>VXAA01004981.1:328808-344072 GCA_013399115.1 Anseranas semipalmata | reverse complement strand
CTAAGTGTTTTTCTTTTTTTTTTTTTTTTTTGGTAGAAGAAAGAAAATTGGGTTGCACCATGTAGCTGACTAGCAATATTTTCTTTTACATTATTGGAAATACCAAAGGTTCATGGAATATTCACTGTATCAGCAGCATTGCCTCTAATGAGGTTCTTTGGCCTCTGTTCTCTGAGCTGGAGCAAAATGTTTGAAACACATTAACTACAATTTGATTGAAAAGTGGGGGAGGGTTTTTAACAGTGAGCTTTAACTAAACTGCATCTTTTTGAATTTCCTGGGCAGCTGCCTTTCTCTCTTTGAAGTACTGTGCCTGGTGATGCTGTTAATGAAATGCATAATTATGTGTTATATAATAAAACAGAGCTAACATGTAGGTGGCTAACAGATATAATGATGTGGAGGCCTGAGAAACTCAGGACCATGGGGGTTGTTGAAAAGTGCCTCTGGTGACAAAGAAGATATTTAAAAAGCTTTGAATAACTGCGTTAATAAATTAATTGTGGTCTGTGTGCAAGTGTGTGCAAATGATATATTTCAATATTTTGTATATAGAAAGAATATTGAAAAAAATAGGTGCAATTTACTAGGCTGCTGATGTATGAAGTGTCAGTGCCGACTGCTTCCAGCGTCTATTAGCGCTGATGGCTTTGCATAGACGGGTGCCCTAGGCAAAGAAATTTTTGGCACAGCCTGCTGCACCCATAAGATCAAAAGGAAAAAAAAATCTGGCAATATGCACAGAGAGTAAATTGCATCCTAAAAAGCAGCCCCTAAAATGCAGGCTTGGAATGAATATCAATAAATGAAACATCATGTTTAATTGCTGAAGAGTTGTAGGTGTTTGGTGGCTGGCCCAACTTTCCCCCTTCCTTTCTCTGCTTTTGTCACCTTTATTTTCTCTCTCCCTCTAGTACTCTAGATAACTTGTTTCTTTCTTAGATTCTTCAGGAACTAGTTTGAACAGAAAGATATTTTTAAAGGAGAGGCTGCATCGTTTTCCAGCCCTGGACCACATGGGCTCCTAATGGTGCTGGGCTGTGGCTGGGCTTGCTTGACAGCAGCTCTGTGCTTACCAGGGCCTGTCTGCAGGTGGAATTAGCTTGCAGGGAGCTCCAGTGTGAATTTACAATGTGCTGGTTACTTGGCACTAATTCCCTGGGTGGGTGCTTCTAGTACCTACTGAGAGTGCTTTTGTGCGAGTTAGCTTTCAGAGTGCTTTTGTGTGAGTTAGGCTTGCTCCTTTTTGAAGGTGAAGTATGTTGTTTTTCACTTAATGTGTGCCAAGAGTACCCAAATGGGCAGTTAGTGCAGAGTAGCTAATATGCAGTAAATTCACACCCAAGCTCACTGCATGCTGACTTCCTCACGCAGAGGAGTCCCGAGGCTCTGCACTTTGTCTCTCTCAGCAGGGAGCAGATGGCCCTTCTCTAAACAGGGATTACTAATAAAGCGTTATGAAGCACACATATATGTGTGTGTGTGCGCATGTGTGGGTTTGTGTATGTCCATATGTTTGTATAAGGTAACTTGAATCTATCACAGTTCTTGGATTAATTTGTGCTGCCTTGATTTTCATCAAGATACCCTGAGGAGAACTTTGCTGCTGCATTGCCATCATCCTTGTCATTAATGGGCTTAGCTTTTAGCTACAGGTTTTTGACAAGTTTTGTTGAATTCTTCATTTCCCTTCACTGCTGAGTGGCATACTTTTACTATGTGAGTGACTGCACTTTTGTGAGTGAGTCTTTGTTCCAATTCCCTTCTCCAGCATTTCTATTTTGATCTCTGGAGTTTATTCTTGTATTTGCTATGCTTTTAGAGCTAATGAATGTTATTCTACAATTTGAAAACTCACAGTAAGTAGGAAATAAGGTTTTCTCTAGCTCTCCAAATACATGGATGTGGAATCAAGTCCATCTTTTATCAAACCTTTGCTTTATGCTAGTGTCACAAATAACTTGATCTATAATTACAGTATACAGCTTCATGTTATCTTAAACTCACATAATGGGTTACTTTTTCATGCAAAGCTGTCTTGACATTTTATAAATAATTTTTTCTGTTCTTCATGCTCATGCTTCAAATGTATCATTGATTTCTAAGTCATCTGCAGACTTGCTTTAAGGTTTTGCTCTGGTATTACCTATTTCCAAGAAAATTTCATATCACAAAAATTGACTCTCCAATTTCCATCTGTAGTGAGAGTTCAGGACAACTGTAGCTGCTCTGTTTTGGCCAAAGTTTCAATTTACTTACATATAGAAGATATTGCTCAGAATGCTTTTAACATGTCTTTCTTTAATGACCTCAGCCATGCTAGCCTGCCAAAGATAAACAGCATTTCTGCTTGGCAGGCATTAACTCTTGGAGGAAGTTTCATCTGATGCTGAACCCAGAGGCACTTGCTTTGAGTATTTGCTTTGCAAATGCTCAATGCTATGTTGTAGAGAAGAGCCATCCCCACAGATTCCAGCACTCAGGAAGGCTGCAGTGCTGGGGAAAATCAGCACCAGCCACAGAATTTCTCAATAGCAGATGTAAAATGTTGCTGAATATTTGAGAGAATAAAGAGAGAGGGTGCGGGCCAGGCCAGCTTGACTGTTCCCACTAGAGGATGGGAGGGTAGGAGGAAGGGATAAAATGGGATAAAGAGCAAGGAGGGGAGCCTGGAAAGCCAGCTTTAGGGTTCTTGCTGTTCTGGAGGTCATCATCTTCTGGGATGAGCAAACAGTGCTAAGACTCTCATGGCACCAGGCATGCTCTTGTGCTCTGGACAAAGTTGGCAATAATGTCCACTTGCTGCCTCCCATAGTCTGCGTACTTTTGCCTTTTGCTTGGGTGGCCTTCCTGGTAGCCTCTTCTTTTGTCCTTTTTGGAAGATGTCTCATTTGCTGGATGCTTAGCTTCCTGTGGCTGGAAGAAAGGAGGAGCACATGGCTTGAGTTCTCAAGTCTGTAGTCAGTTCTTGTCTGTGCCAAGAGGGTTTCTACTGATTTTTAGAACAGTAGCAATGATATCCACACAACTTAATGAGTGCTTTCTCACCATATTCTGAGGGAGATTACTTCTGTACAGGTTAAAGCAATCACTTGAGAATGTTTTCAGAGTATGAGTTTCAAGAGTTTTTAAAGTTGGAGTTTTAGAGTGTTTTTGTAGCTTTTTAGAGTGTTTTTATATTAATTTTTAATGCTTGTTTTATTCCAGAAGAGTTCCCCATAGCAAGATACTTTAAAAATAACCTTAAAAGGAATCCACAATAAAGGAGTCTCCATCTGTGTGAATGAGTTGTGGCAGATATGCTGAAGCAATTCTTAAAATCCCACAGTTGCTGTTTTCCTTTCAACTGACATGTTCCTGGTGTTTTTAAATAAAACAGTCGAACACTAGGTTTAAAAAGACATTCAAAGAATGCTGTGCTGTTTTTAGAAATCCTTAGCTACGTCCAAGCAGAAAGGACAGTTGCATGACCCTGTCGTGCATGGCTGAACATGCCATGAGTCCCTTGTTGGCATATACTCTAAATCATCCCTGATGTTATCATTCTGAACCCAGAACTGAGACAGTGCAAGGGCAAAAGTATAAAGCCTGGATAAATGTGCTACAGCTTATCAGGCAGAAATGTGTTTATTGGCATTCTTTGAATGTGGATGCTTGGAGTAGTTACCAATCTCTAGCTAATGAGGTCTATTAAATGGCAATGTGCTGCAATTCACTTTGAATTGGAGAGAAGTTTCTGGGAAAAAGCCTCTTAGTGTTAGGAGGAAAGTGCTCATATTTAATTCCAGGATAATTGCTAATGAATAACTCTTTTTTATAAGATGCAATGATAGGGGAAATAATGGGAAGGAGATGGCAGTTTTTAATAATAATCATAAAGAAAACAGTATTAAAGTAGCATAAAGAGAATGTTTCTGTGTAGTCATTTTCACCAAGAAAAATATTTGACTTAGTCGTGAGTTGGGCTTAAACAGATTAAGTGCATTCCCATTACTCTTTACTTTGTGTACAATGATTCACTCTGAATCCTTTGTTCAAAGGCTGTTGTATTGGGGTGCTTCATGCAGTCACTGCCACCATAGCTGTCAAATGTCTGCAGGACATGTGAACTCAGTCTACCTTTGCATTGCAGTGAGCTAAGAGTATGGTGGCTGTGTCCATCTGCGGAGGCAAGACCAAATAACTGAAAGGGGAAAAAGTAATAACACATGCTAAATACTTTGCCACTCATCTGACCATACCCTCAATATGTAGGGAGAAAATGCAAGAATACTTAGGTAAGATGTTTTAGGTACCATGACCTGTCTATGCACTCTGTTTCTCTACAACGGGTGTTGCAGTGCCACATTGACATATTCATGATCACAGAGAAAGGGATGCCTGCACCATGCCTTGTACTGCTGAATGTTGTTTAGCATGGTAACTGTGTGATGTTCCTGCTGCTTGATCTCCTGGGCTTGACTTCTGCTGAAAGCTTCTTGTTCCCTTTTCTGACATCTTTCAAGACAATGTTTGTACAAGGAGCTTGTTCTGTCAGGAAGCAGCAGTATGGGAAAACAATTTTATATCTCCTTAGCTCAGCAAGAAAGAAAAATATTTGGATTTGTTTGCATTTTTTAATATTTGTCACAATGCCAAGCTATTTAAAACAATCTGGCTACTCCATCTCTACTTACCCTTCTCTGATACTGCAAAATTATCACAAGCCACCTGAAATATGGGAATCAGATGTGAATTTTAATGCCAGTGCAGCACTTCAAGATGATAGGAACGGGAGGGGGAGCTGTCACTGCATCAGCCAAGGCTTTTTGTTGGAAGTGCTGATTGATTACCTATCCCTGGGAAGGAGGGGAGCACCACTTTCAGCAGAGGCAGGGTGACTGTATTTCTTCCTGCTCCCCTGTGAAAGAAGTAGGTAGTCCTCTGCAACCATTGCCATCGTCTCCAGGTGTATGAAAAAAATGGAAAGTCCTTTGTTCTCTTTTCTCCTTAGGTAGAGATCACAAATGATGTCCAGTCCTTGCTACTGATAATGCTGGCTGTCATGGTGGCCAAGATGGTTGGTGACTTCTTTAACGCATCCCTGTACAGCTCCCTCCTGAGGCTGAAATGCATTCCTTACTTGGATGTGGAACCTTTTGTTCACCACAGGAGAAAATGGTGAGGTCTCTTTTGTTGCTGATCTGTAAGAGTTTTTGTGTTGTGTTCTGCACTGCATAGGTCCTCCAAGTTGTGGAGCTTGGGGGGACAAAGGAGAAAAAGGAGGCCCTGATCCTGAACATGGACCTCACAGAGCAATGTTCTGTATGAATAGAACCATGGAGACTCCTTTTCTTGTAGAGTTTATGATAGGATCTGAATTACCACTTTCACCAGAGTCCTGAGAGTACTAAGTGCTCTATAATTCCTGAACTGTTTAGTTAAATGCTGTTTATTAGTGCAAGTGGTCCAGTGGAGAATCTAGTAGAGGTTTTCACAGACATTTGCGACTGTTTCTTGTGAGCAGATGCCATAGAGCAGAGGAACAACAACAGTTTGTAGAATCCCTTAAGGTGAAGTTTGCCTTACCTAACTTATGGATGACTGGGCCAGGCTTCCTGCATGTTCGGTGCATTATCGGGCAGAGAGTCCTGCCATCCAAGGATAGCAATTTAAGGCAGGTCAGATGAATTGTCTTCTGGAAGTGCCTCCACTGACTGTAAACTGAATGAATAGCCTGGAGAAAAACTATGTTTTATCAGGTCAGGTGAGATTAACCTAATCTGTTCTGTGTATGAGCCAGTATCCAAAACTTCAGTCTGTTGGTGGGCATTTATAACCAGTAATTGAACCATTTATAACCAGTAATAAGAACCATTTTCTCTTCTAAATGTAGGTGCTGGGTCTACATTTATCTGTAGGTAGTGAGAACTGTACTATTATATTCTATAAAATAATGTAGAAATGTTATTTCTTTAAGATATTCTCTAGGAGTGAAATAGGTAATATGGTGAAAAAATGAAGGAAAAATGAATTTATTTACCACAGAAAGACTTTTTGTTTTCCTTAAGGTATATTTGGGTCGTATATGTCAGTGACCAAAGCTATTTGTAGGACACTTTAGCTGTCATTTCTCACAGTATTGGGATCTACTGGAAAATCTCATATTTTCAAATAACCCTTTAGAAGAATAAAAATATTGGTGACTTGTTCTATCCACACGTTATAACTTTCTTCTAAAGGTAGCCATATCTGAAAGTTTTTAGCAGGCACATTGAATGCTGGGTGTAGTATAATTGTATTTGACATGAGGGGGAAAAAGCCAGCAATGTAGGAGGAGGAAATAAAAATAATCTGTGATATTAGGGATGACTTCTATATGTAACATGGCAGATAAAACAGAAGGAAAGAAATCATAAAGTTTCCTGTGGTGTTCCAGTTAGATGACAAGTCCATGAAATGAATTGTAGCTATTTTCCTAGTTCAGAATGAGGTACTATTCACTTGAAGAGCAAATCTATCTATCTGTCTATCTATATATCTATCTACATCAGAAAATAATAGAACTAATCTAATTTCCCTCCCACTCCTTTCCCTTTCCTCTCCAGGAACATTAAAGAAAGTTTCTGGATAACTTGGTCACAGAATATACTGATACTCTAAAGCAAAAAACATAGTATCACAACTTAGTAAAATTTTATAGATGGTTGCCTTCCAAGCTGCCAAGTTTTAGTCTAAATCTTAGACAGTCTGAATAGGCTATGGCATTGACCCATTGCTTGGTTTCTCTGGCACATTTCTTGGATGCTCTGTTACCTTATTATCTCCTCAAAGAAATGGAGCTTCACCTTTCAGCCACTTTAGACCTCCAGAATTTGGACCAATCCTTTGATCTGTCTTATAGTTTAGGCATCCCCAAATCCTGAATACTGACTCAAGGCAATTCTAGATTAATAATCCACATCTTAAAGTCATGTCATAATTTAAACAAATTCTGATGTTTCACACACAGTCTTTGTAAGCATTCTAAAAACAAGCTCCCTCACTTTACCTAGCAATAAAAATACACAGATTAAGATGACTGTCAACAAACAAACAAACAAACAAGTCTGTGTACATGTTTCCATGTCTCTATTTCCTCATCACTTTTGAGCATCCCTGAAACTTGAGTCAAAATTCTACAGAAAGTTGCCAGGCCGTGACTTTTCTTTTCATCCATTTTCCATGCAGACCAAGTTTTATCATTTATTTTCTCTCTGACTGGTCCTGCAGCTAACAAGACACCATGGGAGCCTGCCTATCTCCTCTAGTCTTTTATCGCAGGGTGGCTACCCTGACTATGTGAGGCTCTGCTGTTTTCAACTTCCACTTATTTGCTGCACTTATTTTGCTGGCAGTATTTTTACTCTTCACATGCCTATACCCAGATATCATTTTGCACAGACTGTCCTCTTACTCTGGCTGTAACAACTTGGTGGAGGGTTTGCAATCACATTATACCTGCTCCGGCAAAGCATAGGTGACACAGTTGCACATGGGCAGGTTCTGCATTGCCTTTCTTCAATGGTATTAACTGTTCTGTGAGATCACAAAATGTATAAGTTGTGCACTTCTGGATTCCCCAAATCATAACAGGGAATGAGGTCAGATGGGTAGGAACTGGTAGTGAGCATAAACAGGTGATAAATTGTATTTGTGTATGCAGAGTGAAAGGCTTGGATAACTAACAACTTGCTTAAGAGCCATAGAATGCCACATAGAGTGGGGTCCTTCTTCAACTGAAACTGAAAAGCCTTTGGAAAACAGTGCCTAGTTGGTAGCAGGGAGGAAAAATGTTAAACTCAAGAGAACACGTATTTTTAGGCACTCAGCACTCATACTCTAAGAGAGACGGTGCGGATCTTCTCTTTCCTATTTCTTCATAGGTGTTAAGGATGAAAAGACCTTCTGTATTAGATCATCAGTTGATTCCTCTTCCAGGACTGGTTAACATCCCCAGGCAGAAGATTTGTTGGACACTGAACTGAGAAGGGAAAAATAGCCTTTAAATGATCAAGGGGGGTTAAGGCCCAGATCCGCAAAATAATTTAAATCCTAACTCCTGTGGAAATAAGTGGGTGCATTAAGAAGCTAAATTATGTGCTTGCTTTGAAGACATCTCTGTAAATAGTGTTAAAAGTGAATTTGGTGAAAGTGAGACCTAGGTCCTCCGTGGTTTTCCACTACCTAACTCCTTTTTAGGCACTGGCATCTCTGGATGCCTTTCTTCCTACAGATCAGAGAGGCTTGAGATTTGTTTTCTTAATACATATTTTTTCTGAACTTCATTGATCGTCTCGCCTGTTATATTCTGTGCCCTGGCTGATAAGGCTCCAAACACAGCTGTATCTAGTACATGGCTGCTACAGTGCACCATGATTTCCAGCTACGTCTCACGCCACCGTAAACACCCCTCTTATAAAATCTGGTTCACTGGAACACTCCGAGCTGCTGGCTGCCAGGGAATGTTCTTTAATGAGGGTAAGGAGTACTTGAACACATCTACGTCTTGCCAACTCTTCCTGCTTTTTATAAGCTACTATACACTTCAGAGAGAAAATATCTTAGAGGCTACTTTTTAATGGGACAAGTTTACTTAAGAGCTGAGTGGAGCTGGTGCCAGTAGTTCTGTTTTGTTCTAGCTTAATATTAGCCTTGTCAAAGTTCTTATAGTGTCTCCTGTGTGTTTCTGTATTGCATACCATATAAAGCTGTTTTTGGGAGCCAAGAATTTAGGCTGGAATATATATTATAGTGGTCTCATTATATTTTTTTTAAAGTGTATCAGAGGTGGCCCTATATTAAAGATCCATGGAACAAGGGTGATTTTTTTCCTTTCTCCCTTTTGGTTTTCCCTTAGCCCACACCGCAGACATTGGATCCAGAATTTGAGCCAACCCAAGTTGGAGGGTTATTTGGGATCCAAGGTCCTGGTTTGGCCTATTATAAAAATTGGGGTAATTAGCGAACTTTTTAGATGAGGCTTTGGATTTTAAAAATCACCAGACTCAGGGGGGATGTTTTTGGTTTGGGCCTAGACTAGCAACTACTACACTAAAAGTTTCCTTGCTCATCTTGCTGACAAAAGTGATCATTCATTTTACCAGGATGCACGTGGTGCATCCCATTTTGCCTCTTTGAAAAGCCAGCATGTCTCATGGCCGCTTAGCGCTTTCATCCTGAGAGGCATCATTAGGGGGTGGACTTGGCAATGTTTCACATCAGAGGGCATCCAGCCCATCTTTTGTAGAGTGTTTGCAGTGGAAGTTGGATCCTGTTCTGGCTGCACAAAAGAAAAAGGGAGCTGCTGTAACAAGGCCACACTTTGTCTGGGGAGAGCCCTGGCTGCTGCAGAAATGGTGGAGAGAAGGTGTTGAGATGTGGGTGAGATTTATTAAAATTACATGTGGGCTTTAAGTTGCCTCTCTGTCAGGCTTAAGCAAACATGGCAAAGAACCATTTTTTCATCCCTTTTTTTGCCTATTCTTCTGTGCTGGGCTTTGAGTTTAGTATGATTCCATTACTTGGGAAGCAACTGTACAAAACCATGACAGGCCGTACTGGCCTCCTGACAGAAATCCTATGGCAGGGCCAGATGTAACTTTATGTGCTTTATGAAGAACAGCAGTATGGCCTTACCTTGTTTTTAATGTGGGTTTGGTGGTCTCATGTGGGATGGGTGAAAGGAGTAACTGTGCCCTCCTGCCTTGCACCAGCTCCCACAGATCTCTGCGGGAAAGTCTAGCCTGTCTGCCTTCACAGTCCTGTTAATCTGGAAAGAAGTTGGTATTAGCTTGTTTCACTGTGCTCTGGCCTTCAGACTGTGCTTGGCTCCAAATTGTCCAGAACTGTTCATAAAAAAAGGTGCACGTGAATCTGGTGTGCATGAATCTATGTGAAGAAGGTTGTCTTAATGTGAATGTGAACATGAATAAGAGGTGAACTTACAGCTGGGCAGAGTTGCAGCTGTATATTAACCTGGATACTTACATTATTGATGTACTTTTTGCTCTCTGACAGGTGGTGATGAACAATGCTCTTTAGCTTGTAGTTTTCAGGAGATCTGATTATTTTCTTCTACAGGATTTTGGGGAAAAACAACACTTAGTGACAGTGAGTGATCTACAAAAGTGACCTAAAAGGCCTTTTCAGCCTTAATCTTCAGAGACCAGAGACACTGTTTTCTCAGAATTTTTTAATGTTAAATTTCACCCCACACTTCAAATTTAGTATTTGCTTGAATATTTGATTGAAGTGATTTCAGCGTCTAAATTTGAATAATGTCTCCTAGGAAAAAGTCATATGTAAACAGAGTAATAGTATTGATATAAATATTCAGATGAGGCAGAAAGGAAGGCTATATGGACAGAAGTGGGAGACCAAGGGGAACTTCCAGTTCTGTTGTTGGGTCTGCCCCATTTCCTTATATTGCTTTGGTTAAAACAATTTATTTTTCAGTTTTCTCAGTTAAAGAAGAGATGGTGCCTAGATACCTCATGTGGCTTTCAGCATCTTCTGTGTTAGTAAAGTATTGTCAGCTCTTAGATGAAAGGCCTTGTGAACCCTAGAAGATGATTTTCTACCTGCTCTAATTTTCATTATTTAATGAAGCTATTATCTAAAGATATGGCATGAATCAAAATGACTTTATTTATTTAGATTGGTAAAACCATATAAAGATGCCCAATATTCTGTTTGCCTTACTGTTTATTTTTAGAGTGGAGTCTGAACAAATAAAACAAATAACTCTTCCCATGCTACAGTAAATACCAGCAGAGACAACCCTTCCTCCAACCTAAAATAAACCTTTCCAACCCTCAGCCTTTCCCTTTCCTAAAATGTCCAGGGTGAGAGCTGTAGCTGGCGCTGTGCTCTCAAGGTTAGGAGCTGCAGGCTTACATGGAGCAGAGATGAGGAGTAAGCGTGGAGCTGGCTGAGACGAGGGCTCGTGGAGACCAGGCTAGCAGCACTCTCCTTTGATAGAAAGGGCTGGGGGCTGACTAATAGCTTGCTGCTGACCTCCTGCACTTACAAGTGTGTTGGTAATCACTGCAGTCCTCAGAGTGGAGTATATACAATGGAAGCATGAATACAGAAAAATAATAACAAGAATAATGAAGAAGAGCCAATGAACTGTCTAACTGAAATCCTTGGATAAACTTGTAAATACTTTAATGTTTACACATGGCCTGTATTATTTGCACAATTACCTTTGCATGAGCCTAAAATGTTTTACACTGGAATGTCTTCAGGCTCTAAGAAATGGTATTTTCTGATATGTCTGAAAACTGAAGGCTCAGCTTCTCCATCCCTTCATTTTTGTCATGAACAATTTAAGCTGGATTTCCACCCCTCCTAGAATATGCAAAATGCAAATGTTCTACCGAGGTTGTATACTGATCACAATCACTGTGTGCTAGGAAGAAAACATTTTGAATTTACAAGTGAATGTTGTACTCTGTAGTGAGATTTTTAAGGGAAACAAACTTGTAAGATGTTTGAAAGACTGGTTTGGTGCAGTTGGGCACTGGGAAGAAAGTTTGGAGGTACAAAGAGACAGATCACATATGGTGAGTTTTGAAGCAGTTGTCCTGTTCCTCTGCTTTCTGTCACAAGGCCTTTCTCTTGCCTGTCTAAAGCAAGGTCCCCATTAGAGTGTGAATGGGACTGCCATGGGCTTGGCAAGCCTGCTAAAAGTATTGGGCATGCTACGTGAACGCACAGGACCTTATTGTGAGGTTATGGCTCTTGCTGGAAGGTCCATCAGGAAACAGCCCTTGTATGTCAAAGCAAATGAGTGTAATACAGGTCCCTTTGGATCTTGGAGAAGTCTTTCCACAGATGTCTTAGCTGGCACTGCAGCCTGCTTGATGTTGAGGGAGGGATGACAAATCCACACTGACTTTTGATGCATTTTCCATTTCTGGGGAGTCCCGTGAAACTGAAAGAAGTGACTTCTGCACACTTTCCACAGGAGGAAACACACTGAAACAGCATCTGGAACTAATAACCTGTGTTTCAGAGCTAGCTGGCTGGCAGCGGATAAGCAGCTCCAACTTCTATAGGTCTGTATGTAAAACATACATGCAGCAACTTTCGGCAGTGGGAAACTTAACACGGCTTCTGCTGGCCCAGCTAGAAGGAGACTCCCTTCTAGCTCACCTGGGAGGACACGCTGCCTGTACGGGTACCACCGCAACCTTCAGATGTGCTCACGCACAGGTGGAGCGTGCACACACACACAGGCACGGATCATCTCCAGCCACCGGACGGGGTATTCCGCTAATTGGTTGAGTCCGCTCTGGTGTCTGGCCACCATTTGGCAGATACTGACAGTTTCCACTTAAAACCAGCCAACACTACTGGAAATCCAGCTGTGCCGGCAGAGCAGCCGATCTCATGAAGATGTCATTGAACAACTCTTTGAATTCATTCAAGAAATGGTGGGTCTGACTCAAAGCTCACTGAAGTCCCTGGGGAGTCTTTGCTGCATATGGGAATACAGACATCCATTTATGTAAGAGTTGTATTTCGGTATTCTTGAGTTACTTGTAAGGATATCATCTTTATTATTGCTCTGGCAAATGCTTCTGAGTTCACCTTAAGCTGAAATGAATTCTCTTTGCTGTTCATGCATATGTCACTTTTTCTGTTCCTGTGAGTGTTGCTATATCCTCATAAATATTAGGAGCTTGTCATAGTGGTTGTCATGACGGAAAGAATTATTTATTTACAATGAGGAAACAGATGGCACAAAATACTTTAATGAATTTCAGCATGTTTGAGAAATGAAATACCCTTTTTAGAAATAATAGCAGTTTTGCAAAGCTGTTAAATGCCATTTCACATAGTCACAAGGGAAGTAGTTTTTTAATACATTGAGTGTACACAGACCCACAGCAAAAGTAAGGCAAAAGAGGGCACAAAATGGAGTAGTTTTATGAAAAGACATAAAGCCATGAGCATAGTTTTATTAGCTGCTGCCATTCAGTAAGTGGATTTGTGACAGTAGGTGAACGGGAGATGAAAGCGACAGCAGATGGAAAGAGCCCAAAGAAGCTGAGTCTTGCCTAGTGTTGGGGATAGGGAAGGAGAGAAAGAAAGCAAGTCAGACACACAAAATCCTTTCCCAGAATTTTTGCTGTGTGTGTTGACCATGTTGCATTATAGATACACTGCCAGGTGCAGAGAGGTCACCACTCATTTTCTGGAAGAGCACATAAGTAATACCAACATTGGTGATTTTATTTTTAACTGGGATGTAACTGCATGTGAATGGTACTTGGAGAGCAGGGGGGTTATTTAAAGAAACATTTACAAGATAATGAGTATGTGTAGAAAGTTGTACCTTATGGTATTTTTATGAAAAAAATAATTGGAATGGAACGGAACGGAATGGAATGGAATGGAATAGAATAGTTCAGTTGAAAGGGACCTACAAAGTTCATCTAGGCCAGCTGCTTGACCGCTTCAGGGCTAATGAAAAGTTAAAGCACAGGGACGTGGTTTAGCAGTGGACTTGCAGTGTTAGGTGGATGGTTGGACTTGATGATCTTAAAAGTCTTTTCCAACCTGAAAGATTCTATGATTCTATTGAGGGCATTACCCAAATGCCTCTTGAAAACTGGCATGTGTGGGGCATCACCCACCTCTCTAGGAAGCCTGTTCCAGTGTTTGACCACCCTCATGGTAAATAAATGTTTCCTAATGCTCAGCCTGAACCTCCCCTGGCACAGCTTTGTGCCATTCCCACGCGTCCTGTCATCGCTTACCAGGGAGCAGAGACCGGCACCTCCCTCTGCACTTCCCCTGCTCAGGAAGATGCAGACAGCAATGATGTTGCCTCTCAGCCTCCTCTTCTCCAAACTAGACAACCCAAGAGTCCTGAGCCTCTCCTCACAGGACACGCCTTCCAGCCCTCTTACCAGTGTTGTTGCCCTCCTCTTCAAGTACCTGAACATCCTTTTTATATTATGGAGCCCAGAACTGCACACAATACTCAAGGTGAGGCCGCACCATCACTACATATAGTGGGAGAATCACCTCTTTTGACTGGCTGGCCATGCTGTGCTTAATGCAGCCCAAAATGAGGTTTGCCCTCTGGCTGCCAGGGCACGCTGCTGTCTCATGCTGAGCCTGCTGCCACCAGCACCCCCAGGTCCCTTCCTGCTGAGCTGCTCCCCAGACACTCGGCTCCCAGGTGGTGCCTGTGTCTGGCATTGCTCCATCCCAGGGGCAGAACTCAGCATTTTCCTTTGTTGAACTTCATGCCATCGATGATTGTCCACTTCTCCAAGGTATCTAGATCCCTCTGCAAGGCCTCTCATCCCTCCAGGGAGTCAACAGCACATCCCAGTTTAGTATCATCAGCAAGCTTGCTGAGGATGCATTCAACTCCTGCATTCAGATCATTGATAAAAGTGGTAAACAGAACTGCCCCTAGAACTGAACTATGGGGAAGACCACTAGTGACTGGCCACAGTTTATTATGGTTCCCAGTATGCTTGTGGCATAAGAAGTGGTCTAGTTTTTTGTTTTAGAAATGGGAATGTTGAAGTTTGGGGGGTTAAATGCCTTTCTTTCCCAATGCATGAACAAATGGGAGGAGAAATGCCTTTGCTCAAAATCCTGGATATAAGCGTCAAAAAATTCTATTTACTGAACTGGCAATAGGGTACAATCTGTATCTCCAGATACCGATATGTTTTAATAACCTGACTACCCTTATCCATTACAAAGTGCCTGATTTTTGGAGGTACTGAGCAATCAGAAAGCTATCTTTTCATGTATTTTTCTGTCCATATTGCTTTAGTTTACTCATTTTGTTGTCTGTTAGACCTAAATCTCTGTACCTTATTTTGACTAAAAGGTCATCTGATAATCTGTGTCTGATTATTAAAACATGTATTGCTGCCACTATCCATTTCCAAACATTTTTAAGCCAGCATTTCTAATATACTAGTCAGTGCTTTCTTGGACTGGGCAGAGTGGAAAAGCTAAGGTGGCTGGTACAGTACATGAGGGTGGAGGCCCTGAATGAAGCTTTTATAAAAATGGTCTCATAGGAGCTTTCCTCTCTTCTTTCCAGTTTGTATTAGTTTTTTTGGCATACATTTGCAAGAAACTCAACATGTCATTGCATTTGACCTGCAAGAGCCAGCTTAGTATTTTGTGAATTTTCCTTGGAAATTGTTCTGCAGTGATCTATCCAGAGAACTTGCAATTCCTTGTGTTTTTTTTTTTTTT
>VXAA01004981.1:301541-328784 GCA_013399115.1 Anseranas semipalmata | reverse complement strand
TTTTTTTTTTTTTTCTGTTATAAGCAACATCACGAGGTATTTATTTTAGTGCACAATTTACTTGTTTCTCCCACGTTATTCCTATGAAAGTTTGGGCATGGGGAGTATGAATCCTGGAAGAATTGTGTGCTTGTCAGTGACCATAGGTTGTTTGCTTCTCCTAGTTAGTGAAAAATGTGCCGTAGGGATCAGGATGGATACACACAAGAGAAGGGGGGTTGCACTAGCAGAAGTTTTGAGAAATATTTATATATAATGACCAGTTGTGACCTTTAGTTCATAATGCAACAATTCACAGATGTATAGTCTCTTTAGAACCAGCTATGCGTTGCTTGTGTGTGTCCTGCTTTGCCAACAATGCAGCTGAGTATCCTCAGCGTGAGGGTGTTTGCTCCCAGCTCCCGAAGCATCTCTGAGATAGCAGGGTTCAGATTCCCCATGGTGAGAACTGATTTTGGATCCCCCACATTTCTGCCAAAGGTAGTCTTCTATATGAAGAAGGATACCAGGTCATGTCTGTAGGACGTCACTCTTCAATGGCCATGGTGCAGTGCCCTGTGTTGGCCTTGCAGTGCTGTTGATACATGTGTAAAAGCAGGTGCTTTCAGGCAGCTGCTTGTTTGGACTGAGACATTTCCACACTTACTACTAATCACATGGGGAAATGCACGGTTCTGAATGCAAATACAAAATGAGTTAAGATGCCTTGAGGTCTGGGTGGTAGTAGTGAGCAGGCACTCACTACTACTAATATATGAATATTTAAATGCCCACACTCACCTTAATACTGTCTAACATGGCCCATTACTAAATTAGGCACCCAGTTACAATCTCTAAATTTGTTTCTGGACTTGCACTGTGGAAGCTTCGTCAAGAACTATGTCCTTTGTGTTTTTACCTACAACTCAGCTTGTGGTGTGCTGAAGCCTTAGTTTTTAAGCTGCTGTTTGAGTAGTTCCAGCATGTGGATCCACTCACACAGTCTTTTACCTGCTTGTCCCAAGGTCCCATGCACAACCTATTTCATTTTTTAAAGCTAAATGCCCTTGCATAAACAACTATATCTATGCAAAGTGAGTAGGAGCTGCTATTTTTCTAACTTGGTAGATGGTGCTGGTGGGAAAAACTTCATAACAGAGAAATAAGATCTTGGCAGAAAATCCCCAAACATTCAACCCCACTCCTCCCCCATTTCTTTTCCAAAACACAAAGGCTTTCTTATCTGTTTCTTCCCCCCCCCCNTTCTTCCCATTAGCCGCCCCCTTCTCCCCCCCCCCCCCCCTTTTTTTTTTTTTTTGTTCTGCAATTTTTCAAGTATTAGAGCGAGACAGTTTCCCAGCAGATTATGAGACCACGTGGAAATCCATTTGTCTTTAGCGTACAGTAGTTGCTAAACATATATAACTTTCAAATCCTCTCTGGGAAATAAGTGACAGAGACATTCAGCTAACCCAAACAACACATTTCACAATAAGTGCTGTACTATCAAAAGGCCATTGGACTGAAAAGCTAAATGTCCCCTCATTTAAGGATATTGAGGGAGCCAGGACCAGGAGATGCTGGGAAGCTTGTCATCTTACAGTCAATATAAATATTTGTAGATATACTGAACAGAGACTGAACTCTGCCAAAATTTTGGCTGCTGGTTTAACTAGAAGAATTTCTCCCTCAGTTTAGTGTTCAACTAAAAAAGAGACTATAAGGAGTTGTAGGCCTTGTCTGCTGTGCAAAGTTCCACTGAAAACTGATTTTAAACACATCTAATTAAATGAAAGTGCATTGCTAGCATGAATACACTTACATCAATTTACACTGTGCTTTCATTCATTTAATTTAACTTTAAATCAGTTTAAATGTGTCTATTTCAGGGTTTAGCACTGAGTAGAACAAATCAATTTTAAAATTAATTTAATTTAAGTGGTGTCCTTTTCCAGTGGAACTAGGTTTTATAGAGCTTTTTGTTTCCATCTATTGATCTCAGTGAGTATTCTGTGAGCACACTGAAAGAATCGTTTTTTTCACAGAATTCACTTGCAAATCTACTGAGTTCAGTCATCCGTACAAGATCAGCATTTCTGCAGTACTTATATGCTACTCTATTACATAGTGAGATCGATATTGGCATGTAAATTTTGGATAAGATTTTTCATAGTTGGCTTTTACCAAATGACTTGTTGAAAAGAAAATTGGTGGGCCTGTGGCTTGTATATAGAAATCTTTTTATTACTTAAAAAAAAAAAAAAAAAAGAATTTGGATTTAAATGTAAGCAACTTTCTGCAATGTTGTGAGTTTATTCCCAATGGGATATCTTTAAAGATGGTAGAGAAAAAGAAAGCTAACGTTAATAAACTGTTTTTACAATGTAGTAGCAGATCTTCATGTGGTTGGTTTTGTAATAGAAAGAAAATCATGAAATAAACTGTTCAGTTTTTCTGGCCAGATGAAGTGCATTTTAAAAAAAGAGCCACAGTCGCAGAAAATGCATGATAGTAGAAACTAGAACTGAATTGTTCTAATACTTGATGATGTATTTACAACTCAGGTAAGTAGTTTTAATTATCTCCAACCTGATAATGTTACTTTAAGCTAACCAGCCCACCTTCTCAATTGTTTGGGATTCTGACTATGCTGCCTAAGTGCTCTGAAAAATGACCACAAACGTTGAGCAAACCCCAAAACAAGCTCCTGAGAACTATTTATACAAGATGCTGTAGCCAGTCAGGGCAATAAAACAACGGTTTACAAGAACCCCAAATAAAATCTAGGGCTGTTCTGAGCAGGACGGCCTGTGGCGAGTCAATGGGTAAACATTCTCGATGCAGAAAGAGGAGGACTGGAGAGACAGCTAAAAAAGATGAGGACAAGTACGTGAATAAATCCAAGCAAGCATCGCTGCCTGTGTTCTCATGCACCTTGGTCCTTGAAGTGTGTTTGAGTTACGATTATTCTTCTTTTCCCCCCTCACCCTTTAAGTCCTTTTAATCATTTGAAACTTGCATAAAATGTAGAGTAAACTCTATTTGAGGAAAAGAAAAGTTCTCTTGTATTGCATGTTGTCTAAGGAAACCTCCATGTTATGATTAGATCTGTTATGGTTAGATCCTTAACAATTTATTTCAGTGGGAAGACTTCCACTGGATTTAATAGCAACAGGGCCCAATCTACATTTCCATGAATCATTTCAAGACAGTTTACCATTCAGGGATATTGGCTTCTTACCAAATGACTGTCCTATTTCTGTCATAAAGCAGATTGTCTTTGTTCCATGTTATATCCAGAGTCATGAATGTACTCTTGAAAGGAACCTGAAACTTGGATAGCATAACCTGAGTGAAATAGCCTTAATACTCTAACACATTACACTATTGTAGTGAATTACATTTTGGGAGAAAATGTTCTCACATGTCCTATAAAAGAAAAATTTATGCCAGATCTATTTTAGTAGTGTGGCTATAGCCCTGTTGTCTCTCCTTGAGGTAAATCTAAACATATGAGAAAGATCTACATGATAAAATCCAAATGTAAGTACCTCTTGTTATTCCACTTATAAAGGCATTTTCAAAATGGTAATTGAAATGTCCTTGCATGAAATTTCATTGTGAAACCAAGGGCATTGTTGTGTAAACACAAGTGTGTAACAGCAATGGCACTCACTAGCTAAGCAAAGTGTCCTTGGGAGGTATTTGGGCAGGCTTGTAGTTGCACAAGAAGGGACACACCAGTAGTGGGGACCCTGCCTTCAGGGCTGATGCCTGCATGGTGTACATTTGCTATGTAACCAATCTGTGGGGAGCACTGCTACCTGTAGGGCTGTGAGCACGACCTGGGCAATTAGTACGGCTGTTGGGGTTGTGCACCTGCAGGTGCCTGAGATGGTGTTCGGGCTCCACTTTACTGTTAGTACTCTCTTTCTGGCTCTTCTGCGAGCTTCCTCTGTCATCTCTGGATCCCGGCTGTTGCTGGGAAGGCTGATTCTGGTAAAAGTGCATTGAGCACCTGTTTAAGAACCACTTGAACCCCCATCTGCACAGAAGGAGAGGCTCCAGAGCCCATAGTAGGTTGGAAATGGCAAATGGAGCCTCCCATGATGGGGAAGGCTGGAGACCTGTGGCTTTTGGGACGAGGAGAATGGCTACTTCTCCACTTTCAGGTCTGCAAATGCAGAATGGGTTCAGTGCTCTGACAGCGGATGAACAAGGACACATGATTAGTGACAGCAGCCACTGGTAAGACAGTTAATGCCTTCTTTGCTACAAAGATGCATTGGCCTCATAACAGTCTTTCACGAAATAACTCTTTTGCCTGTCTTTCCCTTTCCCTCAAAGCAAGGTTATTCTTTACAGTAATAGATGGAAGGGTAATTGAAAGAAATGCCACTGACAATGAGCAGTGAATCAGTGCCAATACTTAGCGTGTTGTTCTCACATCTGAAAAAGCTGACCTATGATAATGCAAGGTCGATAGTTACTGTAGACAATACAGACACTTTATAATACCAGACAAAGCCAAGATCACAGAACCGTATAACAAGCTATGCCTTGCTTTTGCACAAATGACTGATTTGAGAAAACCTAAGGATGGTTCATGGACTTCTGCAATAATTTGGAACATTTGCTTTCCATGCAATAGAGGAAAACCATAAAGTTGTGAAGATGAAAAACTTGCGTGCTGCTAGTAAATACGCCATAGAAACTGTTGTAATGTAGCAGTATTCACATTGCTTTTGTTTAGAAATCATTCAGGGTTTGCACATACTTCATGTTCTTCAGGAAGCAGTTATTATCATTCATCATGTTTTTTACATTGTATCCATTGTGCTAGGTATAGTACTTTTAATAGCAGCACAGTGTATGTTGTATATAGGCAAACCTTAAGACAGGCAAATACAGACCTGTAGAGATGGAAAAGAGGAAGAGGACAAACAGTGGTCTACTCATTTAGGAAAAATAAAAATTCCCTGGTAGTGTTTTACCCAACAAACAGCCACAGTAGGGGAGTTCTGATGATAACTCATCTTGAGCAGCATCTTTGGTTTCCACTTAGTTCCATTACTTGTATTGCATCAACTAGTAGTACTCAGTGAGATTAAGAATTAAAAAACCAACCAACCAACCAACCAACCAACCAACCAAACAAAAAAAACCACATCTCCTTGGGTTTGGGATCTTTTGATACTGTTTTAACTAACTGGTACTAAATTCTACACTCAGCCATCTTGATTTGCAAGGTAAGAGACCACTCATTTTAATTCAGAAACAAAATGTTGTTTAGAGAGGTTCATTTTTCCATAAGATGGTGTTCTGGTCCCTTGAAGTGTGGATCTGTAATAAGATGGTGTTCCAAATTTTCATTGCCTGCAGTCTGTTTCATATAACTGCGGATGGGTATGACGTGATTTGATGCACATAGGACTGTTCTTTTTCAGGATTCATTTAAATCCATCTCAGTTTAGAAGAAGAAGAAACTTGTTTAACATCTGTGTGGGTGCCATGTATGAAGTGCATTGTCTTCTCAGTTCAGTTATTCTTAGGCAGGTGGTCACATCACAAAACATCAGAGTAACTGCCTTGAAAAAATAACCTTGTGTCTCTCAGGAGGGAGGACAATAATTAACAGCATATGGAAATAGTTGCTTTTACCACAGGGATGAAAGGTACACTGGTAAAACAGGATGTGGGCAAATTTATGCTTCAGTTGTCTCTGTCTGTGGTTTGTGTCAGTCTGTGTCTGAACAGGAGATTCTGGCTTACGGTGTGTTCAGATAATCAGAATAATTAATGTATTTTTTGAAAATAGAAAATATGAAACAAGTGTAAAACTAGAGAAGTTCACTGACTTCTGTTCTCAGAGTTCACAGGCCTACTGTAATTCTATAGAAATCACTGCTGAATTTTGCAGAAAGTATATTTGTTTTTCATTTCACCCTACTATCAGAAGTAGCTGGTATGCATGTTTTTCAATTATCGTACATTCATATTTCCTGAAACTTCACCTAGAACCTGAAAAATGTTAGAAAATACTGGAAAAACAGTATATGACTTGTAAGAAACCTTTAAGGGGCTATCTTCCTAGATGTTACTGATGAAAAAAAAGATATTGCAATAATGATCATAAGCCTGAATTTCTCCAAAGTGCTTAACTTTAAACTATTTGATATCAGCCAGAATTTCAGAGGATTTCAGTTCAGATTAAAAATCTTTTTTTTTTTTTATATATATATTTAATGAGAAAAGTCAAGCAAATTGATAAATGACTCTTACAATATCCTGTCTAGGATGACCATGTCATGCATATGGTTGAATTTATCATCTCTCACACAAAGAAAGGCAATGCTTGATAAGCAGTTTTATTGGGTAATTACATTTTTTTACATTTACAAATAAAGCAGATTGATTTCCATCTTGAAGTAATTTACTAACATATTATAAACTCGTCAAATGCTAATGTGGTACAGTGTGCCTTATTTCCTGTTTACTAAATAATCCTTTGGCTGTCTTTTTTGTGTCTTTCAGGTTGAACCTGGAATTGTTCTCTGCCAGGGATGTCATGGAGCCTCATGTCAGAGTCCTTCACCTAAAGGAAAACATTGCCTCCTTGGCCCGGCTTCTCGCAAGCACAAGCCATGGTGGATTCCCAGTGGTCTGCAGGCCCCAGCCAGACCATGCAGAGGTGTTTCAGGGAACCATTAAAAGGTAAAAACACTATCGAATTATGTGATGTTTATGGCCATTTTTTGAATGTTTTCTTTAAGCATCTGTTTGTGAAGACCATGTGGGATGGATATGAAGCTTCTTCATACTTTGTTTAGCATGAACAGCAGGTGTCCTTTTAAGAAAGGACATTGGACAGCTTGAGGAACGTGGTTATCTATTGCATCAAGGATTTGTTGAAGACCATCAATGAAATGATCTTATGTGAATTGTAGAAAAAGGGTAAATTTGCCTTCAGAACCTTGAAAGTTCACAGAAACAGTAATTTAAAAGGATTTGAATCTAATTACTCATGAAATGTCACACATCAATTCAAAGTTGGCCTGTTCTTCCATCACATTTTTTCATTTTATTGGTGTATCCTTTTAAAGGAAATGCGTTAATGTAAATCATATCACAGATGAGATAAGCAACAAAGTCACTGGAAGTAACATGCAATGTAAACAGGAGTTAGACTAAAGGAATCCTTGCATACTGGGGACTCTCAAAAGGCATATAAAATATCCTGATAAATGACATATTGCTCGTACTGTATTTCATATGACAGCAAGAGTGAATCCATCCTTTCAGGAAGGTACCTTAAGACTGTCCTTTGAGTGTTGGGTCAAGACTGGGAGAGGCAGTGACTTAATTCATGTTTTGAGCATCCTGGAGGAAAGGAGAAGATGCATATGCAACTGTTACTGCACAGGAGTTCGCAAAGCAAAGCCCTATGAATGCTGCTTCCAATAACCTTAATACAAACACATGGTGTCTTTTGTCCTGAATGACCATAGTATTCTTGCATGTTTCCTTGTAGAGATATTTTTTTTTTATTCACTTCTAGTTTAACCCCTTAATTGGGTGGCAGTTGGTAGCTATCTGTAAGCAAACAAGGATAAAACTATTTTCTCCTATTGATCTGGATGGAGAAAAATATTATTGATGTATCGTCAGTGGAAATTTAGTTAGGACTCATGTCCTTGCCTGCTTTATAACAGCTTTTCAAGGATGAAATACTGGCAGCTGGATCACACTACCTCATACATGTCTCTATGGTCAGCTGCAGTTTTGGACATGAAGATGGAAAGGGACTGAATATTTTTAAAAAATTGTGTACTTGCTTCACGGACAAGTGAAGCACTCTGTATGAACCTTGTAGAGAAATATCTGCTTGTAATGAGAGAATAGCACAGTGGAGATTGTTTGGGTCTCAGTGGCCTGAAGGAGTAACAACATCAATAAGTGCAGTATCATATACTTGTAAGTGGTATATATACTTGTTCCCTCACGGTGACGCTATCATAAATATTGCTAATCAGAAATGTGCTAAGGCACTAAAAACCTAAATTTCTGAGTGAAGGTCTGCAGTGTGCACCAGTTTGGAAGATATTATATACCATATAGTAGTGTGCTTGTTTAGTTCTCAGCTGTCCTCAAAAACAAAACTAGAAAGCACACTAACAACTAACCCAGCCAAAGTTCCTTTTAAATTCAATTTATAGTCTCATCATTTTCTTATTAATTTACCAAGTAAGCTGGCAGGGAGAGTCCCAGACTGCTGAGGAGTACGCTGAGTTTACACAAACATGGTTGTGCTTTGCAAGAGCAAAGTTGTGTGGAAGCAAGCAAAACAGGAGATCGGAGGGGTGATCATGAGGACATCCCAAAGAGAGGCACCTTTGGAGACAATCTGATGCTACCTGACAATTCTGGTAGGCTTGTGGTTTGCTTAATCCTCAGAGCTCTTTTATGAATACATTCTGCTACAGCCTTAAAGGGGATGAATGAAAAAGCTTTTTCCCTGCCATTCTCAGCATAAATGAGCTGTTGTTAGACTGTTTTGAGTAAAACCAAGATATTGTTTTAAATGGTTGGCAAAGCAGCAGCAAATGTTTTTTTTTTTGTCCAGTCCAACATTTGGTGCCCACTGCAGTGAAACCCATAGAGAGAGGTTGTCTGGGAGCATGTGTTGCGTTCTGGCATGCTCTGTCAACTCCTTTCTCACCCCACCTCATGCCCAGCTGCCTGAGAACTTCTGTGATGAGCTCTGGGTGCCTTGTTCCCAGCAGTGACCATGGGTGACTTTGCTGTTCTGCTATGGGTCCCCACCAACACCAGGAAAGGAATGCTCCCCCGCCACCCTCTGAAACAAGCCTTCAAAAATGTGATGTGTCATGGAATTAGTGTGTTCATAACCATAAGTAGTTAGAATTTGGTTTTCCATCTTACTCACAAAATTACAGCTCTTGTGGCACGTAACTGTTAGGACCAAGATGAGAAATGCTGTGAACTCCTTAAAGGAGAATAGTGCTGTTCAGCCTCTTACTGTATGGGATCCAATGCAATCCCATGTGGAGGTGACATAGCCAAAGGCAGAAAAAAGATCATTTGTTTTTCCATCTTGTACATCAGCAATGTTAAAGTGGAGAAAATGTAGCTTGCCTGGCATGTTTTAAAAAGGTGGATGAGGGAAGATACAATAATAATTGCCATGATGTTTTTCTTGAGAGTTGCCTTGGGCATTATTATTGATTCTTAATTTTTTTTTTCTTCTGGCACAAAAATGTTGGTATTACATTAAAAAAATGTGGGCAAAGAGATAAAGAAGGAAAAGAAGCAACCTATTTGCTAAGCTTGCATGAAGGCAGCAGCAACTCATAAATTTTTCTTACTGTTTCTCACTTATGTGTGTTTCTGTACCATTTCTTCTCATGAAATACTCATGGATGAAACACTGAAAATTTGAATGAAGGCAGAAGTTATTCAGTATTTGCCCACACTTGGAAACTGCAGTGATGAGAGTTTCTGTACAAGGACAAAGTGTTGTCATTTTTTGTAACACATATGAATTATTTTGACTGTTTGAAAAGAAAAGGTCAATGCCAGTTCTTACAAAAGCAAGGACTATGGCCAAGAAGTGTTGGCTGGGTTTTGCATGGGCCTACAAATGCCCTGCTGGCCTGAGCAAACACCCAGATATTCCAATTTTATTAAAAAACAAGCAGACAAAGAAACAAACAAAAACAACAAAAATCTTCAAGTCCTGCTTAGTGGGGCCAGATTTTTCTCCTAGTCTGTGTGATCTGGATGGTTACCTACTGGGTATCAAGATGAGATCACCAAAGACATTTTTACATGGGTGACCTAAATCTGAAGCTGTTATCTTCCCCAGTTGAGTAAGCAGTAGAGACTAAAAACCAAAACAACTACTAAAGAAAACTCCTTGGCTTTAAAATTGTTAAAGAGGAAGCAAGCTGTAGCTGAGAAGCAAGTTTCCAAAACAAAGGTCTCCTCAGAGTAATACTTTTGACACTTTGCCATAGGCAGTGCTGTGTGCATGCCTGGGAAATCTTTGCAGAATTGTGTTTGAGGAACGTATGGCTGGTGAACTTGACGCACGGCATTGATAGGGATGCTCGATCTATTGTGTGCAATGCAGACTGCTCAGGGACTGCCTTCCCCCACACCCCCCTTCATTTCTCCCACAGCAATGATGATGCTTGCACGTCAAAATAAAACAGTCTATTCTTTTGCACTGCAGCTGAAATGCCTCCCTCGTTTACCCCCAGCAAGTGTGGAAGGGGAGCTGGGCTGTTATGAATGTGCTAGCCCAGAGTCTGCTGAGAGCTATAAATGTCATGGCCTGCAATGCATGCCCTCCTGGCCAGGGAGGCAACTGTACCCCAGGTGGAATCCATTCTTCAGAGAGACCTGAGGATAGGACCACCACCTGCCTTCCCTGGAGGTTTCTGCCAGAGACACTGAGTGAGACTGTAAATACATACTGAGGAGTTGCTTGGGAGGTCCCCTGTCTCTTCTCTTGGCTGCTCTAGTCTGTGGCTGCAGATCCTCCTCCAGCAGGAAAAGATAAAGTTATGTTTCTGCCTAATTTCTGTGAGACCAAAAAAAGAGCTATTTTTTTCACTTCCACATATGTTACAATGTACTGGTGTAGGGCCATTGCAGGGCAATGAAGAGGTTCTTTGACATGATGAAGAGATTAGACACATCATCACTTATGTTTTGTTGATCCATCTTCCTTTGCCAGAGGTTACTTTATAATGTAGACCATAGTAAAAACAGAAGACATGGGGGTTTGTGGAAGAAAGCTGTAGGTAACTCATTTCTTTTCCCTGCCTGTGGACATGGGTGGGATATAACATGGAGGGTGATGATACCTCATGGTCGTCAGTGATGCCTTCACTGCCATGCTGTGCAACCTCCCACACATGATCATTTCCCTCTACATGCCCGTGTGACACTCATGTCCTCTCTGATTTCTTCCACCAAAACGGACAATAACATGCTCTCTACCTAGATGTTGTTTTCTGAGATTCTGTTTATCCCTTAGTATACTTAGGTTCCCTGTATATTTATGACTGACAAATGCCACTTTGCTCCCAAAGACTGTTCTGGTGTCAGTGGATTTCCTTGCCTTTACTTCACTTTTGCCAAGGAAAATGAAGGGCCAGGGTTTCTGTACTGCAGTTAAATCCTCCCGGCATTCACTGAAGAAAAGCAGGTGGACGCTGGTGGCTTGCTAGGCCAGGCTCAGTCCCCTTCATTTCCTTTAAGGAGAAGCAGTGCAGAGGCAGAAGCTGGAGTGCTGCCTGGCTATCTTAATTTCTGCCTTGAACACCACTTTGATACAGTTTTCCTGGAGAGACTACTGGGCTGATGAATACCACCGAGTAGCCCATTAGGGAATTTTACCATAACAAATAAGCCACTTTGTTCATGCCTGAATCTCTCAGTTCTGTACCATGCACAGCTCTCCTATTGTAAGGCTCAAGGCTGGATTCCTTGTTTTTGCCTTTGCACTCCTACCTACACAGCTGTTAGCCATTATTCTGCATTTTGTTTGTCTATCTTTTAGCCGAAGGAAATTTTTTTTGCTCGATTTAGTTTGATTGGGAGAAAGTAATTATGCAGAAACCACAATATCTCTGACCATAAGCAGACTGTACAGAATAAATATGTCTAAGCAGAAATGGGTAAAACTTGGTTTTCTGCTACTTCTGTACAGGATGTGACATTTCTGGCATTATGCCTGCATTTTTGTGTGTATTTTTTCACCTAGGAAACCCCATCTCTTCCCACCCATTGAGTTTGCTGAAACTTCAGCATTTGTGGTTGATGGAAATTATTATTTTTGGGCCAAAAAGAAATTTCAATAAAAATATTGTTGGTAAAGATGTCAAAAGTCCTTGTAGTTTACACGTTCATTTTGTTTCTACTGTTTTATTATAAATTTTGATATTCTGTATGGGAGTGTATTTACTATGTAATTGCCTTACCTAAAGTCAGTTTGTTTGATATATGTAAGGTGTTCAAAGTGCCCAATTCCCATTTTCAGAACAAAGTTGGAAACCTAAAAAAATAGAACATACTGCTGTAAACCAGAGAAGAAATATTCAAAAGCTGTGTAGAATGTAGTGTTCTAAATCAGAGAAGAAATATTCAAAAGCTGTAGTCTTCCTGTAGTTGAAAAGTTAAAAAATCACGGATTTTCAGAAATGCCTAGTTACTACCAATGCCTGAAAGCATGGTTTCCCATTGGAAGACATTTTAAAAAGGTCTAATACACTGCAGAACAGATTTTATTTGAAAAATCCATCTTATCATAGAATCATAGAATGGTTTGGTTTGGAAGGGACATTAAAGATCATCTGCTTCCAACCTCCTGGCACCTGAAACTACAGCCTGATAACCTCTGAAGGTCTTGTTCTGGAAGGCAAGCTAGAGCCTGGGTGTCTGTGTGATGATGTGGGTAGCTCTAGCTGCTGCGAGTTTTCCTGGGAAAAGTGCAGCTGGCACGAGCCAAACTGCTCGAGGCCCACAGAGCACGGGAGAGTTGCAGCGACTCGGTTTGCCCCGTGGGACAGCATCGCTCCAACAGGTATGGAAACTTGCTTCAGAGTGCTGGCAAGAGAGCATAGAATTACATCTTCCCACTTCAGAAGCTCGGGGGAGATGTTAAACATCCTCTTCATCAACAGCAAACTCCCCACCCTAATTCTTTCGTGCTCGAAGCATGTCACCTCTAATGGAGCTGAGCTGCCTGAGAGCTGCACCTGAGAGGAGGATTTCTGGCTCAGGTTAGTCCCCGGGCCAGAGGCAGAAGAGCTACCAGCGGAGGGAGCCAAACTACATTTCTATGTGAAGTATTTATTTTGCTGCTGTTCTTGCTGTGCTGCGCTTTCTGCTTCCTTTGTGGTAGGGGGAAGCCAGGTACAGAACGCTGTGTCCTCATAATCCTCCAGCTTGATAGTCTTGCTTTAATTTCCCAGCTTGTAAACTGGTCTGAGAAGGGAGACACTCTGTTTTCCATGATTGAAAGACATGGTAGAGCAGCTGTTCCCAGTAACAATAATGACACTATTGCTGAGACAAACATTTTCATGATGATGCATGGGAACACTAAATCCAAACCACATTGTTTAGCTAATGCATGCTTTCTCTCCACTAAAGGGGAATGTCACATAACTGAAAGTAAATTGAAGAGATCAGAGTTTAGAAAATATGACAAAGTTGAAAACTTAAAGCTGTATTACACAGTAACATCCTTTAACAGAGAAATCATTGATCCAAAGTAGTGTGTGTATGTGTATTTTATGGCAGTTTATTAGGTATGACTTGCCTCTGGTCAGTACAGTGAACAGAAACCGTTGTGAGTCAGGAATGTGTTCTGCCAAGCATTTCAGTAAAACTGAGTATAGCATATTGATACGTGCTGTGGGAACGAGATACAGCATTGCAAACTGTTATAGATCTGTCAGGCTGTAGGTACTATTGCCGGTACTTTTCTTTAATCTACCCTCCCAGTTGGGACTAATGAAACACTATTCTCAAGGTGTGTGCATGCACATGTGTGCAGAGTCCACACACACTTGTTTAATAAGGAAATACCTTCATTTTTCTTAGCAGGAGGAGAAGCACTTGCTTTCAGTAAGCAATGCGATGTAGCAGCTTAGGGACAAATGGAACATTAAAGACAAATTGAGACCTGAAACATTTAATGCAAAAGTTAATTACTGAGCTTAGTGATATCTACTGTAATATTATGACAGCCTTGTTGCTGGCATTTGTGAAATAACTGATATAGGTTTGAATGCTTCTTGGAGAGCCTTTTCCTTCTGGCTCTGTTATGGAGAGGTTGCTAAGTTTAGATCACAGGAATGCAAAGTTACTCAACCAAGCACAGAAGTCCGCAAAGTTCATGCAATATATGGAGATAAAAATTAGGTTTTGTTTCGTACTAGGAGATCATGGGCAGCTTTCCCCCTGCCTCCTCCCCGTGCCTTTGCTGTACGTCCTGCACAATGGTGGTTCTACTCTGATCAAAGCTAGAAACACCATCGGCAGTAGTTTAAAGGTTGCATCTAAACCCAGCCAGCAAAGAAGAAAAAAGGGGAGGGGGGAACGCGTTAGGGACTTGAATGCTATTTTTAGGTGTGCAGGCTAGGGAGCAGACTGCAATATCAAAGTGCTGGTATGATTACTTGATTGTCATGGGAGAGGGTAGAATCTGTCAGCACATTGTTTGTTTTTACTGTCTGGACTCCTGCTTTTGAAAAGCTGATCCAGTTAATTTCAGTGATACACTATACAGTGATCTTGCCTATTAAAATAAATGGAATCCAGCACTTTCGACAAAAGCTTTTGACATTACGGTCCTCCCATGTATTGTCAGGGTCCTGGGGCACCGCAGCTCATGAATAACACAGATGGAGGAAGGTTTATAGAGTCTGTGGCAGTGGTTTTATTCTGTATCCTAAGTGAGAAACTTTTCTTCCAAAGAGCAACATTATACGATACTTTTAAAATTAGCAGGCCTGTTTTGCCATAGGAATAATTGTGCAGGTGCTGTAGGGCTTTGTGACAGAGCCTTTTGGAGGGAAAGCTGGAGTGCTGCAGAGGCTGTGTGCTCACTCAAAAAGCCAAATTAAAAACGTATGCAGCCTCGCTGCAGCATGTGGGTGGCTTTTAGGCAAGTGCAGAGTGTTGTTAAATGTCGAAATCAAATATAGGCACGGGGAAAACTGGTGTGTGAATGGAAAGACTGATCACATACTTGTCCTGTCGTTTAAATGTGTGGTAGGTTCCTCTGAAACTGAAAATCTGCCTGGTAACAAGCCAGCTTGTAGGGAAATATAAATCTAATCCTAAGTTTTCATAGTTTTCTAAAATCTAGTCTTTCTGTAGGTTTGAAATACTGTTTGTGTTTAGAGTTTATTTACAGCAGCCTTTGCCTTTTCATGTTGAGACCATGGACTTACTGTCTGCTCATTCACTCTGATGATGGTGTCCATAAAACCAAACAGAAGGCAACTTAAGTAATGAGTATTAACCTCAAAACACAGCTCTGAGGTAGAAGAAATACCTGTTATATAGATCTGAAGACTGAGGCACAGAGATTAAATATTTATTCAGCATCCTTTGAAAGGCTGTGGGGCATAGACAGGATCTGACCTTAGCTCTGGAGAACCTCAGTCCAGTGCTTGATAATGACCTTTTTATCATCTTATAGGTCAAATGCCAAAAACTCTTGCAAAGCTCCTTCTTGGTTTGAAGAACCAAATACATAAGCAAACAGTAATGATTTAAGCTGTGCAACCTGAAACAACCCTGTAAACTGAGTTTTTTTTTTTTTTTTTTGAAGATGAAAGGTCTGGTGGGTTTTAAGACAGTTTTNTTTTTTTTTTTTTTGCCATTTAATAAAGGTACAATGCTATTCGAAGTCAGGAAAAATGCATTTAGTATTCTAGCAGATAGCTTACCAAGAACATAAAAATAACTGTTCTTAAATAGAATGTACATTTTACAGTTCATGTAAGAAGTTTCATTGTGCCCTTTTGCAAGCATTGCATGTTTATGCAAGAACTTCTACTGAGAGCAGAACAGTGACCAAGTTCTGCAAGATATTCTAAGCACTCAGTTCATTTTAACTGCTATGAAAGTTGAAAGTGTAAAATGATAAATCTAATCCCTACCAGGGATTAGGATGAGGAAAGACCAGGAAGGATATCAGGGTGCCATACTCTGCCATTTCAGTGTGCAATTTATTGCTACATGTTACTGTTCTATTGTCACCATTTTTTCAAGTGGCTGATATCAATCAAAATTTCATAATCAATATCACTGGGCTTTTAAATATGTCTGAGAGAAGCTCTGAGAAAGAATTAGATTTTTAATACATGGAAGGGACATTTGTTTCATTCTGGTCAGAATACATTAATCGCTGGTCCCCACTGAGCTGGATATTGGCCAAATAATAAAAGCTCAAGAATAAAAGCAATGCAGTTACCTTCAGTGGATTAATGCAGGAGAAATAAGCCTGAAGCTTTATGAAGCAGACTAAAAATGATACTTCAGGTTCTCTAATCCTCCCTCCTCCCTCTGCCCCAACTGTGTAGCTGTTTTATCCATTCAGTCTGGGAGAGTCCTGCCCTGAATGCTTTTGCCAGTGACATCACCATTTAATCTTCCTTCTGTTCATTTGCAGCTACTTTGGAGCTGCAGTTCCTTTTTATGTCACTCCCCCAATATTTAGAATTTGTAGTTTCCTCAGATAATTGGCCATCTTGACAAGAAAAGAGTGACACAATCAGCTGTCAGATGCTTTTCATTCCTGACTTCCATGCCAAATCTGACATGTGGATATTGGGATAATAATGTGTTATCTTAATTAGGTGTATCTTCATAATGCATGTTTTATAACAGATAGAGCATATGAAACTACTACAGCGCCTTGCCAGGGTATCTTTGAAATGAGATTCCCTACTTAAGGGTTTTCTTCCTTCTTAAATAAATAACGAGTAAACGAACAATTGCAGAGTCCAAGTCTGAATCCTAGCACTTCCTGTTAAACCTCACAAAATAGTGCAAGAAACATGTTTGGTCTGCTTTCTAAGGCTTGATGATGTGATAGGAAGGATGTTGTATGTAACATCAAAGAGTGCTGTTGTTATACCTCTGAAGCATGACTTCTGGAAGTCCAAGTGAAATAATGTATGCTCATTTTTCTCTTGAATATGGCACTTTTTAATAGGCTTGGATTCTTATCAGAAATGTTCCAACGATTTCCTTCATTGTGTTTGCATGTGTTTTTTTTTTTGACTAGCCAAATTTCTCTCACACTTCCCAAAGCCTTGTTAAGTGACTCCCTGCTGGGTTTAGTTAGGAGCAGTGCTGAGCAAATTGCAAGCTGCCAAAACCAGCCAACAAACCACCGGTGATGAGCAAACGTTCCTGCTCTTTAAGCTTGTGGTGAATGTTGCTGGTTTTTTAATTCTAGCTCATGATGTTCAAGTGGAAAATGGTGAAGTCTGGACTATGGACAAGCCTGAATAGTATAATCAGGGTGGATCATAGCTTTTGCACTTGAAGTCTATACATTCATGTTAGGATTAAAGTCTTAAAAGTATTTCTTTCAAGATGCCCAGTGATCATCCTAGAAATTGACTTCTTGGAGCTGTATGGGATGATCTAGGACCAGAATGTAGATCTGTGTATTTATATCTTACTTAAAGCAATTAGAGACTTGTTTGTGAAAGACCATAAATTGTGAAGCTGTAGAGAGCCCTGCAGAATAAAGTGTGTAAAGCACCAAAGGTAATTCATAGGGCACGACTAGGTTAATTTTTACCCCGTGTCCTCTGCTGTAGTGGATATATTCTGAGTATATTGTATTTTTCTCCCTTTCCTCCTCCAAAAGTAGACTGACGGGAATGGATCTCATCTGTTGTAGCATACCTGTACAGTTCATTGTAGGGTGTTCTCGTGATTGTCCTCAAACCCCAGTCCATTAATTGTCTACATGACATGTCCATACACTGGCATGCACATGGCGAGAAGCGTAGGGCAGGTCCATGGAGGACCCATGAGGGAAGATGTGAGCCCACACAACATTCCCCCAGTGGAGTTTTCTCAGCAGTTAGCTCTGAGGTCTGCTGCAGTGTTGTGCTCTCCTTAGCAGTGTGAAAGAGGTTTTATGAAAACCAGAGCCAGTCAGATATAGAATGGAGACACTCTCAGGTGACTGAGACTCCCAGTATTCCTGGCTACGCCACTGATTTTCTTCACAACTGATTTTCTTCCACAAGTTATTTTCACGCTCAGGTTTTCCCATGTAAAAGGATGATACCTATATCCCAGGCACAGTCATAATTACTCATAAATCCCATTAAGGTCCTTAGATGAGAGACCAAGGCCATGTCTGTATTAACAAAATACAGATTGCAAGAGTGGATCTGCAGAGCGCAACAGCCAGCTGCTTCAGGAGAAAGGAGACTGCTCTGCAATGCTAACCAAACCATGGTAGGTAGAGGTGACAGGATAGTTTGCTTCAAAAGTGTCTTCCAGATCTGAACAAAAATGCAGAGGTAGATGCACCCAAAGTATCTTGGATTTAATTTGGAGAAAAGGTGGACTATGTTAAAGACCAGAAATGTGCGAAACTGCAGACAGTTTATGTAACATGCTGGAAATTAGTTTAATGTTACATCTTTATGTGTGAGAGCTCAATGGGATTTCATGGTAAGTTTACTATTATTTTTTGCAATCTTTACACTTTTGATTCAGCTTCATCAGATGCAGGACAAAGGGGAGACTGTTTGGAATGAAAATAATAGAACGGCAAAGAGTCTGCTGGTCAGGGCAGCCAGTGGGAAGGTGGGGGACCCGCTTCTACAGATTCCTGTTTACTTAGTGTGGAACCCCTCCAGCTGGAGAAACGAAGACATGCCAAACATAGCCACTAATGTGCTTGTTATGAAGGAAAGTGCAGAGAAAGGGCTTGAACCTAGTTCTTCCATATCCTGTCCCTAGGGAGGGCACTAACCACCAGCTTTTGGAACCGGCAGGCAGGTCTTCTTAGTGTAAGTCCTCTGCTGTTGAGTGCTAATCCTACCTTGAAGCAGACTTAATCTTTCCCAGGAGACATTACATTAAAACTGGTAAATTCCTATAACAAGTTTGGGTTTGAGAAAATCAATATTTTCTAATACAGAAACATTTACTTGAAAACCTCTCACCTTATTTTTGGTGTTCCAGTCACAAAAGCCACTTTGTACCTCCCTTGTATTTCTCTAATGTCCCAACGAAGGTTGTGCACCTGGTCTTCTCTGGATCCCTCAAGCACATCATTTAACAGTGTGTTGCACATCTTTGTACTACTATAGTAGCTGCTAGCTGTAACCATGGACCAGGGCTAACATGATGTTAAGTATGTTGTAAAACAAAAAGCTTTGCCGTGGTCCCAATGTGTTTGTTATCTAAATATGCTTTGAAGGCTGGAAGTGGATAGTGTGGATGGAGTGTATGTATGTGTGTGTGGGGGAAGCAAGGAAACACTGAGATATAAACGATAATTTGAATATATTGCTTGTCAAGGCTTTTTATGTGTAGTGTGGAAGGGGAGAATTCTAAAAAAAGGTTTGAAATGATGTAATAATTGATAAAGATATCCAAAACCAAATTATTAAGTCGGCAAGAATATTAAATGCCTTAATGAACTGTAGGGCACAGTACTGTGAGAGAAGGTTTCACTGATGATATAAAATGTGTCATGAATTTTTTGCGGGTCTCATTTTAATGTATATGCTACTTAAGAAGGATGTGGGAAGGATCAACAGTCTATCTACTTAAAAGCAGATACCTGTATTTGCTTATTATTGGTATTGTCCTGTTGGGTGCAAACTAGTGCATGAGCTGTTCCTGCCAAGCAGGTTGATCCAGGTCAAGAAGAACATGTAGGCTAGGTGATGTCCTATAATCCAATTAGCCAAAACTAAACCAGAAAACACCTGTGCGATGCTGCTATTGGTGATGGAAATTTAGGAAGGCAAAATATGTGGTCAGCCTGCTAATACTCTATCCATCATATATCTGACAGTAAAGCATTGTGTGCTTGTTTTTTAAGATTTGCCCATTACAATGAATACAGTCCTCTTCTCTCTCACTTTTGTGCCTTTTTTTTTTTTTTTTTCAACCTTAGGTTAGAGCTGTGCATGCTGCTGGAAAATGAGCACATCTTCGAACCAGAGACAAACTATGAGTCTTTTTCCTCCTCTCATCCTGTGTCCTATGAGAAGGTAACCTCTTTTCTTTCAGTTCTTTCCCTGTTTAATCAGTGTGCATATTGGGTGATTGAGAATGAGCTCTACATGAATGAAGAAATGATGTAATTAATGAGGCTGAGAAGAAAGAAAGAAGTGGTCAGGTAGATTTTAAATTAAAGGATGACTAGAAACCTTCCAGGGACAGCTGTCATAAACTATAATGCCACTCAGAGTCTGAGAATTGCACATGAATGTTGGCTAAGAATGTCCTTGTTCAAATAGGCTGTTCCAATCCTCTTTCTCAACTTCTGCATGGACAGCAGAATTATTATAATATTTAATTTGGTACGGGATAGCGTCTCTGTGAATGATCAGTATTTGTAAAACCTTTCAGACTTGAAAAGCATGTAGCATTCTTTCCTTTGATAGATGACTAAAGGATTTTTAGGAATAGTAAACATTAAGTGTGGTAAAGGAAAATCATGTGTTACCAAAGCAATACTGGTAATGGAGCTTGAGCAGTTTATACAGGCATAACTGGAAAGACATCATATATTACTGAAGCTTGGTCTGCACATGGAAATTTTGTTGGCAAAACAATATTGAGAAGGAGCAGGGCAATTATGCGTGGGATGAGGTGCCAGAATACAAATAGGTATGCCTGTGGAAGAGGGCTGAAGCTCAGCTGATGGCTGATGATGGTTTTGTTGCATTTTTCTGCACTATTTCATCACGCAATTACCACTTAGTAATAGTGTGAAAAATCTCACCCTTAAGCCAGTATAAATTGCATTGTCTTAATAGAGACACAGTTACACTAAGGAAAAAAAGAATTCTTTGTAAGTAAAGAGTGTTTTATTTTAAAGTGTTAGTTTGAGCCTAATTGGCAAAAGAATTTATAAAGTTTGGACAAGCTCTACCAGCATAGCTCCACTAGAAAACTTTTTCTTAGAGACAAACTGGAAAGCTTTTGAAACTTGTGTTCTAATGTGGAGAGCAGAAAGAAAGAGAAATGGATTCTTGCCTATTCCAGATAACAGTGGAGAAGCTGCCCAATTTGTCGCGCCTAGCCATGCTGCTGAATCGCTACACTACAGATCCCCAGTATCAGCAACTCTTCATCAATCTGGTAAGACTGAAGCCAACTCTAAAAACAAACATTTCCTCCATGAACAATGTGTTTGTTATATTTTCTCATTTGTTTATGATGGCTGTGTCAGCCGCACTGATTTACATAAACACTGCCAATCCTGGGACGTTACATTCTCAACAAAAGTAGCTGAGTACAAACAGCATTCCAAAGTTTTAATTCATATTGTATAAACATAACAGATGTTGATAAAATGAGCCAAAAAGAAAATACAACAAAGGAGACCATTTCAAGGGGGCTTTTGATTAAAATACATTCCAGATTGACAAAATGATACAATGTTAATGGAATAGATCATTTAAATGTCATTATTTGGCTCTTATAGTCCTATAAAGCAAATATAAAGCAATGCTTTTGAGTTTTTAGTCTCCATTATGCTACAGTGCCTATACATCAACTTATAAATAAAGCTATATTTCTTCCCCCTTTCCTTTTTTTTTTTTTTTTTAATCCCTGCTATGACATTGCCACATTTATTTCCTAAATACTGTACTAAAATACTGGGTCCAAAAGCAATAATGTGTTTGGTATACTGAACAAGGCTTAAAATAAATATGTTATAAACAAAATAAATGTAGTTTCTGCCCCAGTGAATTTCCAGTCTACAACACTGAAACTGAAGTAGGGGCCACACTGGGAAATCTAGATGAGAGAGAGCCTTGTTCAGATGGGTTTTATTTAAAAAGATAAAATCAGCTCCTGTTTACTCATGTGCAATGAAGGTTGAGATCCATCTAGTCTGGATTCCTCATTTTGAGAACAGCTAGAAGGAAAGGAAGGTTACAAAACCCACAATGCTCCTAATACCCATTATCTAGTTTGGTTTAATAGCTTCCTTTTAATAGATTGGGAAACTGAGGTGGAGAGAGGACGCATGGCTTTCCAATGTTCTAAAGCACGTCATATAGGGGAGTAGAAGCCAGCTCTGTTGAGACCCAGTCCAGTGCCTGAGCTATTGGGTCACAGAACTCTTTTGTTATGGGAAACCTATTCCACTTAATTAGGTTTCTCATTTGTACCTAACTTTTTTTGTACCTGGTATGGTCCCTGAAGCACAAAGTTTAATATCCCATCCAAAAACTTGTCGTTATCGCTCATGAAAACTCTGTTTCTGATATCCACAGAAATATTCATTGTGAAGTTTTGGGCTTAATGATTTCCTTGGGGCAGCAAGTTCAACAGCAAAATTATATGTCATATAGAGAAAAGGAACCCTTTTTACCTTTAATTTTTTTTGCTCCTTATGTCTTTGGCTGTCTCTTCAGTTATGTAAATGAAAGGGGGAGAACAGATGTGTTACTCTATACTGTTCATTTATTTATATTATTTTATCATATCTTTGTTTTGTTTTTCCTCTTTCTGGCAGAGAACACACTTGGGAAGCATAGTATACCTTCCCTGGCAGGAACTGGCCAAGTTATAAGTAGGATACTGTATAATTATGTGAAAAGTAAAAACTTAATGAACACCTATATAAGCTATAAAGAGCAGCTTGGTTAACAATAAAATGAGTTTAGCTGTGTTCCTACCAAGTTATAACCCTCATTGTTTTCAGTGACCAGACTTTAGTACTTGCAGCCCTCTTCTTCTCAGAGCCATATGATTGTTTTCTTTGTCCTCTTCCTCGCAGTCTATGTTTCTATGTGAACTGACTTTTATAAGCATTTACTGCAAAATATTACAGGATGTCATAAATGGTTGTGTAATGAGATAGCAGCTATAAAATATCTAAGACTTAATAAATATTGGGGTCATTGGTTATTTCCAAGTAAGAACTCAGACCATATCGATGGAGCTCAACATTGCTTTTCCAGCCTGTGAGATTTGGGTACATTCCAGTCATAATAGTTTATTTAGAATGAACCTGATGGTTTAGCAAAAAAGAAAGTGTCTTTTACTATGGTATTTCCTGATGTTTTAGGTATAATTGGGGGTGGGGAACAGGGGCAGAAGAACTAATGTTCTTATGGAATCCTGTCCCTCAAATCTGGGACCTCCCTCTGCCTGGCCTCCTTCCCAACTCTGTGGCAGGGGTGCACTCATGTTTTTGTGTTCTCCCCATCTCCTCTCTTTGTCTTACAGGAGCCATACGTAAACAAATCGGCAATGTCAGTCCAAGCACATTTCTCGCTGCAACGCACCTACATCCTCTTTCGCACCCTGGGGCTGCGCCACCTCACCGTTGTTGACCTGCAGAACCGAGTGGTTGGGGTGATCACCAGGAAGGACCTGATGCCCTTCCCCTTGGAGGAGAGGCTCAGGCTCCAGCTGGCACCACAGAGCCCTGAGTCGGGGGAGTAGCCCCTGGATTTAAGGCCGTGGATGCATTCTTAGGCTTTGTCATTTCTTTTGGGGCCTGTCTTCTTCAGAAAAAAAATAATCAGAGCTTTTCCACTTGATCCCTTCTGGAGAAGAGACACTGAAAAGCTGTTGTATCTAGTCATGTGGGATTGTAGCCCAGAGCTACGCCTCTTCAGCTGTTTGGTGATTGCAAAATTCATTGATTTAAATGCTTGTGAAGCAAAATAGGAATTTGAGTGTTTATGGAGGATGCACATAAAATCAGATGTGAAGGATGGAGACCAAGAACTCTTTTGTCACACTGTGTCTGTGCGTCCCAACAAAAAAAAAAGTCATGACCCCTACAGCAAAATTATGTTGGCAGAACTTTTGAGTGAGGACTAAACTTTCAGCCTCTGAATATCTGTCTACTAAAAAAGAGAATATTTCCATATCAGCATTTTTATGCTGAAATATGTAAGTTTAAACTGAAAGGAAATACTGCCTTGCGAGAGGCGGGCCACTGAAAGTAACATGGGATTGGACTTTCTTATTGGCCTATCTGTATTAGCAATCGAAAGGGAGAATTGAATGTTAGAGAAAGATATTGACTGTGGGGCTCCTGCCAAATTACCATCACACTTCTCAGAATGAGAAAGCTGGCATGCCTTTCCATTGCTTACATTTCTTTAATTTCTGTGACTGTTAGAGCAGGCTCTCTTTCTCTCCTTGCACCTGATATGATAACATTTTTAGTTAAGGTCATGTGCACTGAGGTATGGGACAAATTCTAATAACGGGGAGGCAACATGATAAATTGTTGGAGTAGTTTTTGATAGCAGCATATTTAGAAACTGTGCAAAAAATAAATAATTCTTCGTGATTTTGTAATGATACAATGTTTGAAAGCTTGGAAAGTGTTAGTTGTTAATAAATTAATGTGAACAATTTTTTGGACAAAGACACTACTAGATCTACTTCTATGACTTTTTAATTGATGTTTAATTTTATTCTGTTAAATACCAGAGGGATTCCCACAGATCTGGAAATTAAAACCTAGTATGTACAAAGGAATTCATCACTATTAATGTTGTTATAATGAATACCAAGAAAAACTAGTGATAATTTACTGGTTATAAAAACTTGCCAAATTCCTGAAAATGAATTTCTGGTATTTGAATCATGCAGCTTTGAGTCTCCTATGAATCAAAGATTTGTTGGATTTTCTCCTATTTTCCCTGCTGGATCTTGTCTTTATTAACAATAATGTTGCTTTTGTAGCACCACAGAGAATGCACAGCACTTTAAAACCCAAGTGTTCAAGTCGATGCAAATAGCTGGCAGACCAGAAACATATGCAGGTACATGAGAAAGGCTCTCTTTAAACACTCAGTTAAAATATGTCATATGCAGGATGAGAAAAGCCTTGCCAATCATCCAAGAGACATAGAGGTGGGTGTTTATTTAGATTCTGTTCATTAGTACATTAGTAAGGTCCCTGTCACTGTTGATCTACGCCTCATCTACCTGAAGAATGCAAAGCTTTTCTTGAAGGAATTAGGGCTAGATCAGTCCAGAGTTTTACTGGCTGTTTTTGTGCTAGCAGAACAGGAGATATAATCCACACACATAGTGATTTCCCCTGAAGGCAGTGAGAATCTCTTTTTCTCATGATAACTAAATCTCAATAACCTTGCTGTGAATTTGTGGTTTTGGTTCAAAGGCCATTGTTGATTTCCTTTTTCTTGATCTCTTACATACACAAAGTAGCACCCTCATAAGGCCTGGGTAATATAATTGCTTTTTGCTGACAGTATCTGTGGCTAAATATCTCAGTACAAACTGTAGTCATGGTGTACTTTGAAGAGTATGAGGGCTGGAGACAGTCAGGATATCAGTAATTCATTACCCCACTTTGAACAGGTCACTTAAATGCTTGGCATATCATTTACTCTGCCTTTAAAATTGGAACAATGATATGGATCCACACTAGCTCCTGTGCAAAGTATATGTGTGAAAAATATTATAGGAATATAAACTTTTTATAATAATATTTTGTGCAAGCCAATTATAAAAGGCAGTGTGAGATTGCCCCTGCTCTGCATCAGTAATAAGCATAGTTTCTAAGGAAAAGTTCACACAATTTACTTGTAACATCTCGTAACTGATGAGCTGGGTGGGAGAAGGCATGTTGCATTTTTCCATACAGTATTATCTCCTTCCATAGCTAGATGATTTATTGTATTTTATTGTGTTTTTATTTTATTTTATTTTACTTTTATTTAGTATATGTGTATTCAGAAAGACAGATGAAACAGAATTCCTCCCAGGACTTACTGAAACAAGTGGCTCCCTCATATTCTGGATGTCAGTGACAAATCCGTCTCATCACAAACCATAATACCATAACGCATATAGGAAGATGAAAACAGACAAAATTTGTAGGAAACTTTTCATCAATATATGTTTCTCATGATGCTTATATAAAACAAGTCTCTAAGGAATGGCAGCAACAAGTAGACTCTTTGGCACAAGATACTTCTGCTTTCCTTCTTGTCTGCTTATAGTGAGTGCTAATTTTTCTGTTATTTCATTATTTGATCTGAACTAAAGAATGGATATTTAGAGCAACGATGCTGGTTTTCTGAGAAATACAAATTGTTTATGAATTCTCACAACTTCTGAGCACAAATCTCTGCGGAAGAGAGAAAGAGCTTCAAACAAAATTCAGATCACTGGCATTATTTTTGGCTTGTGCTATGCATCTATACCTCTTTCATCCCACCCTCTGTGATGGTGTTTTTCCCAATATTTCTTTCTCTCTTAAACTGAAATATGGCTTAAAAAACAGGCAGACTGAAGTTTAGATCAGGGTTTGAAGTACAGTGACGCAAAATTCCCCCTATTCAATTAAAAAAAATGCTTTCACATTAGAAACATTAAAACATCTGTCCATTACATATCCCTACGAATGAGCATAAAATATCGTGAGAAGGTTTTTTGTGGCATGCATATTTAGCGTATTGTTTTTCAGGTATCCTGTAATGTGCATGTTCTTATCTAATGTATGTAACATTGGTGGTATTTTTCCTGTCATGTGATACTTATACATGTTAGAATTAACTGCCAGGTGTTTTTAAATTGCCTAGTTTATCATGCTGTAGAATCCTTTAACATTTGCTTGGTTTCCTGGTTTCCCATTTATTCTTGCTTATATTCTTAAACTTGATGTTGTCCTTCTTTATTTATTTGCTGACCATGAATGAAGGAGCCTGAAGGAGGGAAAGCTGATGAAGAAATTCTTAATATATACTTTATATAAAAATGATGACTTCAAGGATTCAGGAACCAGCATTGCTAAAGGTACTCGTAATAGGATACGGTCTATCTTACCTCAAGGCTGAGATAGCCTTGAGCCAAAAAACTAAACAGGAATGGAAATGTAACTAGCCGTACTCTGAGTAGCGCCTGGAAAATCACTGATGAGGAAGTGCTATAAAATGTTACTGTTGTCTCCGCTGCCCCTTTTCACATAGCTTCAGCTAACAGAGCTGTCAGTGTACCTCTGGTGATCATGAAATCACTTAATGAAATGAAGTGTAACCAGCTCTCTACTAAACTAGTGGTTAATTAAGTGTGACCATCAAGTGATGGGAACCATAGTAGCATACAAGGGAATGCTTGTTCATTCCTGAAAGGCCTATTAAAGTATGAGGAAATATATGATCAGCACTGTTGTCTGGATGTCTAACGCTGTGTGGTGTGGGAATGCCAGCATCAGGGTTCAGACCCACAAGGAGTTACTGCTGCTTACTTGAGGTACTGAAAGAACCAGAATAACAGACACTGTGTGATTGTAATCGATAGCTAGTATTGATCAACTGAAATGGTTGACTGACTTGCAGTAACTCATGAAACTGGCCAATCTTGCTTATCTAAGATCATAGATTCTGTGCAAAGACTCCACATTCTGTCACTGAGGCCATTCCTTACTCCTTGCCAGTACAGAAACTGTGGGGAATTACCAGTTTCTGCATATTTTATTTTGAAGGGGATACG
>VXAA01004981.1:280887-295579 GCA_013399115.1 Anseranas semipalmata | reverse complement strand
GGCCCGGCCGCGTGGCGTTGCCGCCCCGAGTAGCAGCTCAAGGGGCTGTTTCTCCTCGTGGTGTTTTCTGGAAGAGGCGACTTGTTAAATCTTGCTCAGGTCCGGGACTGGGGATCTCCTCCGGGGCAGGGCACGGCCAGGGCGCAGGGCAGGTCCAGGGTGGTGGCCAGGTTCGGCAGAGAGGCCCGATGCGAAGTCAATGTCGTGGCCATGGGGCAGGCCACAGGTCAAATCACTGAAATCCATCAGTCAGGGTCAGGATCAGGTCCAGGCAGGGCCGTGGGATGGGGAGGGCTAGGGCCAGGCTGGGCCACCAGCCCTGTGGGTTGGCTGAACCCCTGGCCAGGCAGGGCTGTGGTGGAGCTTGAAGCTGGCACTTCTACAGTGTCACTGGGCAGGGACCAATGGCCCTGGGATGAGCTGCAGTGGGGCTCCTGGGCCATGGGCAGGGTTGCGGGGTGGCCCCAGGTGTATTAAAGCACTTAGGGTCCTGACACTGACAGAGATTCATCAGGCTTGAGGGAGTGCACAGCTACCAGCGCTGGGGCCAATTCACAGTGGCAGAGGGGTAGATGTGTGTGCTAAAGATGCCAGTGACTAAAACTTAGTGCTTTGTTCATTAGAGGGGTTCTCAAATGATAATTTTTTAAGATAAATAGACAGCAAACAGCCCTCAAATGGATTAGAGCAAGTAGTTTGGATGTTGCATTTCAGTAGCAATTGACTGTGTTGCCCTTTTGAACCTTGCGTGTTTCCTTTTTCCCTCATAGAGTATTCTCCTTAAAAGAACAGACGCATGACTCCATGCATGGTTTTTGGGAGCAAAATCATCTGAAGAGCTGTAGCTGGCCGGCTGTGTACATTCATTGGGGAAAATGTCAAGAGCAATTAGTCCATGCTTCAAGGAGGCCAAGGTCACTCAGATTTGGGATTATTCATATTTGAAAGCCACTTTGCAAGATAAAATTTAGTGGCTAAAAGAATATAAACAAATGTCGCGTGTAGTGTTCTTTTTTTTTTTTTTCAATTTAGGAGATGCTTATTACTTAAAATTTGCCTGCAATTGCTGATTTAGTGTCTGTGTGAAATACTGTATTGTCTAGACCTTCCCCCAGGGCTCCATTTTAGGGCCAGTTCTTTTCAATGTTTTCATAAATGATTTGGATGTAGGACTAGAAGGTGTTTTGAGTAAGTTTGCTGACGATACTAAACTGGGAGGAGCTGTTGACTCTGTCGAGGGTGGAAAGGCCTTGCAGAGAGATTTGGACAGACTGGAGAGCTGGGCAGTCACCAACTGTATGAAATTCAACAAGAGCAAGTGCCAGGTCCTGCATCTGGGAAGGAGCAACCCTGGCTACACATACAGACTGAGGGACGAGATGCTGGAGAGCAGCCCCACAGAGAGGGATCTGGGGGTTTTGGTTGATAGCAAGTTGAATATGAGCCAGCAGTGTGCCCTGGCAGCCAGGAAGGCCAACCGTATCCTGGGGTGCATCAGGCACGGCATTGCTAGCCGGTCGAGGGAAGGGCTAGCTCTGCCAGCGCTCTGCTCTGCGCTGGTGTGGCCTCACATCAAGTACTGTGTGCAGTTTTGGGCACCACAGTACAAAAAGGACATGAAACTATTGGAGAGTGTCCAGAGAAGGGCAACGAAGATGGTGAAGGGCCTAGAGGGGAAGACGTGTGAGGAGCGGCTGAGGTCACTTGGTTTGTTCAGCCTGGAAAAGAGGAGGCTGAGGGGAGGCCTCATGGCGGCCTGCAGCTTCCTCACAGGGGGGCAGGTGCTGATCTCCGCTCACTGGTGACCAGTGATAGGACCCGAGGGAATGGAGTCAAGCTGTGACAGGTGAGGTTCAGGCTGGATATCAGGAAGAGGTTCTTCACCGAGAGGGTGGTCGCGCACTGGAACAGGCTCCCCAGGGATGTAGTCACGGCACCAAGCCTGTCGGAGTTTAAGAAGTGTTTGGACAATGCTCTCAGACACATGGTCTGAATTCTGATTTTTGGGTAGACCTGTGTGGAGCCAGGAGTTGGACTGGATGATCTTTGTGGGTCCCTTCCAACTCAGGATATTCTATGATTCTATGATTCTATGACCTCTATATTTGCAAACAGAGCAGATAGCAGACATGTAAGCTCTTCCCGCACGGCTTCTGGGCTGTGACCTGGACTGACCCCATGAATGACAAGTGGGGGTGAGCAGTATTGAACTTGGAAGCTTTCTCCTGTTATCGCTGGTGTATTAACCCAGCAAAACTGCTTAGCTTCGCTGCTAGCATTGCCATGTAGTTCCATCTGTAATGTAAACATCTGTCTACTGACTAACTGCACTGGAAGCACTGTTTCATTTTGTGTAGGCTACCGAACAGCTGTCAGATGGGAATAACTTTGGTTATCACAGGTCTTAGCCAATGTCCTAGATGCAAGAGGTTCTGAATGCCTTTATCCTTGTTTGACTTGCCTGCTTTTGGACTAGATCCTTCTCTGCTGTATGTTTTCAGTCTTTTGCTAGGCTTTTAAATAACCCCCTAGAGTGTGCTGGATATTATCCTCCTTCAGAGCTCAAGTAGATTAGACAGGAGCATTGAATTCATTGGGTCACTATGGATCCGTTCTGTTCTTCTATGCATCTCCTAGCCATTAGTGTCTCGTCTCTAAGAGACTTGGCTATATTAGTTTTGACAGGATGCATTATGCTGTACAAGGTTGTGTCTTAAAATCATACAGCTATGAGAAGAGGATTCCCATGACAGCATTTTCAGCAACTGTGATGTCAGCTGAGCTGAGATCTCTGAGAATTTTTTTCTGTCAGCATGGGTGTGCATGTAGCTTTCAAAGTGACAGTAGGCTATGAGTGAGCATACCTGAGCAACAAAATATACCATGAACTTGGAAATGTTTGGTTTGGAAAAAGAATGCTCTTTATGTACGTTAGTATGCATTTAGCAGGCAAAAACTATGTTGATCACTCACCAGACTTCTTGAAGTCAAATGGGAATTTTAAGCCACTTGAAGGTTTGAAGCCTGTAGAAGCAGACTGTGACATATTTATAGAGAAGCATTGTAATGTTCATTCTGAAGTTAAAGAAACAGCCTCACTGAAGAGATGCTTGTACAGATGGTTGGACTTCAAGACTTTTGAAATTTGGGGTTTATTTGTCTGAATAGCCCAGAAGTCATCTTTAAGTTCCATGTGACTCATCCAGCCTGTCTGAACTTCTTTGGCAGAAGAGAGGAAGCGATGAGCAGGTTCACTTATGACAGAGCTTCCTGTTTTGCCTTGAACAGAAGGTGTTTAGGGACATCTTTTTCATGATGTTCTGCTGATCCTAGCTGGGTTCAATGACTCGGCTAAAACAGGAGAGGAAGTGCTGGTTGTGGTGCGCTGGTCTTGCCAAAACTTTTCAGCCTCCAAGTAAAGTTTATTTTGGCAGAGTGTTAAGCTTTTTGGGTTGCTTTTCATTTGGGGAGGGTGATGGGAAAGATGCTCCTCCCCAGACACTGAAATATAAATATTTGACTTTTACACAACTGAAATGCCTCTGGGTAGACATGGAATAAGTGACAAAAAATGAGCTTTTACCAAACCTGTGGAATTCATTTGAACTTTGCCAGGTGTTTGGCTGTAAGACTGTGAGGTCCCATATTTAACAGCTCGTATACTTTGCCAATAATATGTGAAGTGTTTCATTATCTTATACACTGTAGTTGGCACACATCAGTTTACAGACAAACTGCTTATGCTATTTGTGGATTCATGTGCTGTTGTAGCCATGATATGATGTGTATGATAAGACAAATATATAAGAATGAAAGAGCTCATAGAGCGAATATCAGATACTTTCAAGTCTATGATAAGTAAACCCATAAATTGTTAAGTAACATCAGTATTTTGATTTTTGTCTCCTCTTATAAATGTCAGGAGTAAAAAACAAATTAGAAGCCAGCCTTTAGTGCATCCAAGATGTACAAGTAGTATTTGGGACAGATGAAAAGCTAATTTGTTTTGAAGCTGCAAAATAACCGTGTTTCTTTAGGGTATTCATCCTAAAAGCCATTTTTTTTCACAAATTACAGTTTAGTTTAGGTGGGCAAGCTTACAGAACCAGCTGTGTACTCACACCATTTCCCAATATCCAGTGAAGGCAAGTTGCAAATCAGTATTGAAATGATTAGTGCAAGACTCTGGTTGGACGAAACGGTCTTTGTGTCTATTTTTATGGTCTTTTTTCCCTGTGGTGTTTTCTGTGTTTTCTGAGTTTTAATCTTTCCAGAAAATATTGAAATGCCTGAAACCTTCCCTTACTTTTCTCTTAAGTAAATCTCTGATTGAACAAATCTTGAACGTGTTGCTTTGCAGTACAGCACTGTGCGTAAGCACACGCTTTATGCAGAAGTGTTTTGTTGAGGTAGGGTCTGAGGATGAAGTGCCTGTTTATACCAGCAGCTCCCCAGGCATGGGAATCCAATGTGTCGCAAGAGTGGCGACGTTTGCTGTGGCAGCACTTGCAGCAGCCTGTGTGGTCTGCCCTCGTGGCCCTAGCAGCCCGTCTGGAGAACTGGCAGCACTGAGGAGACCTCAGGCCCTGGGTCAGCTCTCTTCAGCCCACCAAGGAGTCACGGGGCTGCTCCCAGCTGCAGCGAGCGGGGCAGCTCAGGGAGATCTGCTGTGCATCACCAATTTCCATCCAGAAAAAAGCCAGCCCCAGGTATCAAGAGGAGTGAGAAGGAGGAAGTTAGGCTGTGGAAATCAAGGTTGGGAGCTTTTCCTCTTCTGCAAGGACTTTGGTAGACTCTAGTGTGCTTGTGGTGGTTCTGCTGGTGCTTGGAACCTCTTTCGGGTGCTTTTTCTTTGGGAGCTGGTGAACCTTTGCATGTGAACAAGAAAGCACATCATTTTATGCTGAGTTTCAGTATTTGTTGTAGTTTTCCCTTTGAGATAGATGGTTTAGAAGTATAGAAGATGATTTTAATGACTTTTTATGGTTATTTCTAGTGCACTTTGTGTGCTATATGCTCTGACTGAATGAAAAGCTCAAAGGCAGCCTCTTCCCACATGGGACTGGAGTCTAATATTAGCCATCAGAGCAAGAAATGCTTAGAATAGTCAATGGGGACGACAAGGTGATGGGAGGACATGGTAAGAGTAACATGGTGTATATTTGTCTAAATCAGTAGACTGTAATGTCTAGATGCAGATGACCCTTAGTTCCAAATAACTGCTTCCTTTTCAAGGGGCTCTTATTTCTGTGGGGGGTGGAAATTGAGCATAGCGTATATGCAGTTGTCTGAATTCAGTGGTTTCTCATTGTCAAAGAAACAGGCACTTCTAAGAGGTGCATGTTTTTCTTTGTATTAAAAAAAAAGAAAAAGAAAAGACTCCAAAGAGCCCAAATCTTTTGAGGAAAATGGTGAAAATAAAGCTTTTCAATGCATTGTCTTATGCTGACACTTCTGTGGGCTCACTTTTAGCAGCTGCACTGAGATTGTCCATTCATATTCCTGACATGACGGTTGTAAGGCCATTTCTGTGCCTCTGCTGGTGTAGCAGTAAGACCAGAGGATTCCTGTATCAACTGGCTTTCTGTGTTTTCTGCTTAATCTCTCTTTTGAAGAAACTACTTTATTTGGACCAAGTAACATTCACTCATCCAGATCCAGCCATGTGTTTCGGCCGCTAGCAGTTTGATGTGGCATTGTGTAACTTTTATTCTTCCAGCTTCCACAGTGGAGTCCACTCTTTTATGTTGGTTGTTGGGACTCTCCATGCACTGGATGGAGAGAAATTTTTTACAGAGATCAAAAGTGATCAGCAGTTTGGCAATGGAAATCTGTGTTTTAATTAGTCATAGGTTTAGAGAGGACTTAAGAGTGTCGCAACTATTCATTTGTCATCTACTTTTTCATGTTGGGCAGAAATAATTCATTATTATTGAGCTTTTAGTTATAATATATAATGATTAGGATATTTACATAGTAATCACCTAAGTGAAATTTCATTAGAATACTTGGGAAGATAGAATAATTAAAAACAAATAACTGACATATTATGATTTTTTTTTCTCTATCTCTCTCTCTTCTGTTTTAAAGGACAAACAGGGAAAGACTTTAAGATAAATCTTGCAAAAATGTGCAGTTTGCGTGAATTGAAATAGGAAACCCAGAATCCAAGCTGCCTGAAGCATAAGCCTGTGCAATGCAGAGAAAGAAGTTAAGTTTAGCATATCAGGAGTTTGAGATATAGGTATAATATTGTTTCATCTTTGTTCTAAAACATCAATGCATGTATTAGAAGTAATAGGCACATCTGTATTTCAGTGCATATCATCTTTGTGAACTGGAGGTCTAGGAGTGCAGAATGTGAAAATAATATTTTCTCATGTTGAATTTTAATCAGGATAAGATGACGGCTTTAGAGTCACCTGGTGCACATAACCAGATAAGCAGTGCTGCTTCAGCAGAACTCGCAGGTACTGTTAGAAAGAAGCAAACACTGAGAACCCCAAAGTTATGGTGATGCTGTAAGGCACTGGTATGTAATGGTTATCTTTTATATCATTCTTACAACCTTGGCACACGTTGTTTATGCTCAAGAATATAATTTCATTGGTTTTGTATTTTTACACTCCTTTAAATCTGCCATATATCCAAAAATGAATCCAGGCAATTAAAGAATTTCATAACACTTATTATCTTGAGGGGGAAAAATATTAAAAAGCAGAATATTTGTATCAACAACTTGTTTGCAATACTGACTCTTCTCTCAATATATGCTCACAGCTCTCCACTGTTATTGGAGGGAATTGCATATGTGAAGCAGAATTAGGCTTTCATGAGCAGATAATTAACAGATAAATGTAGTATCTCCGTGCTCTGTAAATTAGATATTTGCCTTAAAGAGAGTTCTCTGAAGCCCTGGTTATGATTTTTTTGCTTGGCTAGATTTCATGTTCTTACCTTGTATTTTTTACCCACTTTATAGCTTTTGAAAACAACAGCGTGCTTTATAGTGACTGATGATTTTTGTTTAAACTGACTCTACATGTTGCCATGAAATATTCTGGTATTTTAATGTAACTTGGAAATATGATCCATTCTTTAGGTGTAGCTAGTAATGCTCTGGACCATTGTAGTGGTGTTAATTCTTCCCAGTCTCAGATATGCTGGTCTGGCTTGCATGAGAAGCCAGGAACCAAAGACCACCTGCACTTCAGGGAAATAACATCTGATAAGCTCCCAATCTTACAGTCTACCCTCCTGCTGGTGAAGAGCAATAGCAGAATTGATTTGGATTTATTTGTGGATGGCTGTTTTTAAAAAAATAGTAAAGAAATAAAACAGCACAGATATTATATGACATTTTACCCACTTTGATTTGTTGGTTGCTGTAGTGACTGATAGAAAAGGAAGTACACTTCATATTTTCCTACTGAGAAATTAAACTTTACTTAAGCTCATTTCTTTGGTTGTGGTTTATAATTCCAAATATGTTCTACCATTTTTTTTTCTTCCCAAATCCACAGATTTTGTAGTCATCAGTTCCTGCTTAGTGTAAGTTCAGCTTCCTTTTTTTGATCCTCAGATCCATCTTGCAGTTCCTATTTAGTCCTTACTTTGGAGAAAAGCCTTAGTGACTTCAGCAGGTGATCTCCTGGAATCAGCTCGTGTTTATGGCATACTGAGTGCATGATGTCTGTTAGAGAAGTGCAGCTGAAAACACTGTGCTTGTTTGTCCGGTTGCAATCTGACATTGTCAGCCAAAATCTTTATCACCAGTCAGGCCCTCCAGAACTGCTCCTTCCATTTGCTTTGTTCCTGAAATCTCTTCCTTCTCACCCAGCTGTTTGCATGATGGTCAAAATAGTAAAGGGAGATTTCAAAGTAAGTACCTTCCTTTCAGAGCCCAAAGAAGGAGGCAGAGGAGCGTATTTCATAGAATCATAGAATCATAGAATGGCCTGGGTTGAAAAGGACCTTAAAGATCATCTAGTTTCAACCCCCCTGCTCTGGGCAGGGTTGCCAACTACTAGAGCAGGCTGCCCAGCGCCACATCCAGCCTGGCCTTGAATGCCTCCAGGGCATCCACAACCTCTCTGGGCTACCTGTTCCAGTGCCTCACCACCCTCTAACTGAAAAACTTCCTCCTAATATCCAACCTAAATCTCCCCTGTCTTAGTTTGAAACCATTCCCCCTTGTCCTATCACTATCAACACGTGTAAACAGGCGTTCCCCCTCCTGTTTCTACTCTCCCTTCAAGTACTGGAAGGCCGCAATGAGGTCTCCCCGGAGCCTTCTCTTCTCCAAAGAGAGAATTTGAGAGTCTCTTGACAGGCAGGGTCAAAAAAATCTTGGTATTGATTGTATTGTCTTGCCTCAGCAGCTGAAAGGTGTCCTTTTTATTTAAATGATGGACCGTGGAGTGGAGATGCCCTGCTCACGTGTACACGTAATACTTGTGCTGTAAAATTGGGGGAAATGAGATCCTGTGTTTGTTTTTATGTCCAGAATCTGCTCTGTTAAGTTGCCAGGTTCATTACTAGTTTCCTTGAATGCAGAAGCATGTCTGTTTTGCAGGTGTTTTGCTAAAATTGCTTCATTGTAAAGAACAGCTCTTATCCTGTTTTTTTTTTTTTTTTTTTTAAATGCGATGTTCATTTGTGGAATCATATAAGCAATTATTAATAGCCAACAGTTAACTGTAAAACAAAGATGTCCATGCCTTTGATTTGGATTTAAGTCTTCGAACGATCTTTTGCTGAGCCAGGCAAAAAAGTTTCCTTTGTGTGATCATTTGAATCATCATTAATGAAGTTGACACACCCGTGATGTTGTTTTTGGCTTTGATACCTGGAGGACTTACTGAAGCTGCTGGAAGGTTTGGGTGTGATCCACATCTCACTGCATCATGGGACACTGGGACAGTAGTTGCCTCAGGGAAGCAAAAGAAATTCAACACTGGCATCATCACTGTTCAAGTTCACTCCCACTGATTCTGCTCTGGTTCCTTTTAGCTTCTCACTTCTTTTCTTCAATGCAACAGCAGGAGAGCATCATAACTCGGTCTGTGCAGAAAAAAAGAGGCTAAAGAGGCTTGATCTCCGTTTTTTAAATATGTGTCTGAGCAAGAGTAGGTGATACTCTAGGGTTCTTTATTTTGGCAGAGAGGGTTTACAAACCGTAAAGATCGGACATTTAAATCTAATCAGATTTGACCTGGGAATAAATTGAAAAATAAGTTAAGCAAGGGTAACGAATTATTAGAAAATTGCTAAGGCATATAGCGGACTATCTGTCCAGGAAGTCTTTAAAACAAGATTTGATATCTTTCTAAAAGATACGTGCTGTAAATCAACCAGAAGTTATAACCTGTGTAATCAGGAGGCCAGTCCAAATGGAGATAGTGGATTCTGATGCATTTCTGGGTTGTACCACAGAAAAGCAATAAGTAAGAGGGGACTTGTTACTCCTTTTTAAGTTACCAGTACCTCTTAGCTTTTCTGTCAAATAGGCCTTGTTAAAAATTGGTTATATCTTGATATAGAATGATAAACGTTTAAACTCTGTAGGTTTTTCCTGTATTTCATTTCTAACTGAAAAGGTAGGCTCTCTTCAGGAAAAGCAGCCATGTTAATAACTTTTTGATGTTAAAAATGGTTAAAATGTGCTGTTTTGCAGAGTTGAGAGACTTGTCTTTGGCTGTAGGGTACGAGAGGAAAACTTTCTCCCTCACTTTCCTTTAAACTGTCCAGGTTCTGACTTCAAACTGGGGGGCATGCCTTGCTGTGAAGAAACCAGAGACTTCATGCTTTCTCCTCCTGCACTGTCAGCTCAGAAAGGAGGAAAAATGGATCTTCTGAATCACTGTGGTGATGTCAGTACGGGATTTTGCTTGTGAAATTGTAGTGGTTTTACCCTGCCGGGCAGCTGAACTCCACCACAGCCGCTCTCTCACTCCCCCTCCTCAAAGAAGAGGAGGAGAAGAAAGTATGATGTAAGGAAACAAGGTCTCTCGCAGGTTGAGATAAGGGTAATTTAATTAAAGGAAAAAAAAAAAAGGAAAGAACAAGCGAAGGCCGCGCGGAAGCACAGAGGGGAAAGGGAAAAAAATTATTCTCTACTTCCCCATCAGCGAGCGGTGTTCGGCCATGTCTTGGGAAGCAGGGCCTTAATACGCGTAGCGGTTGTTCGGGAGGACAGACGTCTTCACAACGAGAGCCCCCCCTTCTCCTTCCCTTTCCCAGCTTTTATTGCTGAGTGTGACACCATATGGTATGGAATATCCCTTTGGTCGGTTTAGGTCAGCTGCCCTGGCCATGTCCCCTCCCCACTTCTTGCCCACCCCCACCTACTGGCTTTGGGGGGTCTGGAGAGAGTCCTGGTGCTGTGCCAGCACTGCTCGGCAGTAGCCAAACACTGGTGTGATACCAGCGCTGTTCTAGCTACAAGTGCAGAGTACAGTGCTATATGGGCTGCTGCAGGGAAGGTTAACTCTATCCCAGCCAGACCCAGTACAGAAATGAAGTCTTCCCTTCCAGATGGGGAGGACCTAGCATCAGCCTAGCTGGTGCCACTGTGACAGCTGCAGGATTAGACCTGGCTTTTCCCAGTTCTTTGGAATATGGGCAGAGCTGTCAATTCAGCCACAAAGAAGTGCCTGGAATTTATCCAGCCCTCTGGAAGCATCCTGTTTGTGTTGGGCTTACTTAGACGCTCAGAAATGATACTAGTGTAAATATGCCAGTAGGTGCAATGAAGTAAGCTACCATAATATTAGAACAGAAAACATACAGGAATAACAGAACAGCTTTGCTGGTGGAGAAGTAGCACGATCCATTACAAATCAGGGTCAATCAAGCTGAATAAATTACCTGTATGACAATATGCTGAGGGATTCCAATTTGTATGAATATTATAATGTTGTGGTTACAGTATTGATGACTTGGGCAAATAACAATGAAAGTGTTATGCAAAGAAAGAATAAAATATCACAATAATAATGAAAAACTTCAATTGTTCCTGTATAGATAGCGTAGATGTCATATGGGGGTATGAGACAGGGCCTTCTTCTTTTTTTTTTTTTTTTGACACCAGTAGTGACTTTTAGAGTAAATGGCCAAAGAACAGAAAAGAGGAGAAACAGCTTTTGATTTAGTCTTGAGTTACTGTGCAGGACATGGCCCAAAAGGTAACCACCAAAGAGTCAATGCAATAGTGATCACCATATACTGAAACTCAACGTTCTTATGGGAGTGAGAAAGCCACACAGATACTAGATAAAACTGAGGAAACCTCTCTGAAAGGAAATTTAAACAGCCCAAATGGTACATTTCTTGAAATGCCATGGCGTATAAGTATAAAGGGTTGCTTTAGGGTCTGTTTCCTAAATAGTGTGCATTCACTGTCTGTAAATTAGTTTCCGAACAGACTAAAAAAGAGTGAAAGAAATAAAAAGACATAATTCAACAAGTGGAAGTCATTCCAAATAATGAATATACAAAAGAGAATGAACTTTCACAACTTGCATGTCAAACCGTAGTAAAGTATGCCAAAAAGATTTTGAAGAAAAATTTGCCAAAAACATAAAAGTAATTAAGTTAACTATTTTATTTCAAATACATTAGAAGTTGAAACTTTACTGGAATATCTCTAGATTCGGTATAAGAAATAAGTGTAATAGCAATACTCAAGATAAAAATATCAAAAAAAATTGTACTGATATTCAGTATGGAGGAACTTATAGCTGTTACAACATTTTTTATTTTTTATTTTTTTGGGAGGTGAAGCAATGAAATGTACTTAAATTGAAGCAGCATTATGAGTATTAGCATGAGTATAGAACCATTTTTACCAAATTCTGCGGACAGACAAGTGCTGCTTACCCAGGAGTTTAAGTGATACAAATACGAAATTGCCAAATTCCTAACTGCAGTATGCGTCCCAACTGTTAGTAGTAGAGGGATGGAAAGTGATAGTGTTGCTGGTCTAGAATATCTGGCTTTGTGGCAGGCAGACTGATAGAAGCTATGTCATACAGGTGAGGTGAGTTGGCACAGGGATATGTATGGTGAAAGATTGCCGGTGTGGTTTTGTAGCCCTGCTTCACAGTTCTGCTAATTTCTTGGAAGGAGTCAATGTAGGGCAGTTGGATGCTGTGTACTGCCTCTCCAAAAACTGTGATCCACCGTCATCACCATTCCTCTTGTAAAATTATGGTGGTGGTCAGTAAGTGGGAAAGTTCCCTTCTGAGAAGGATGTGAGAAGTGAAAATATAAATTTGCAGAATAAGGGAGTTTTCCACTAGCATCTTACTAGGTTAGTCTGGGTACATCAGTGTAGTTATGAAAGGAGGATGAAGGACAAGGTTGGGTTATTCAGGCAGGAAGGTCCTTTGTAGAGCAGCAGAAAAAGGTCAAAACACTTAATGACTGAAAGACAAAATGGCAGATGAAATTCTGTGTTAATGAATGCAAAATAATTTGTTGAGGGAGGAAAACCAGCTGCAACTGTATCTTATTCAATGCTAGACTCTAAATTAGCTGTTTACTGTTTGAGAAAGAAATCTTGAAATAGTTGCAGGCAGGTCTATGTAAACTTGAGCTCACAGCTAGTCAAAATGACAAATAAATTTTAGGAATGAATAGGAAGAAGACAGAGAACTAAACAGAAACCATCACTGACTTGCTTAAGTATATGATAGATTTCTTATTCATAATGGGCCAAGTAAGTAACTATTCATTTAGTTAAGTACTGACTGGTTTCATAGGAAGCCAATCCAATTAAAAAGAAGCAGGCTCAAAGGGTGATAAAAGCATCCAAATGTTTAAATGAAACTTTACCCCTCAAAAATCAAGTTTGTAATTAGAAGTCACTTCATAAATTGCTTCTCCAATCCCCTACAGGTGTAGGATTCCTAGACTCCTTAAGTTGACTATACTTTAAAAAGGTTTGTGATGTGTCATACCATAAATACCAAGAAACATCAGGCTTGTAGGAAAATGGTCTGGTGAGCAGCCCACAATACATATGGAGCCATTTCACTATCTTTTAGCATGTATCATTTAGCATCCCAGTTCATTGAATGGGCAAAAATCCTTACTTTTTTTTTTTTTGACATACAATGGTAAGGGGTGGTGTCTAATAATGTTTTATTTTAAATGTTACAAACTAACTGTGAGTTTGCTACTGACTCTTCTTGTGCAAATCATTAGTTTAAAGACAATATTTCAATGTTAACTTTTATTAGGGATCAAAGAGAGAGGATGCAGGGTGAAAAGCAGACACACTATTCTGTTGGGAGGGGAACAGAGGTATATTCTCATTAAAATGTCATGCATATTAGCCAGCATTTTATAAACAGTTACCTTAGCTTTCTTTTCTCATTCCCATGTTTTCTGGGATTTGAAGAGGGAGGCTCATGTCTCTCCCTCCTTCCTGTGCAATAAATACTTAACAACATGGGCATTTTCGATGTCCTGAGGCAATCCTTTGAGTTAACAATTAACATAGGAGAGACACCCTGTCAGTTATTGTTTCAGACTCTCTTTCTGCAGGCTCACAAAAGCGTTCTGGTTCATGTTTGGCAATTTCACACTCAGAAGGATTTCTGTTAGCCAAAAGGACCAGGTGATTATTATTATTTCCTTAATGTCAGCATAGTTTCTATAGGCTCTGGCAGAAGTGATGAGGATAAGGACAAGTGACCTTCCCTGTGCTTGAGGTTTGACTGTTGCACAAATTTAAAAGTATCCATCAGTTAAACTAAATAAATATGTACAATATATCCATATATACATATACAGAGAGTGAAATCTCTATCACTTTTTTATTACTCCCTGTCTCCCAAAAGTTTTGGAAACACATAGGGGTGTCCATTGCGTTAGCAGAAGCTGGAGTAACTCTATTTACTTAGCATTATTTCTTTGGATGGGCATACCGACTGCTGTAAGTGACATCAAACTCAGGCTGAAAGTTTCCAAACTGAGACAAGCTCTGCCAAAACAGAAATAATTCTGTTATTGTTGAACTTCAGATGCCTAACACTTAAACAGCAGCACTAACTTTTGGGAAATACTGATCAACTGGGACCCAGAATCAGGCAACAAAAAGACATTGCTGGTTCCAAATGGCAAAAGGGAAAAATGAAAGGAGGTATGGGATGTTTACAGAGAGTGCTTGTTATTCCTCCTTACCGACGCATGTCTAAATATGCAGTTTCCTATTTGAAAGGATTTCTCAGCTAGGAAGACAGAGTTCTTGCAACTAATCGAGGTAGAGGAGAATAAAGAGAGAAACAGGATCAGAAGGGCTGATAAGAATGGGAGTGATTCTAGAGCACACCATCCAACTTTGATTATATTTTGCAATTTACTGTAAATACCGTTATGGTACTTTCATATTTTTGGGGAATTCTTTGAACTTTTGCTCAGCTAACTTCCATGGGAATTTATATGAGTAATGGCCTTGGGATTCTTGATGTGGAAATAATTATCCTCCTACTGGATGCTACCTTGTCAGCCTGTCTGGTACTACCGCACATTTCTGTCTGTGCTCAGCTAGGCCAAACCTTGAGAAAGGAAGCAACAACAGGCTGCCTTGCTTGTCCTGCGTCCTAAGAACTGCATACTTCTAGAAGTTGCAAACTTCATTCCTAGACCTGGGAATGACTGTCCAGATCGTGCACTTCTTTTTTTT
>VXAA01004981.1:220781-279347 GCA_013399115.1 Anseranas semipalmata | reverse complement strand
TTTTTTTTTTTTCTGGAGAGGTACAAGACTTCTGCAGAGACAGAAGACTTCTGCTGGGGAGCAGGATGAAAGGTAGAACATGGTCTGCCTCCGGGCTCTTTTTACTTCATTCTTTCTACCTCCTGCAGAGACTGTGCACACTGCAGTGCTCTTCTCCCCCTGCCTCCTCCTCCCTCTCCCATCCTTTCCCTGCCGTGGCAGGGGTGTGTGCGCTTTCCTTGTCCCAGCAGCAAAAAGAGCTGCAGACAGTTCAGGGCAGCATCATGGGGGGGGCACAGACGCTGCTATATCATCCTTGTGGGAGCCCCTAACGCTTCTGCCAGCACGTGGTGTTCTCTGTCTCACACAGGCTCAGAACCGCCGTCAGTAGCAGGATGTGGCCTCTCAGTCGTAGGCAGGACCTGAATACGGCGTGCTTGCTGCAGCGGCAGCTCCCAGGAGGCTGCGAGAACAACAGGCTCTTGGAAGGGAGGTCCTGTGAGGTGGGAGCCTTTGTGTCATTCTTGTAAGAACGTTTTCAAGCATGGAACATGCTGATTCACAGAAATTGAGACTGTTTGTGGGAAACGGTTGGCTTTAACAAATATCTTGACTTGAAAAGTATTGTGGAAATAAAGTTTTGGAACTGTCAGAATGTTTTGGTAGTTTTGAACTGAATAGCTTTCCCATTCAAAATTAGTTTTTGTTTCGAAAATTAAACTTAATAGCATATTTAAGAAGTCACATTGAAAAGATATGTTTTGAAATTGTCAACACAAAATGCTGGCCTTGAACTCCAGACATTTTTTTTTCCTTTGCTCTAGGTCTTTAGCTTTGAAATTTTTGATAATTTAAACCTCTCCTCCCACTTTGAAATGTGGAAAAAAACATTGATCTCTAGAAAACCGGTTACAGGGAAACCATTTCTCTTTCGGTTTAACATAATAGTCCGTGCCACTTTAACACAGAGTAGCCCCATTTAGAAACAATGAGTTTCTAATAAATTCACTTAAAAAATAAATAAAATGATTCTATTGCTACATAAGCCACCTTTTACTGCTGCAATTAGTCTCCCACAAGTACAACCAGGTTTTCTGATTTTAGGCTTAAAATGATTACTGATGATTGTAATGCACTCAAAAGAAACCAAATACAGATGGTTAAGTTCGAACAATGTTTCTCTCACACAAGTATTTAACATTCAAGAAAGTCATAAAACAAAGAAGTCCCAATTCAGTACTGTGCAGCATGTCCTGCTGATGTGTTTATTTCTGTTGCCTGGATTTTAATCACTGGGATGTGCTTACTTCAAATGTGATGCTAAACATTGCCCATTATTATAATGCATTTCCCAGGAAAGTGCATTCTGACTAGCATGCAAAGCGCAGGAGAAAAACATAGGGGGATTATTTTTTTTTTTAACATGGCCTTAGGAAAAACAATGGTTCATTCTTTCAAACCTTGGATCCTGATTCCTATTTTTACTGTTACCCGTTTGGCACAGGGAAAGGGCCTTCCAAGTGAGTGTAAGCTGCAGTTGCATCGACTGCTTCCCAGTGCCGGGGGTCCACACGCTACGTGTGAATTCAGCTCCTTGCAGCTCAGCATCATACTTTCTGCCACGGTTGTGCCAGGAAGCTTCATGGCATGGCTCACATACTTCCCAATGTGCTTAGTCAAGCTTGCAGGGCTGGACTCCAAGTCCCTGTCTGCTCTGCGTGGACATGAAAGAAGCCGCTATGCTTTTTCCTAAGAGTAGTGGTTTTGTTGCAGAGTTCTCAACTATAATTATGTCCCGCAGTAACCGTTGTGCAGCAAGACATGAGTCAGTCGACTGCTTCCAGTCCAGAAGTGGTTGCATTTTGGTGGTGGTGCAGCTTTCTGAAGCAGCAAGTGGGTTATATAATGAAGTGCTGCTAGCTGAGCTCGCAGGTTCAGCCGGTATGATGGAGGTGTTTCTCATCCCAGTGGTGTCAGGGTGCTGCAGCTACAGAAGATGTACAGAACAGATATGATTGCTCTTTGTTTTTGTTTTTGTTTTTTTTGTAACACTGTTGGCACCTTTCTGTTGCTATATATAGGCTCAATCTATTGCATTAAAGCAAGGGTGGATGGGGAAGGGGGGTGGGAGGTAAAGCAGAATAGGTATGGGGGAAAGGGAGCGGCTTTCCAGTTTGCCCATATTACTGAAACTAAGACAAAATAGTTTTTCACTAGGACTGGCTAGAACCTCAGAATACCAGCTCTGACTCAATAAAGCATAAAAACTGCTCATTCTGTGACTTTCCCCAATTTAAGTGCCTTTTGAGTATTTTTACCTGGGAAACTTTATGATATGATATCGTGCGATGTAAAACAATATTGTCCTATGCTGCACGCTCGGGACTTTATCACTGCAGCAGCACTCCAAAAGCAGCAGGTTGGCAGATTTGCTGGTGAGCTGCTTGGGTGCCTCTGGGTCAGCAGTCTGAGTTACATGTGTTGTGCAAGCCCATGGAGGTAAAGAGAAAGAAAAGAAGTGCTGCTGGCAGTTGTCGTCAGCTAGTTGTTCTTGTCTGCGATTTCATGTTGTTTAAGGCACGGTGGAGCTTTTTTTCTCATTAGTAAGAGTCAGTATGCAGAAAACAGATCTCATGAAGTGCTGGTGTACTGTGTCACCCTGCTCCATCTTCATTTCAGCATCACCCACTCCTGCCTTGCCTGAAAAGTTACACACCCTGCAGGTTTCTTTGGGAAGACGGATCGTTTTCATTTGCAGAGAGGTTTGCAGCAGAGCACTTTTAAAATGACATTGTAAGAAATCGCTACAGTGCAAGACCTGCTCTGACTTTTATTTATATAAAAAGAGATCAGGGTTAGGATTTCTAGTTGGAAGAGACCCATGATTTTACTAGGACAGGGGGGCTCATTCTTCTCTCTTGGCATGCCATGCTCTCTGCAATCTATTTGAGAGGCAATAAAGACAGTAATAAAGTGGCAATCAGAAACAACACTTCAGTAGTCCTGAGCTGCAGTTTGTGGGATTTCATTTGGAACTTATTTACCTGACCCCCTCCCGCGCAGCTATCTGTCTTAGGTACCTACGTGAGTCTCCTCTTTGGAGCACTTGAGACTATACGAACCTTAAATTTTGTTCTTTCTCACAGCGGCCCAGATAGCTTTATTGTTGGGAAGGGGAAGTGCAGAGAGGGGAAGGGTATATATGCATGATAGATACGGAGCACAGAGACAGCAGGAATGACTCTGGAGCTGGGAGCAGTATAGTTGCATCAGTGCCACATTATACCAGGCTGACCAACCCTCCTAGGAACAAAACCTTATTTCTCAGGGATGCAATGCCACCAGATCTGAGCGAGCACTTCTGTGTGGCTCCGTGCTGCGCTGCGCTGCAGCCAAGCAGTGCCCAGCATGTCAGAGCTACTGGTGTTTGGGTGTTCTGAAGTACAAAGTAGATATACTTGAGCTGAATGAACCTCCTGAGATCACTTCCAACCTGAATTACAGTATGATCCTGTGATCCCACCTTTCACAAGTCCAGAGCTATGGCTGTAACCACTAGGCAATCCTTTCCTTTACCCAACAGCTGTGGTTAGTTAGTTATGCTGACAACAGGACAGCGATGCTTCTCACCTGGTAGTACAGCTGAGCAAATAGTTCATAAGAGCTGACACATAATCTTTTACTGACAGACGTATAATAAAAGCAAGATATCTATGAGGTGGTCATAATTTTCTCTCATTCATTGTTTTACATATTTTAGAAAACCGTCTTTCACAGATCATTTCTCTGTGTATTGGTTATGAACCATTCTGTGATCATCTCCAGGCTTCGATTGCTACTTTGCAATGAGGCAACGGGAGGTCTTGTTTCTGACCTAGCTGGGACAAATTCACAGCACCGCTGGCTTCCATAATCCTGAGTGGCTAGGTTGGATACTTTTTCTTATTCTTCAGGACAGCAAGATTGAAGTACACTTTCTGCAAGTTTTCATGCCAGTAAATATTGACCTGGATGTGGCAAAAAAGGCTGAAGAGAGGTCTCAATGATCTTAAAATTCAAAATTATAGGTGCAGAATAGGTTTGTTTCTCAGTTTCCTCTGTTTTACATTATTCCTCTGGAAGTGCTTTTCCTTTCCCCTCTGTATTTTTTGTACATACCTTCTGTTGGGCAGGAACATGACTAAAGGGTAGAGCCAAACAGCTGGTGATAGAAATATAATATGTTTTTTATATGCATAGGTACTCTTCTGTCTCTGGAGACAAACAGATTTAAGGTCCTACACTAATTGTTGCATATACAGCTGATGAAGAGTTGGGACACAGTTGACCATGATTATAAATTTGTACAAAGTTTTTCCTTCAGTCTTCACTCTTTTAGGATAAGGGTGGGATTCTGTGTTCCTTGCTCAAGCAAAGTCCTGCTGTGCAGCCAAGTCAAGGTAATGGACTGTTGCCTAAACGAAGACTGCACTATTTAGAAATATACGGACAGGCAGATTTTCTGCTCTTTTTTACCTCTCTTCCGTGCTGTGGGCAGGTAAGCACATCCCAATGCCTTTCTTTTTATAACATACCTTGGGGTGGAGGAAAATGTTATCATCCCAAATCTGCCTACTAGGAACTGGCATGGAAAACGCTAAAACATTCAGGTTTCCAGTGGTACAGATGGGGCCTTAGTCAGGTGCCTTACTCTCATATCTGGTAGCTAGGCTTTTTGAAAGTGCCCCTAGAGATGCCTTTCTGAAAATCCAATCCTAACGGATGTGGCAGAGCTGGGACTTGAACCCACCTTAGTGTCCCTGATGCTTAGCAGTGCTGCAAATGCTTGGTTTGTCCTTCCTGTCCTCGCTCTGTGCGTAGTCCTCTCACTGCTGCCATTGATTTAGAGGGGCCACTCTGAATAGAAAGTCTGTACTCAGGGTGACTAATGGTGGTGAAATTAGTCTGTCTTTTTAGTAGCTGATTTTTAAGCCTGAAAAATCTGGCGTCTTCACAAATTGTGAATCAGAGCATCCAGCTACAGATGTTATCCTCTGCAGACTGAGGATCCCATACCCAGCCGTACAACTGTGGAACTAAAGAAATGAGATCTGAATGTGATTCCTATTTCTACAGCATCCAGAGGATCCTTGCTTTCTCTCTGTAGAAGCAAAAGATCAGAGAAGGTAAAAAGCGAAACAGAATAACATGAAGGAAAGGGAAAAATGTGTTCAGAAGATCCCCGTCTCTCTGCAGCTTCCTGCTCCCCTTCCCCTGCCCCCACCTCCTCTTCCTTCTGTCTCTAAGGGTTAAATATGCAGAGGGAAAAAATTGCTAGACTTTATGTCTGTGCTTGGTGGGAACTATTAAATTACGGCTGGATGTTTTTAATTATGCCACACATAAATGCCTGAACACAACAGCATTTTAATCCAAATGTGAGTCTCATTTATGTGTGTTCTGTGTTTGCTCTGAAATGCACTGGCTGGCACTTGTTTGTGGTGGCCCCTTTGTGGCATTGTAACAGTGTGGGGCTTTTCCCCCCCTTTTTTTTCCCAAGTGCGAGGATGGGAGCTAGTGCTGGCGAGGGGGAAAGGAAATGGGTAATAAAACAGAGAGCTAAGCGGCTCACTGGAGCCAGCGATGCTGGGATCTGGTTAATTGCTCCGAAATGAAAAAGATTCGGGGGTTTTCATGAAATCCCATAGGTGCATTTGCCAAGCCTCAAATATTAGATTGAATTACAGTTTCTAATTCCTCCCCCCCTTTACCCACAGCCATGTGTCTTATTTCTTCCTAAGGCTTGTCCACTTTTCAGAGCAATGAATAGAAGAGGGAAGCTGAGTAAGGACTGCCTGCCTGCTTGTTTTACACCTTCCCCACCTCCAGCTTTTCCTAATCCTACCTTTTATTAAAAAAAGAGAAATCTGTCTCGCCTTCCTCCAGTGTATCCTGATCTGTTTGCGGCTTTGAGGTTGAAATGTTGCCTATATATTCCGCCTAAGTGTGGGGAGTGCGTACTGAGGGAGACAGTCTCTGTCCCTCGTTCTCTGCACCCACGCACTAGCTAAGCATAATATAATCTTCTGCTGTGCAGCCACCACGACTTGGTGTTTTTTTAAGGGGCTTTGACCTGTCCCTCTCATTTTCAGGAACAATTTTGCATTGGCGGTCAGCTGTGCCAGCATTTTTACTGTCCCACGAAGGGATTGCAGCACCTGATTTGTGGGTGTAGGGGGACTTCACCGGGAAATGACACCAGCAGTGTGGCTCGGAGGAGGTGCTGTCTCCGAGGCCAGATCCTGACATGGTGGGATTGGCACCCTCAGAACTGAAGCTGGAGCTGAGACTCTCCTGTGCAATAAATTATATCCACAAATCAAGACGCAAGTCCCCTTTTTGGCAGTTCTTGTGTTTTGTTAACCAGTGAACAATGTATATTTTCTCAGTCGGGACATTTTGAGAGTACGGAAAGTGCACCTTGGTTATTAGGCTGGTATCTGATCCAAGTTTTGTTTCTCTTCTTGCGAGGAACTGGAAATCTTTCCTCTTTCTTCCATCCCAGAGCTGGAAAGGCCCTCTGAGTCACCTAGGTCCATCCCAGCCTTGGAACAGACCTTCCTGCTGGAAATTTCTCTGGCGTGTTTTTCTGAGCTGATTGCTCTGGTGCTCTGAGCATCTCCCTGAGGCAGCTACTTCTAATGCACTTCTTAAGTGATCTTTTTTGTCTTTTGCTTTTGTTTCAACCGCCTTTTTGTGTTTTGGGTGAAGGTGTTCCTGCACTCCAGCCTCAGTCAGTTTGCTCAGTCCCTCTGTCCTCCTGGAAGTTGTTGTTTTCTGCATTCCCGTGTCATTTCTCACCTTGCTCCATTTATCAGTGCAAGCTCCCTTGGAAGTGAGTATGTGAACTGTTCCTTCAACATTTGCATGCACGTTAACAATTAAATGTAAGTTCCCTCTTTCAGTCTGCTGTGATTATTTTAAATAATTAAAATTAAAAGGCCTGTTTCCCACTTGAAGGCAAGAAGGGTTTGAACCACCGTTGAGCTGGCAATGCCTGCCCACCTCCTCGCACAGCCCCTGCCATTAGGCGGTAGCCTGGGCTGCCTGGTTAAGGAGAATAGAGCAACTGAGGGCATGCTCTAGTAAAGCATGCTTTGATGCTTCTGCTGTTTCCTTGTACGTGATCTCATGATGCATTGCTGTGGGGAGATCTAGCTGTTCTGCCAACTCGTTTTCAAGAACTGTTTTCAAAGAGAATGGTTTTAAATTGCTCACTTGGGGGGTCATTTATTGTCTATTTTTTTAGTGCTGGGTCCTCAGGCATTCGAGGGTGAAATCTCTATTGTTCACCCCACCTCCAAAAGGATCAGAAATCACGGATTTTTATTTAGCCACCCACTGTCTTTTGACCTGAATACTTCAATTTTTATTTCCCACCCAGTCCTTTCCTAATGTTAGCCACAGTCTTCCCATCTCGCTCTCACCCTGTAGGGTAAGGAAATGTGGTTTCAACCATGAATGACATTAATGCCATTGTGTGAATCATTAGTGGATCCAGCATCACAAGCCCCAGGGGATCGAATATTTGCAAACCACTAGAGAGAGATTCTAATATCAAATACGTGGCAGGAATCATCCTAGCTCGAAGAAAACAAAACAACCCTATTTAATACCCAGAGAAGATCATGGTGCTTAGAGAGAGCAGAGGAGCTTGTGTAAGGGCCTCGAGGGGCCCAGTGGCAACCATCCTGCTGTGCTTCTCCGCCATCTCTGCAGCACCTCTCCCTCCCCTCCTCCCTGAGCAGCTCCCCTTCAGCTCTTGCCCACTTGTGGTGTGTGATGCCAGTATCTGAAGCCATGAGGAAGGCTGTTGCCTTGTTCTTCCTCAAAACAAACAAACGAGAAGTCAAGATGAAGCATGACTAGCTCAGAAAAAAATTAACGAAGACAGAAACCGAGCTTTTGCAGTGGAGGAGGAGAGGAAGAGCGCAACACCTGCTGCTCTGTTGTGGTGCCGTCCTGACTGCCCGGAGGCTGCTGTTAATTCTGCCTTTTTGGGCCTTTGTACTGGCATTTCTGCCTTGCCTCGCACCGGGTACAAGAGCCCAGGGTTGTGTTACAGGCCAAGGAAAGAGTGTAAGGTGTAACCCTGTGATTGCTGGCCCCTCTGATGATCACAGCACTTAAGTAGGTGTTCAAAAATTGATTTTCTCTTTGTCTAATGACAGGTGCTCATGTATGAAAGTTTTGGCTAAACATCTGCTGGGATGTAAACACAGAAGGAGTATTTGGCTGTTGGCTCCTGCAGTATGCATTACCTGTGTGGGAACAGGAATACTGTACAAAGGCAGAGAAGGCAGATGGGAGCGTTCTGTTACGCATAACAGGACACAGGCTTCCCTTAATGACCTCATCCCGCTAACCTTGAAAAGGAAATTCAAAGGTATTGCAAACCCTCTTTCTGTGGAAGCAATTTTTCCCAAATATCAGGCATTAATACTTGACATTCGGTGCAAGTTAGAAGGTTGCTAATTATGGACAAATACTTAAAAAATTTTCAAATAATTAACTGGCATAACTAGATCCTGTTCTGATGCAAGTGGCAAACCTAGAGATATGTAAAACATCTTAAAATAGCTGTTGAAATATTTGTGTAATTTTTTTTTCAAGAACCTGCATTTCATTTCTCTTCTTTTATGCACTATGAATTGAAGTATTGGAATATGGAAATCTCTGGTCCCCAAGGGTGGTGGCGGGGGCAGACCTGAAGGGAGGATTAGTTACTTTTATCAAGCGTACAGAGCAAGCTTGAAAGAATTTGAAATCAGTTCCTTTGGTTTTAACTACATTCATGTTTGAAACCCTTTGCAAAGCAAACCTGGTCATTTGTATTGAAATTCTTGCACATTGTCTGATGGGGATGACAAAGCAATGGGGAATGGAAAAGTTAAAGTAGGTATTCCAAGAGATATCAGGTTACGCTCTCGATTTTCACACTCTTCAATGCTGACGTCTGTAAACAGAGATTCTGTAAGGTTACTTCTTGCAGCTCACTACTATAGCGAACTTGTTAGTTCTCCGGTAATGATGAAGGTTTTGACAGCAATGATGTCAGACTCAGAATTAGAAGTATATGTAGAGCAGATAAGATAAAAGGTGCCTTTTTTCTTCTTTGAACATTGAGAGTTTTCTGGTTGTAGTTTTTTGAACTTGTTGAAGAGAATGATAACACAACCTATTTTGGGATGGGAAAAATAAACCTTCAGGCACAAGAAAAACAAAATAAAGAGAAAGTACCTCCTACCCAGACTCTAAGTATATGGGAGACTGATTTTCTGTGTACATGAATAAACGTCCTAATTTATTAAGCAAAGACTTAGTCAGAAAGGAAGAATGATAACAACAATGTTAGTCGATGCATTTCGCTACTACGGAGTCTTTTTGAATATTGGATCTTTTTCTGCACATCAGTGCTATTACAAAACTAGAAAAGCATCAAAGGAATCTTTTGCTTGCTGTATGAGCCTTGGGAATTCAAGCACTGAAATGAAGCTAGGTTATGTTTTCCCAAACTGTGAAGTGTAGATAAAAATGGGGCTGAAAATGTCTGTGTAAGGTAGCATAGGTACAAAGCTGTATAAGGCAACATAGGTATGTGCCCTACCTGATGAAATTTCTGATCAGGAACTTACCAAGAACTTGGAAACACTATGATGTTTAAAAAAAATTAACTAGATACTGTCCCTAGCTGGGTACCTCTTCTAAATATCTTATCTTTCACTATTTCTACAGTAACTTACATGAGCTGTAAGTAGTGAAAATGTAAACAGTAGCCAATGACATTTTTAGTGATAACTTCTTTTAACAAGGTAAAACATAAGCAGACTTCAGGTCTATGAGCATTCCTTATCAAGCAGAAGCTTATATGATAACTGAATAGTTTCATGGTTTCTAAAATTCTGCTTAACTGAATGGACTGAAAGCAACTCCTGCCAATGTCAGAGGGAATTTTACCAGTGGAAACAGAATTAAGCCCGAAAGAGATCATTTTTTCAACACCTTTGTAACTTTTCATCTGGCACCACTGGAGCCAATGGAAAGGTTTTCTTTGACTTTGGTGCATAAAGGGATGTTAGCTGTGTAACCCAATACATCTCCTGTGTGCCAAAGAATAAACGAAATTTAGAATAAGAGCAGCTTTGCTGTAATGGTGATGATAAAATACTCAAGAGCAAACAACTAATAAACTCTTCTTAAAACAAGAATCCATCATGCATGCTCTAAGACCAAAGGGAAAATTTGCCTCTGGCCTCTGGGATCCCCTGCTGGGCAATGAAAAGAGGAGCTATATCATGCAGAAAACTATGAGGAAAGAGGAAAAGCCCTCAGGAGTAAAAAGCCTCTTTCTTTCCCCCCACCCCCTCTCCTGGCACAGCTATCTTTACTACTTGTGCACAATCCCATTGAGAAAAAACTGTTCATGATAGAACAAACTGAGAAAGTGCTAGTTCAGGCTGCCTGTTCTTTCCTTTTGTGAATTAATGGCAACTGAAAATTAAAGGATTATTTAAGGCCACTTGGGCAATATTAACTACTCGTGCATATTGTGGGACTCTAGGATCACATGAAGTCTGGAAAGCAAAGGCAGCAAACGACATTGGGTTAGTATAGGTGGACACCTGGGTTATGAAACAGGGAGTTCTTGAGTTTACTTGTCAGTAGTTTGAGAACTGTCTGTTCCAAAGATGGAAATTAAATAAATGGTCAGCCAATTGCAATCAGCCTTTCTGAAACCCCATAGGACTAGCCAGGCTACCTGATCCTCTAGAAGACAGTATCTTAGTGACCGTTCTTAGTGGCCACTTTTTACTTTTTTAGATTTCTGCTGAAGATACAAGAGCTCAAAGTTAAATGAAATTCAATTTTCATTGTGGGTACCGATATGGGGATGAACTGGGAACAGTGAGTTCTTTGAAAATTATAGCCCATGTAGTTAAGTGTTTGTTAACCCATTTCAGAACAATGGGAAAGCTTTCTTCACTAAATTCGTTCTAGTGTGTATTCATGCATGTTCATTAAAGGCTGTTGGTCAAATACTATTGTATTTAAGCCTTTGGAGGGCTGGTAGGAAATGCATTTCACAGCTTGGTAGGACCTGGGGGAAATAAGAACTTAGGCGAGTCTACCCTTGAGTGTGTCCCTGTCTGTGATGGGACAGGAGCTGCCTTTCAAGCAGCTCACTTTGGCTTTTGCTTCTATCTGCATCAGCTAAAAGTTCTAACTGCTCTGTACCTCCAGTTCTGGACAGGTCCAGGCGTAACAATTTCACTTCATCTTTGCTGTGAGAAAGCTAAACTGGAGAAATAAGCTTAATATTACCTTGCTGAACCAAGGAAATATTTACTTATTGTTACCACATGGATGTGAGTTGTCTAGATGAGGGCTTGCTGTCAGACCTCTCAATGTTCTTAGATTTACTATCTGGCATTTTCATTGTGCCCAAGGAGTTTTGCATCTACGGGCAATCATGGCTGTAAGAAAGGGGAGAGTTATGAAAGTGCACATCTCTAAAGTAGTGCAGTGTAGACATCCCTGAACCACCATCACATGAACTACCTCAGGATCTGAAAGCTTCAGCACAGCTCTACAGCTGAGGTAATTAGTCCCACTGGGGCAGGGGGAGGAAAGCAGGTCTAGTTTGTTTTGGTGCCCTACAGTGCTAACATGACTACTGTTTGTAGAGTCTGAGCTAGTGATGTTTCAAGATACTGTATCAGAATGAAGTTTGCATAAATGTGCTTGGATCTGTACCCGGAAATCTCTTTGCATTATACAATCTGTTGTACCGACTGACATTTGTCTGGATGAGTTGAATGAAAGGATTTAATTTAAGTCTGAGAACTTTTAATTTTAACATGCATGTTATTTGGGAGGCCACTGGTCTTTCCAAACATATAGTAGTACCCTGCAGAGGAAGAAGTTCTCTATATCAGTTCACCGATACAGTCTGGGAAATGACTGAGGGAGATAAGCACTGAAATAAACAGCAGAAAACCACGGCATTTTGTTTGTTCTTGAGAGAGTGTGTTGGTTGATGGTCTCTATCCCAAATTGCACTTCTTAATTCATGCATCCCTGTGCTTCAGGAACCCAGTAGTAGCCAGAGATCATATGTAAGAGCTTTCATTAGGGATGGACATTACACGATGTTGGTGTTGTATGGAGCTCGTGACTTTCTTGTGCGGAGTAGATATTCTTTACTTCTGTAGAAATAAGGGCCAAATCACAGATTGTTCCCAACTGTACTGGGCACATTATACTGCGTGTTCTCTGTGTCCTTGCGAGTTTAGAAATCATCTTGCAAAAGGTGCATGGAAGTGATTTAAACAAATGAAGGAGAGTGGGAAGAACTTATCTCTGCACAGAGTACTTTGTCTGTGTCTGCCCACACACTTCTTTGTCTCTGGTAAACCCTTACTGCTTCTCCCTTCATTGTTTGTCAAAGTTTTGGATGTCTCACTGCATTAATATTTCCTATTCTAGACATTTTGAGTCTTACTAAGAACAGAAAAATTGGGTGGAATGAGAGCTTCTCTGATTTTCACATACAAATGTTGGTGGAGGGTTCCTGATGTTTAGATGACAGTTAATGAAAAACAGTCTCTGAATCCCAGGCTGAGGCCTTTCATATGGGCTCAGGCTTGCTTTCCCCTTTTATCTGACCTTTATTCTTTCAGTCTAGGAGACATTCTTTCCTATGTGTTAAGGAGTGACTGGTTTCTTTCCCGTTCTGGACCAGCAGCAGTCTCCTGAAACATTTTGTCCAAAGTCCTTGTAAAGAGAACAGGAATCTTTGTTTCCCCTTTCCCAGCAGACGTGAGGGTCTTGTTCGTGTTATCTTTGCTTTGGGCAGAAAGGAAGAGAAATTTCTTTCTGACAGTTGAAAGACAGACAATTCGGAAATGTAAATATATAAATGGGATGGTGGTGGTGGGTTCCTCAGTTAGCAGAGTAATAGACGTTGCATTACTTAGTGGGAAATCTACTTGCCCCTTCGTCCACCTTTTCTCACATGAGTTCAGCTCGGTTGTTGGACTGTTCTTCTCATTCCAGAGCATTCGCCGAAAGGAAACCCAGGCCAAAATGAAGTGGTGGCACGCTTCAGCAGGTTCCACAAGCATCAGGAGAAGCAGAACAGAGACAAGTGCTGTAGAGAACTCTACCCTAAATTTTGGATGCAGGCAACGTCAGATACCCCAGGCTGTGGTGCATTTACGAACAGGCATATTGGAAAACAGCTATTTAACTGGCTATGCTAAACATTACACAACTAGTGCTAACTACAATATACTCTGAGAACTCTAATAACAAATTTTAGCTGGATTTATGAGTTGTAGGACAGGATCCAAGTTAGCTCTTACTCAATCTTGATGTGTTTGCAGCGATCTCATCTTTATATGTCTGGAACTTTGTTTTTCTGACTTGGTTTCTTTGTGTCCTCAATACTTTTTATCAAACTGTAACAATGACATTCTTTCTCTAGCTTGGCTTAGTGTCATAAAAGGGACTCTTATCATACATGTTGTGTTTAATGGACTTGTATTTTGATTTTCTTATTCAATTAACCAAGATTCTCTAGTCTTTAAAATTTACAATTACTCTTTTCCTACCTACTCAGGAAGTGCTTGTCTTTCATTTTTCAGAGTAATTACAATGTTTCCATTAATTAGGTAGCTGTGATAGCACTTGCTGTTTCTGAGACACACACATGCAAGCACCCACCCACTCACATACAATGGTATCTTCAAGGGGGGGCCATAATCATAGTGGTAAACTTGATAGCGACACATATAATAAGGACCAGGTAATTTCTGGTTTAAGTCAGAGTTTTCATTTTTTTTGCCCACTCCACTTGCAGAAAAATTCTGTATTTCTGTGTCAAGCTGACTTTAACACATGGAAGGTCTCAGTGAAGTTGGTTTAACCCTTATCAAGAGGGGGGCAAAAAATAATAATAAGTACTTTTGGCATATGACTATTATTTTCTCTCTCTTTGTTTCTTTCTCTCTCTCTGTCTCTCTCTGTCTCTCTCTTTTTTTTTTTAAATATTTTTTTTCCTGTGTCTGTCTCTCCCCATTTCTTTTCCTGAGAGATCTTACATTTTCCTGTCCTATAAAAGTCTTCACAAATCTAACTGACTTATGAGCAAATTATCTTTATACCTGCTCCTTGGATCACATCAGATGTCTGCTGCTGAAGTTCCTGGATTTTCTTTGTATAGATCATGCAGCTGGCTATGGTTCAGTTAGAGTTTACAAAATTAGCTAAGGATGATCCCTGATATTAAAGGCACTGGTCTAAACTATTGTTAGAACTGTGATACATCTTTGGATCTACCACAGACTTCGTATTTGATAGAGGTCAAACTGACCTATGGAACATAGGGAAGAGTACATGCCAGGGATGTATTTGCTATTGTTATACTAAGCACTGCAAATCTATGGTAAACCTCCCTGGTTTTATATGTGAATGTACAGGTATAACGTCCCCAATTATCTTAATTCTTCTGTAACTCAGTTTCTTCATACTTCCTATAAATTTAAACCTCACTAAAATGTTGCTTCTAGGATGTGTGAATATTACTGCCTCACATAATGATGACCTTGTTTGTCATTTTAGTTGCTAGTAACTCATTCACCAAAAGGAATGACTATGCCTTATGATAAGATTACACTCTCCCTGTATATTTTTGTCAGGTATTTTGCCATCTGTTGGCTGAGATACATTTAATGAAAACTTTTTAGAGATACATTAGATTTTTATACTTTCAGTTATGAATCGAAGGCATAATTAGCGTGGTTTAGTTGCCCTGAATATGTGCATCCTTACTGAAATTATATGTTTATGTATCATATTAATCATTAAGTAATTTGGTTCAGAATGCTCATTTCTGGGTTTTGTTTTCTGTAACATATTTTATGCTAAGCAATGATAAATACTTTTGGTTGTAGTGCCTTGCAACTGCAACAGCTTTTTTTTCTGTGAATATATGCGCCTCCAACCCACAGAGAATACTTTTAAGTCCATCAAAAGCCAAAGCAAGCCAAAGTGTGTGATATAAATATTTATGTACACAGCACATGTATATGTTTTAAATATGACTTACAATAGCATCTATCTGTATGTATTATAGCTGGGCAAGGAGGGGAAAAGATCCCTGTAATTCCAGGGCCTTAATCACCATTGCACCGTGATTGCTTTCCAGATCTTTGGTCATGCAAAGTAATTGTAAACCTGGCTTTACTGGGCAGTTAAAAGGGGTTTACAGCTGTCTTGTGTCACGCAGCTCAGCAAGGCAGCCAGTGAACCTAGCACAAGACTCAACATTTCAGCATGGTGGGAGCCACTCACCAGGCAGCCTTTTCATGGAGCTATCTTACTAAGAGTGGAGCAGGGTGATAGTTGGAGCAGTTTCTGTTTCCACAGTACAATACAGTGAGATCATTTGAGACTTTCAGTGAACCTCAGCATGTCCAAATTTGATTTGAGGAGCAGTCCTACTTGCTTGCAAGACTAATTCTACTCAGCAGGAGTGAGTGCCATCATCCTGCCTGCCTTCACTCTGCACACATCAGTGTGGACAGCGGTGGGTTTCTGTGCTTCACTGCTGGGTGGCTGTTTTGCTATGATACCTAGTAGGTAGAAATATCCCTGCCCATATTGCTTTTCAGCATCCATTTCTGAAGTGCAGTGCTTTTTCTTCCCAAGGGTAGCGCTGGAGGGCGATGGATGCTTCAGCGTCTGATGGCTCTTCCTTTGTTCTGCTCAGCTGTTCCTCCATCACTGCTGGCAAACAAGGGCTGAACTGTGCTGCAACTTATCCTGGGGTGCCCGAGCGTTCAACTGTGGTGAGTTGCAGAAAAAAAAAAAAAGTAAAAAAAAAAAGTATAATAAATTCAAAATAAAAATATGCACCAAACTCACTCCGCACACAATAGCTGGAAAGCAGGAATGCAGTGGTGTTTTCCTCTGTCAGTGGGTCAGTGTGTTCTGTAAGCACTTCCATCCTGTCAAGTCCCTGGTTGGTCTCCACCTGCTAGCTGGCTAGCTCAAGAGGCAGAGCTGACCTGGCCGCTCCCTCGTTTTGCTGGCGCCAGCGGCTTGATGGGCCTTGCACTTTGATTATTTGTGTTAACAGTTAATTTAGCACCATGGACACGTGTGCCAAAGCTGCCTCCACTTCCTGCAGCCTTCCAACAAATGGGACTTTTATGAGATGCCTTTCACGGCTCCCCCGCCTCCTCCAGCTNCTCTCCCTCCCCACCCCGCCGTCTCAATCTCAGCTGTAATCTTTTCTACATCTTGCAGGAAAAGAGCTATTTCTGGCAGCTCTGTCTCTAACACTCGCCCCACTCAAACTGATTTAATGGAGATTTATAGACGCAAGGCTATGCAGCTCTGAGGCGCTTTCCTGAAAAGTTTTTCTATGCCTGTGTTACGTATGGAATTTATTTATTTAATGTTTGGTGTTGCAGCTACACTGTCAACTGTTAGCGTGACATATTCCACATACTTTTTTTTTTTTTTTTGCACGAGGATTCCAGTGAAATCCTGTTACACAGCACATTTCTGGTCCGATTCATCACAGCTGCTAACTTTACCAAGCTAAAATCTGACACCCAGGTCCAATTTCATTAAACCCCAGTCAGCACAGTTCTTTGTGATAATACTGACTCTCATCTAAGGCAATATGTATTTTGGCTCACAGCTACAAATAAATCCTATCGTAAGTACCTTCTTCCTAGTATGCAGCACACTGTAGTGGTCCAAAAAAAAGCAGCTTCTGTAAGAAGTCGTGGAGAAGAGAGACTATTATAATTTATCATGATTTTCCAAGTAAGGTCTCTGCTATCTTAAGAAATTATGTTCTCCAAAAATAAATTTGAACTGTAGCTGTATATAACACCGAAACTGCTGTTTCTGCTGTTATTCTAGCTTTGATCGATGCAGAGAAAGTGAAGCTGGTATGTCAGGAGCTATATATTTACAGCCCCGTACACACAATACTTTTATTCTGCTCTACCCCTCCCCAACTGCCAAAGTGCTAAAATTAGCACGAGCTATTCAGAAGAGTGCCAGACAGACGCGAGGAAATGCGTTGTTACAACTCCCAGTCCATCTGCATTGTTTCGCCGCGCTTCACAGAGGCGTTGCAGGGCCACGTGCTGGGCACGAGGGAACCCCGGGCGGCCTATGGCCACTCGAGCCCCGCTTCATCCTGACACCAGGCCGAGGTTTTGGGTGAGCTCTCGGCCTGAGGGTTCATGTCACTTCATCCCTGTTCCTGAGCGGTGAAATGTGTGTTCAGTCCCCTGTCTGCTCTCAGGGACAGGGAACCAAATGTCCCCTGTGGCACCACTCCATGAGGCACCCCTGCTGGTGGCATCTCTGATGGCTTCCGTGGGGTGCTGTACAGGCAGAGCAGTCTCCTCACCTGAGCCTCTTACAGGAGCTGGGGTATAAAGCTGCTGCTCGGCATCTCACTGCAGTAAAAACTCATTTCTTTTTTAAGTGAGACCAAATGAGCTCAGTGTAACATGTGAGGAGGTTGAGCACAAGTCCTTTACTATCCTACTCTTAAAAACAAACACTGTGAGAGCCCTGATCCTGCCTGCCCCGCTGCCTCCCAGTTATATAACAAATGGTATTTTGAAATAATGCCATGGTGTATTTTTAAATATCAAATTTTGCTGTGTTTTTAAATTGCAGCTTCCCTTTGGTCGAGGATGCTTTATCCCTGTGTTTAACGTTGTGTTATTATGGTCTCTGTGAAGCTCAAGGACAGCACATTTCGGAGGTCAGTTGTGAATATCCTTTGTTTAGGTTGAGGCAGGTACTTTCCTGTTGGCTTTTTTGTGACACCAAGAAAAAAGTTAATTCATAAGTTGGAGGAATATAGATGTTACCATACTGGATCAGATTAGTTGTGCCTTGAGACCAGCATCCTGCTGTGAGAGCAGCTGATCCTGGATGACAGTTTTTTTTTACAAATTAAACATACTTTGAGAATGATTATCCTGTGTAAGAATAGCAGCACTGGAAATTAAATGGATTTTCCCTTCTGTCCTGTTGTACAGCACATTGCTTTAGACTTTTTGGGAATTTGCATTTGTTCTGGTCAGTTATGGGGGTTTACAAAAGACCTAGGAAGTGTTGAAATTACAGGTTCATGACGTACACAGTGTTGAAACACCATGTTACTGTAACACTTGGTCCAACACGAACTTGCAATTTCAACACTTTCTAAGAGTCACCAGAGTGTCTCAGGCTGAACCATAGCATAACTAAGTGTTCCCCTCTGAACACTCACTCAACTGTCTTTTTTTTTTTTTTTTTTCCCTGGAAAATATAATTTAAAACACCATTTGGCTGACATTAAAGACTTTTAAATTGTTTTAATAATAATGAAAGAAAGACAAAGTAAAGGATTACTGTAAATAGAGAAACTTGCTGACTCAAGTGGTAGCGGGAGTGAGTCCTCCTGCTGGATAAGTACAATGGACTGTAGTTGCCGTTTTAATTATGGATTCGCTCGTGAGGGACAAAGCTGAATTTTTACAAGCCATCTGTGGTTATGCTTCTGCCTTATGTCATTACACACTGCTTCTGATATCAAGTGTTAAGCCCCTGCAAATGAATCTGGTGTTACTTCTGCCCCTGGGCTGGGTCTCACGCAGGCTCAGCTGGAGCCAGGAGGAGATAACGCAGCATCGCTTTGAACACAGCCTCAAGCGACCTGGCTGCCCTGTCAAGTCCACAGCAACAGTGATGTATGCTCTCCTTCACTCACCTTCCCCTCAAGTCCTCCAGAACAAACACCCGAGATGCAACCTCCCTTCTAAAGGTATCTACTAGACCTGAAGGAGCCATGGCTGCCACAGCCAAACGGTCACAGCTGCAAAAGTGAGGAAGGGCGAGACTGCACTCTCTTGTAGACATCGTATTTTCTCTTGTAGATGTTGTGGCTTTGTTTCCCCAACAGCAGCCTGTGTGTTGAGTGACTTGATATTCCCTTTTAGTGAGAATAATGCCTTGGTCCTAACACAGTACTCTTCATGCACTGAGTCAAAGTATTTTACAAAGATTGAGCAACCTCACTTTGTTAGATTGAGAAAATGAGGTATAGAGAGATTGCTGGAAGTTACTGATCAGTGTAGCAGGGGGCAGGACCCGGTAGCCAAGTTCTTGTTCAGTAGCCTGTTCACTGTGAGATGTCTCCATGGTATTTGACTTCCCACGACCCAGCGATGGAGGGTGAATACGTGTAAGGTGAGTAGTTGATACAAAGTCTGGGCTGCTTTTTGCATTTTTTCGTTATATGTTTGACCAATTTGCTTCAACGTCACTTCAGTAAGCTTTCAGAAGCATCCTCCTCCCTCTCTTATCCCTTGATATTTCCTTGAGGATATAAATGACCACCACTTTCACTGACTATAACGTTTTCTCTTTTTGTATTTACAAGATGAGTTGGGAAACTTCCTGTACCATCCCTGGGAAATTGGACAACAAGCAGGACAGGAACTCCTGCATTAACACAGCTTATACTAAACATGCACTGGTGTGATCGGATCTGAGAGTGGGAGAGGGAGAACTACTGGGAATGGCCAGGATTGCTCCCTGGTGCAGGCAATGCTGCTGAGAAAGCACAAACCAGCCACAGTGGTGAAGTCATGCAAATGCAATGCTCCCAAAGGCCACAGGAATTGTGGAAAGATTTGTGTAAATATCTCATGCATTCTTGTGCTCTAAGGTTTATGGAAACAAAAACCACAGTCACAAAGCCAATGCCACATTTGCTTGTCCCTTCCCCCTTCTGTTTCTTCTCTACAGAAAGGTTGTAGAAGTGTTTATGAGCAGCCGAGTAACTGAAGTTGTTTCTCTCTCTCATTTTTTTTTTTAAAAACTAGTAATGTGAAAAGTGGAAAAGATGGCAAGCATAAATAAGATTAAGCAGGGTACAAGGGAAAGGAAGGCTGGTTTGTGATTACCATGTCAACCTCTTTGCCATAGGCATGCCTGGAAAAGCTCATGCCACACACATGTTCCCCAAGTTATTTCAAGGCTGCACAACGTCCCTGTTGCCCACCAACTGGACAACTTTCTTTCCCTTCCCCCGCGCTGAGTTATTCTCTAGATCGTGAATGCAATTTGCTGACCCTCCCAGGGAAGATACTGTACGCTTACCCTCCTGCATAATTTTTGAGGTTTTATCATTCTGTCTTGAATGGCTTACAATACCCGAGCCTAGACAAAACCAGCCTGTTTGTCCGTCTTCTGGCATTGGTGCTGCCTGTTATTGAATGCACCAGGGATGCTCTCATCTCCTTTGGATGCTTTCTGTCATTTTAGATAGTGGTATCACACTAGAGTGGGGCAGACTGCATAGGGGCTGTTATGGTGGAAACAGCTCAGGGGAACAACGCACCTGCTGTTGGGGAATATGTGGGTTGGTCCTGCTGGATTTGTGCTCCTCAGAGCTGGCTCGGACTGCACAGTGCTAAATGTGGGGATTGCTGCATCAGATGTTGGTTTTTTTTTCAGGTCTTAGCTACTTGCAGTCCCATATAGACAAGGAAGAGGACAGAAAAAAGGCAAAAGGAGCTGGTAAAAGGCCCGTGTCCTTAGCCTGTTGCAACTAGCTGTTCCCTTGGAAGGATGAAGGAGCTTTACCAGCATCCTTTTTGAATGGCTCCGCGGACCAAGACTGGGGAGGAGGGGAGTGAAGGCGAGCTCCAGCAGGGTCTGGAAGCCGTGAAACTTCTGAGAAAGAAAGAGAACAAGTTGCGTTGTCTCCTAGGACAGCAGCCAGCCAGGCTGCTGGCACCGGGACTGCTGTGACCCAGTGCTCTGCTGACAGGCGAGCATCCTTCCCACGTCAATAAACCCCATCCCTAGCCGACTTCCCGCAGCACTGCAGAGCCCCCGGGCTGTCAAGGTGCATTTTATTATTTATTTTATTTTATTTTATTTTATTTTATTTTATTTTATTTTATTTTATTTTATTATTTTTTTCTGAGGGGAAACTTTTACACGTAGGAAGAGGAACAGCGTGAGTGGGTGCTACCACCCGGCTGGCTGAAAGACCCCGGAGCGAGGCCGCCCCAAGCAGCCCTGTGGCTTCAGCAGGTGGCACTCTTTCCTCTGTGTCCTGCCCGCTGCTCCCGGGCCTCTTCTCCTCACGGAGGTGTTTTTCTTTTGGCTAAGGAATAAAGCTGAAGTTCTGGCCACTTGCGGTCATTTAAAACATCATGGTGTTTTTCGAAATGTAAGGGTGCTGGCCTAGGTATCCCCGCCAAATTGCAGCCTGGGTAGCGTCCCACCAGCCCACGGCTCCACTGGTGACTGCGCTTAGATGTGATTTATTTCTTCACTTCCTGTCCTAAAGGAACACTCACGGAGCTGTGAAAGCCAGGCACAGGGAGCACACTGGGGCTTCTGGTGCAAAGGAGACGGTGCTTATTACTAGGTGTGAGTTAGTATCTGCCAGTGTTTCTGGGCTGGACCTTCAGAAGTGAGCAGGAAAGAAATAGCTGAGCATCTCCTAGTCGAGGCTGCTTTTCTGGATGTTGCTGATACAAACACAAATAAAAAAGAGGACAGAACACTCCACATGTCAGCTGTGAAACATTTATTAAGTTAACAAGTCTACATGGACCCATAACACCATCCTCAGTGTCGGTTCCTGCAGCCGCTTATGTGTGCAGGCTTTAACTGAAGTGTAAGGAAATCAGTGCTGGTTACGCCACACTGGGCTTCTCCGATCACCCAGCCAGCACAGCTCAATAGCTCTGATTCATTTGCTTCTATCTCTTTGCTTCAGCTATGTGTTCAAAAGAAAATTTTATTTTATTGCATTGCATCATCAGGGTTGTGTTTGGATAGGTGATTTTATGTTTTAGACTCTAGCAGGGGACATCATTGTCTTTTTTTTTGTGTGTGTGTGTGTGTGTGTGAGGGTGTCCCTTGCCTGCAGCACAAGGTTTAAACAGTCTCAGAGCATTTTCCTACCTGTTTGCAGCTTCACTCCATCCTCTCTGCCCTCCACTCTGCTGTCAGCCCTGCATGCAGGGCACAGCGCTCCTGACCCCAGCTGAGTGCTATTTGCTTATTTTATCTCTGAAAACAAAACAAATTTCTCTATGTTTTGTTCTATTTCCTACACTCCAGAATCTTTTGTTTTCACTTGCAACCTTTGCAGCTTCCAAGAATTTTTACTCCTTCTGGTTTGCCGAGACGCTCCGGGTTCAATAGTCTGCCACCAGGCCCTGGCCCAAGGTCGAGGATTCCCTCCTTTTCCTTCCCAGTATTGTCCTGCATCCTGCAAGGCCCTTCTCCTTACATTGCTGCGGCTGTCGTGACAAAGGGGACTGGCACCAGGCACGCTCCTGCTGCCACGGTGACAGCTGCTGAGCCCTCGCCAAGCTCTGATGACAATAGCATGACCTCAGATACTTTATTAAGAAAGAAAAACTTGAAAGGGAGGGTACACTTAAAGGCAGACAATAACACCTCGTCTCGGCGCACTGCATTGTTTTTGCAAGCCGGGGATGGAAACTGATTAGTATAATCTTGGCCGCTTCTCTCCCAGCCTCCCTCCCCATTTTACGCACAGGCTCGCCCACGTCCACGCTGGACTCAAGTGCACAGCAGCAGCTGCAAGTCTAAATGTGGACATAGATGTTACTGACTGTTGGACTGAGTATGGGGCCAAGCATCACAGGGACTGGGAGTCTCCTTTTAATGCTTCTGTTAACACTCCCTAACTGGTTATTTCTCTGTGCTTCAGCTTCTCTGTCTGTGAAATGGGGGTAGTGGTACTTTAGTCACCAATGGTAAAGCCCCCCTGAGGTACCCAGGTCTGGAGGGAGCTGTGCTGTGGATGGAGCAGGGGTCTGGGGGCTGCGCAGCTGCATGGGGCTGCTGTCCAAAGGGACATTGCAGGGAGGACCCCAGTAGGTGAGTGCCTACATTCAGCTGTGTTTGAAGTGAAGGCAGAGGGTTTGGCAGCTGTGATGGTCCCGGCAGAAGACCTTTGCCTGGAGCCACACAGAAAGGCTGAGAATCAGTAAATATGGTTGGCAAAAGGAGGAAGTAGCGCTGGTCAGAGAAATTCTGACTAAACAAGTTTTTGTTGGAATTTACCGATTCAACAACATCAAAGCACTTTGTGGAGAGGGTCCAATTTTGACAAAGTTCATTCCAAAACCAGGCAGGGCTTGAAAACTGCCTGCCAGGCACATTTCAGAAACCTGGCTACTTTTCCGCTGATTTACATCCTTGGTTTCTTAGCAGTTCACCAACTGGCTGTGAAGAAGTGTGGGTTTCCAGACATAACGACTCTGAAGCATCCCCTCAAGTGACTGCCCCAAGTGAGGAGCCCTGCGGGGCTCAGTGCCGGTGCTCCTGGCTTGGTCCACCAGCCAGGGTGCTGCAAAGGGCCATGCAGCTCGTAAAACCCCAAGCTCAGGGAGGTCGGCTCTGCACAGTGCTACCAATTTTTATCAGAAGCTTCTTATTAAATAACAGAGAAATCAGCTGACCTAACTGTTGCTGCTTTTAATTCTGGGACCTTTCACTTTGAATTTGGAAGCAAAATGTCTGAATTTTCTCTCTTTTATACAAATAACAACATTGATTTCAATGGAATTGCTGCTCAGGTGAGTTTGTGTAAATCAGAGAAGTTCAATGAATTGCTGCATAACCTTTGAAACATAATGAAACCCACGCAAATACCTAGATATTTTTCCTCTCCAGTTGGAGTAAACAATTCTTTTCTTTCTCATGGAAGATAATGGTGGTAAACTGGAAGAAAAAAAGAAAAAAAGAAAGGAAGAAGAGTAAGAAAAATACAGGTTGGACCTGGTTCTTCTCAACATGCAACTCCTCCTTTTTTATCCCTTGCAGCTGGGTTTGTGTGTGTGTGAGCGTGTGTAAGCATGTATGTGAGAGAGAGGGAGAGAGAGAGGAAGGGCTATTTCACATTTCCCATGATATGTTTTGTTTACAGTTGTGATAGCTTGATTCATTGTGCATAATCTACAGGCCTTTGCAGGGCTTTTCTTGAGCTTCTCTTCATGGGAGGAAAAATAGCTGTTTATTTTCTCTCTCTCTGTCTCTCTCTCTTTTTCTTTTCTTTTCTTTTTTTTTTTTTTTTCTCTCTCTGTTTTTCTCTTTTTTTTTTTTTTTTTTTTTTTTTTTTTTTTTTTTTTTTTTTTTCCACAGAGGACTTTTCCAGTGTCTAGTATGAACATACAGTACTGGAGAAGCATAGAAATATGCCATTGCTTTCAGACTTGCCCATGTCCAGATGTGCATCCAAAGATTTGCTAGCTTTGGGGAACATAAAGCAAACTGAAAGAAACAGGATTTGACTGAAAGAAACAGGATTTGACAAAAAGAAGCAGACCAATAAAAACTGCACAGAGAACATTTGCTTTCATAGTACCTACTATTATGCAATTGTGCGAATGTACTGTACTTCAGAGTATTATGCCTGCCTTTTAGAGCAGATTCTTTCCCTTTTAAATGTATGCTAGCATTTTTTTTTTCCAATTAGATGCAAGATAATCTTCTAAGTAATGTGTTTATTTTAGCTCTTTGTTTTTCCCACTCCCCTAGGTCTGCTAGGATTTTTCTCCTATCTTTTTTATGTGCCAATGACATTGGTTGTTATAAGGTCAGCATCAGAATTCTTTGTGGGGGGCAACAGTGCTGTAAGGGCTTGACATGAGATCAGAAGTAATGCTGCAGTGAATATAAAAAAAAAAATGCCAAAAAAAAAAAAAAAAAGTAGCAAGGTTTATGGTGCCGAAAGCTCTGGGTTTCCCATCCAGACACCATCTGTGAAGCACTTGGGGACAGTGCCTAATGTCTGAGTCATCATGTTTGGCAGTCATTTACCCAGTGGTCTGTTTCCCTCGGGGGAGTATTCATTGGGGGAGAAAAGGAATGGTAGAAAGAAGGAAGATAAACTGCCCTTTAGCCTCATGATTTATATTTGGTCAGAGTACCCCTGTTCTATTTTCTTTTACTTGGAATGTATCTTGGACATGTTGTTTCAATATGAGACAATCAGCTGGGCTCTCAAAGGAATGTCCCCGGAGACTCGGCACAGCCTCCCAGTAGGGCAATATGTTCAGCAGAATTCTAAGATGTATTCTCCAACATCTGCAGTCTATTTGTGCCTCCAGAATATTTCCCATCAGCATTTGGGGAATCAAAAGGCGCTTTGAGAGATGGTCACCAATTCTCCACACTGCATGATAACTTGTAAAATGTTTACTTCTTTAAACTTCTACTGAGCTGGTGGTTTATTTGTTTCTTTCTTTCTTTCTTTCCTTTTTTTTTTTTTTTTTGAAAAGAAACTAGCAACAGAAGGACATGGAAATGCACTTTTGAAATTATTGAAACATTGAATATTGAAATTATTGAAATGTGAAATTATTCTTTCATATGAATGGGTTCTGAATTTAGTAGTAATCTCTTGCTGGGAAACAAGAAGATCTAGGAGTCATCATGGACAACACAGTGAATGTCTGTTCTGGCTGTGTGACAGAAAAAAATGACTTACAAAATTGCAGATTAGAAGTGGGTAGGTAATCATGTGGAGACTATTATATATTGCACCTACGATGCCATATCCTCAATTTGATCATTGAATTTGTTTTTAGTATCCTCATCTAAAAAAGACAGGCACAGAACTAGAAACAAACTCTAGGCAGGTAATGAAAATATCAGAGAATGACAGAGAACATATTCCCTGTAAGAAGATTATTTACTCTGTAGAGTGAAAAGAACAAGAGAACATATAGCATAAGCATCACACAAAAATAATAGTAGGCAGAAAGCCAACTAAAAGCTCTTTTTCAACCTTCCCAGTAATCTAAGAGTTGGGAACATTCAGACACAAAAAGAAGTAATAATTGACACAATGTGTAATTGATCTCTGGGCAGCAGTGTTGCAGGATATTACTAGTACAAATAACAGACAGTTGGCTGAAAGACTGACAAAATGCCAGACACAAATATTAAATGAAAATGTCATCTAGGTAAGATAAAAATAAATCCATCTAGCTTTATTCAGCAGGTCATATAAAGGTAAGAAGAAAGATGAGTGTATTACAGTGATGATGGGAGTATAAGGGACTGTGTGTTCTTATGGCAGAGGGTCTCTCAGTCACCAGTATCCATGGGAAGCTCTCTGTTGGCATGACACTGATTTCTACTTGATTTCAGCTATTGGGAGCATCCATTAACACATGGATGAAATTCTTTCCCATCATTACTTTTCCTCGTGAACAATTTCAAAGCTAGTAATTGTAAGATTTCATAGGAAATTAGGGGCAGATTTGTGCTAGCACTGCTTTTATCAGCTTTGTGTGGAGCGACTAGCAAACTCGGGGGACAAGAAATAGGTAGGTACGCCATGGCATTCTTCCACTGCAAGGCAAAAAAGCAAGCTGTGGCACTGCAGATGAAGCATATGAACTCACCCCAAGCAATAAAGAAAACATCTAAGGTTTTGATTTCATTCATCTTTTTTTTTTTTTTTTTTCTGAGATCCTTTTTCTGTTTCTGTTCTGTGAAAGCCAAATAAAAGCAACAAATAACAAAAAAATCCCTAAACAAACAGTTGGGACTTTGACTTGCGAAACTGTATTTGCATGTTTATTCTGAAGAGGTTCCCAGAGCCCAGCTCTGACTTTTATCTATCCCCACAGGATGTACTCCTACACTTTTTCTTCCAGGGTCCCATGCTTCCTGTGGGTGTTCCCACAGCTGCCAATTCAGACAGCTCGGGTCTGGAATAGGCTTTGCACAATCCTGAAGATGCTATTCTCTCACTAAGTCAAGTGATTCCACACAAAAATATGGCAGATGTTTAGCATCAGGAATCAAAACAGAATTTTCGCACCACACAGCACATTCTTCTCTTCCTGATACCTTTCATTTCCTCTCTACAGGATATGGAGCAATTTTCCTCTTTTGCTGCTGCTCATGTGAACTCAGGAATCTGTGAATTATACAAGGACATTTGAATTCCCATGTAATCTTCTCTGAGAGGTAAAGGGGCTTGGTTCACTGATGTCTCATGCTTCATTTTTTTTCCTGCCTAAGAGATAAATACAGTGTTTGACGAGAGATAATAGCACTGGATTGCTTCTTGTCCTTGTAGACTGTGATTTTCAACACCTGAAACACAAGAGCTTCTGAATACAATCTTTATGAAGAAAAAGTCAATTTTCTTTCAGAATAAATGCTGTAACTATGGGCCAGAAATGTCAGAAAGGCTATTCAATATTGCTGCTGAGGGGTCTGCGGCTCTTGGAGCTAAAGAAAGCCAGATTCACTAATGCTGCAGATGAATACTCCTAATGACATCAATGGATAGATTCACACTGAGATTCCAGCCATCTGTGGCCTTGGATTATCCTGGGACATTTTCTTAAGGTGATCCAACATTCCTTTAGGCACTCTGAGGGTGCTCTGCATGTGGTCCTCACCCACCAGGCTTTTGGACTGCCTAGAGAAAGGTGTTCTGCCAAGCCCGGCTCAAACCCTTTCCCACCTTGTCTCTAGGGTCCTTCAGCACTGTCCAGGGCAAGTGTTGGTGTCACGTTGTATTGCCCACCAGAGAATACATAAAGACACTTAGATAGTTTGGGGTGAAGAAAGACTTGAAAAAAAAAAAAAAAAGTGCCTGACAGTTCCAATGCCAAATAGCAAAGGAGGAACTCATTCATTTATAGGATGATTCTCTGTAACAGACATCCTGGGTCTTCTGTGCATATTGGGTTTAGCAATGGGACACACCACGTTAAACAATTAGACATAAAAAATGAACGCATTGTGTAACAGAGGATAAAAGAACTGCATGGCTATCACATACATTCTTTAAGCCATTCATTAAATTACTTTCTTTGCCCTCATTCAGTAAATTACTTCATCAAGAAATTGCAAGCTCTTTCTCTTCTCATGATGAATCTGAGACCAAAATAAATATAAGGTACATTACAAACTCATCAATGTGTGCAATGCTGTTACTAATCTTCATTTCTATCAAGAATTTACACTATGCTGCCTGTGTTAGGCAGGTTTTTAAAGGAACCTATATGTATTTGGAAGCTGCAAAATTCACACAGAATTGCCCTCTTTAGTTTTCAGTATAGTGTAGCGATAAGGATCATCTGAATGCTTTTAAACTCAATGTTTTTAACAATGCAAAAATTTTTTTTTCCCAGGAAAATGGCTGATTTCCCTGAAAATGTTCATTTTTATTTTAGAACACTTAACGTCTTCTGTAGACTATAGGATTTTAAAAGCTTTACAGAAATATTTGGTCTTTTGCCCATTTTTGAAAAGGGGGGGCATTTTCAGACAGCTATGCAAAATAAGCCCCGTTAGCACCAAAGTCTTAACATAAACATATCAAGCACAAGCTTAGCAGCTGCATAGAAGTCCGCAGACAGAGAGTGGAAAGGCTTTTGAACTCTCGTTTCCAAATTGGACAGATCTGCAGTGTTTGTATTGGTGGTGGATGAGGGATAGACAAGACCAAGCATACTTCAGAGGTCTGTAATACTGTGCTATATGATTTCCCCTCCAACTTCTGGAGCTGGGGGAGAGGTGCTATACAAACCTGTATGGCAGACCTCCTCCAAGGTTTCCCATACATGATGAGCAGTCTAAATGGCCTTTACATTGTTTTAACCCTCCAGAGAAGAATGGCTACAGTTTTTATCAAGCAAACTAAAAAAAAGGACAGTAATGTTGCAAGAGGAAAAGCTTCAATGCTTGGCCTGAATCTTGCCAAGATCCCCACATATTTTGCCAGACACTTGTTGCATTCCTTCAAGCTTCTCAGGGATTTTTTTAGCAGCAATGCTGTGGGCAGTGTGTCATATAGCGTGGAGGAGAACACAGGTCCTGTTCTCTACAGCATCCTTCCCACCACTCTGTTTTCCTCTTGCAGCTTCCCAGAAAAGAAGTTTGTGAAAGTGGGGCTATACTTTAAAAAGCTGAACTGCTAAACTCAAATCCCAACAGCAGCATCAGCACCTTGACTGAAAATGACTTTTTTCAACACCTGAGAACCCATATAGACAGGGAATTATGTATGTTGAATTCTGTATGATTAGCCTGTGTTCCTCCTGGCATCTGGCCACTGCTGATATTCTCTGTGGTGTTTCCACTTGTACATGTGACCTCCAGACATAGCATTTCTTCATTTATTATTTTCTTATTCTTTCATTCACCTGAAAAGTATTCATTTGCATTGATTTTACTACATAATCAGTGACTATCCAGTGATTACTTTGCTATGATAGCACTGATCTGTAATAGAGGAAGAAGAGACTCTCATCATCAAGACAAGGTTACCAAGGAGTGCAGAAATTCTGAGAAGTCCAGATTATTTAGAAATATTTTAGAAAAACATTTCTTTCTGTAAGCTTTCCCAAGCTGACTGTTTCTTTACTTTCTGTTCAAGGTTAAAAGTAGGAGTACGGGTCAGTATTACACTTCATTCTATACATTTTTTTAGTCCATAAGTTTTCTAAGAGTTTTCACACTCTTTTGAAAATCCATTACTAGCACTAGGGAGATATTGGGAGTTTTGCTGTCTGATTTAGTTTATTCATACACTGTGCTTCTGTATTTCAGGTCCCAATATGGACTTTCCAAGATGTGAAGAAATGCAACCTATATTCTTAAATTGTCCTTCTTCTCTACATAGTGATTCCTCAATAGTTAGTAGGCAACATAGATTTCTCTTACGTAAAGTGTAGCCACTTAATCTGACTAATTGATTCAACTCTTCTGGACAGACATCCATTTTAATATATATGTTGAAAGAAATTATTCATATGCCATTCAACACTTGAGATTAGGATAAAAGTACCTTCAGTATTGGTTTATTGTAAAATTTTATTTGGAGTCTTCTTTCTGATGTAAATACTCCAGCTGAATCTTTTGTGCTCTTCTCTAAAGAAAGTCTTTAACTTGTCAAATATTGGCCCTTTAGCTAGTGTTCATGGTTGTTGTGAGTGGGCACGAGAAAGAGAAAACAATTTTATCTGTCTTAGACCATATAGCAGTTACAATAATATCTAGTTTTAGTAGATGGTAATATTATGAATAGGTCCTCAGCAATAAACTCAGATGGTTATTTGGTCAACAGAAGTGCTATACTGGCTGCTAATTGCAACCCTATGTTGGATATGGTTCCAAGTACATGTTCTCAGTATTAGCCCAGAAGGCATTAGTTTTCAAAAGAGAAAAGCTCTCCCAGAAAATTCAGCTGTGAGGCTGGTGCCTGAGACTAAAGGCACCAGACAACAACTTTAAAAATCTGCAGTACCTCCTCTTCTGTCCTAATCATTTGGGTGTCTTTTTTTCCTCAGGGAGCGTTAGTGGGTATTGACTAACATACTCAGACAAAAGTATGTCAGGGAACACAGGCTCTGTGAACTACTCTTTGCGTTTGAGTTGATCTATGTGTGGATCAGCCACGAACTAGCAAGGCAATGGGGTCACACATTTTACAAGATGGGAAAAAAGTAAATATTACTAAATAGCTGTGATGCCATGGAAAGGGCAAAAGGTTATGAAAATGATTAGCTTGAGGGAAGAGTCATGTATACAGAGGGATGGAAACACTTGGCTAATAAGTGTGTGGCATTCCACTGCTGTGATATCAGAATTTGCAAAACCAGCAAGCTTTCCTTTTCTGAACTTTCAGAAAATGCCTAAATTCCCCATAAATTAAAAAAAAAAAGAAAATAAAAAGGAAAAAATAAGGACCTGGGAAGCAGGAAGAGATATTATTCTAGAGAACAACACCACCATTTAGTTGCATGGACACAGCCCAGTCAGCGCAGGTTAAAATTTATAGTCCTAAAATAAGGACCTTGCTTTTTCTTTGAGTGTTTGAATACATTTTTCTCTGTTATTTTGGCTGGACCAAATAAGAGGGCCTATGCTGATATCAGATAAAGGAATGGAGCCTCCATGACTTCATGTCTGTCCTGTTTACTGCCAGCTATGAGTTTTATTGTGTATTTTGAACCACCAGATTCCTTAATATGCTCTATTTTAAGGAAAAGACCTTGTGGCTTTATTTAGTAGATCTGCTCTGGCTGGGTATGTGTCTGCTTGGATTAGTTGTGAGGCCTATTTTGTACAGCGTATACCATAAAATATGCTGCTGTCTCTATCTGGCTGCTCCGAATCTTGATGTACAACCCTATGAGGAGACCTTGGATATTGTGGCTCCCGTTGTGTTCCTTGTCTCTTCTGAACTTCAGTCTTCTTGTAGGAGCCTTGTGAAGAACTGCCCTATTAGGCAGAAACAAGGGATCATGCAAATTGTCTTTTTTTGGTAATAGTACACTTGTTTGAATGAATTTGCCTTGGATAGCATTATCAGCTGGTGAAGGGACTATAGAAAGTGCTCTACCTACTGTAAGCTTTCCCAGTAATGGGAAAATATTGTAGATAAAATAGGTTCAGAGATGTAGCCTTTGATGTCCCATCTGTCATCGCCTGTCCCCATTTAAGCTTCTACAGGGAGAAGCATCTGAAAATGTTAAAAATATATTTGAATTTAGTGCATTTCTGTGAATGAGAAGTGATGCTCCATTAGCATGGATGGGCATGCTCTAGTGCTGTTTACTGCCTAAGAAGAAGATGCTTCACCTTATGGTAGTTTATCCTGTTCAATTAATGCCACTTCTCAATATCCCACTCAATTATTTTGGAATTTCTCAGACCTCAACCATTTTGTTGCAATGCTAGTGAGAAAAAAAAGAAAAATAGTGCCAGTTTTACAAAGGTTTGTATTTGGAAGTTATTGGTACTGGCATTGCTTTTATCTGCTGCCTGGTGTGGCACTGAGAACAACTACCTCAGCCCCTGGCCCTTAAGGGGTGTTGGTTCAGACAGCTGCAGTGAGAATTCCTCTTCAGTCAGCCCAGTGGTGCAGCCTGCCAAGGTTAATCTCCTGTGTGCTAACCTACAGGGCCTCTGCGTGTGAGAAACATGAAAGTACGACCACTTTCCAATGAATGATCTAAGGAAAATTACATAAATGAAAATATAGCAAAGTCCGGTCATCTGTAGTTATAAATAACTTCTGTTGTTTGGTCAGCTGGACTCATACAAACATGCTATTGTTAGGACCTGCAAATGTATACACACAGATTTTGAAATGGGAATAATGTACAAAATGAAAGGAGTAATTAACCAGATAAATGCTTGGCTTCTATCTTATTCTGGCAATCTAATAGATAGGCATGTCCAGGCCTACAGTGCTATCAATATCTTGACCCTAGGCCTTCAGGAGGTTCCCAGCTTTGCCAGTGGGAAGTGCTGCTCTGATTGACTGATGCGTTACAGAAAAGCATCAAACCAGGACTTCTGCAAAAGGCAGGCACAGTTCTTCCTTTAGGGGCAGGAGTTGGATTAGAGTAGGGCGAGTAGGGTGTGAAAGAGTGGGAACAGCAGAAATCATCCTTACGCGAGAAAGGAAACCAAGAGAGCATTGCAGCTCTGGTCAGCTTTTCTCTGTACTTTCCCCACCCTTCTTACTTGTGAACAATAAGTCAGTTTGCTATCTCCTTTTCCTTCCTTCCCTTTCCCTCCCTGCAATACTTGGCCTGGGAACAGGGTGAAGGGGGCTGTTTGCAGTAGTACGCGCAGCAGGCACGTGGGTGGAAGTCCTTTGTAGCGAGGGCCAGGGAAAGGCTTGGTGGAGGCTGCTGATAGCCACCACGTTTCTAGTGTGGAAGGTATGGAGTCAGACTGCAAAATGGAAGAGCAGTTAATCAAGCATCGGAGAGCAAAGGGACTGAGTTAGGGCTGTGTAGCTGGGCCAAGCTGGTAACTGGGAGCTGAGGGAATTGCTAGACTGAATGATGGACACGTCTGAGGTGCAGGCTTGCTGTGGAGGCTGTACAGTTATCACTTGTCTAGACAGTTAACATGAAATGTAAGGTCCTGAATACACTGGGATCAGCTTTTGATCTGGGGGGGGGTGTCACCTCACACAATAACTTCCAACATCAGAACAGTATGTTCAAGACGTCTCAGTTGGGCTACACTGTGTTATGCCACATGCTGCCTGTACCTCACCTTGATGCAGCCTTATGTACTTGAAGGCAAAGAAGACACTCCTCTTTTCCTAAAAACTGAAAGAGGCAGAGCTGGATGCTGAATAAAAGGTAGGTGACAAGCTTAACAAGAACCAAGGAGACATGAAGGCTGCCTTCTCAGAGAGAAGGGCAAGATAGAGAATAAACAGATCTGGCCCCAGGCAATTTCTATTCGTTCCTCTTCCCTTCTGCCTTGTGCAAATATCACTCGGCTCTCTTAATTTTTGGCCTTCCTGCCCTTGCCTTGCAGACCTGCTGAGTGGGAAGTAGAGCAGGCAGCTCAGAGGCACCACGGCCAGAAGAGAAACAGGAGGAGGATGTGGAAATAATTGGAAATCCCTGGGTTCCAGAAAGTCAGCAGAGAACATGCCAGCACCCTTAAGCTAAGGAGGGACCTGGGAGAGGGTGCAGTTTGCATATTTGGAAGGAGAGAGGGAAGTGTGTGTTAACAAGACAGCGTGAAGGTCTGTGAACTGCAGCAGAGGCATTCTAGGTGGGAACCACACCCTGTCTCTAATTCCCTCATCTAATCTGGCTGCAGCAGAAGCCCACACAGAAACTCTTTTTCAATCCCCCTTGCTGCCAGTCGGCTCTGCACTGCTTTTGGGCTCCACAAACGGCCAAAATGCGAAGAAGCATGGGTGGTTTGTGTGTGCTGTGTTTCAAGTGTCAGATTATAAACCTTTGAAGTTGAAAACCTGTTTTTAAAACGAAATTTCCTCATGTTGTGAAGAACAAAGCAGCAAATTTGCTACCTGAAACAGCCCCCATATCAGTTAAATTACTAAATGCAAATGGCTTATTGGAGTTATTCAGAGAAAAAGAACTGCTTAAGAAACAGGTTACACATTTAAAAAGTTTGTATTCTGTTCCCTCCAGAACAGTGCAAAAGAACACAGATGTCCCCTGCTTTGCTGGTTGTCATGTAGCCTCGTAGCTTTTGTCACTCTCTGGCAGTGGCAGAGTGATACACTCCGGGCTTAGCAGAAGTGTTTTAGCTTGCTCTGCAGGCACTTGGTTGGAGAAAGGAAGCTCCTTCTGAGCCCAAGTCTCCAACAGGTTATTCCATATGTCAGTTCAACCAGTGCAAAGGGAGTGGAAATCACCCCCAAACACCCCTTTCTGGAAAGTTCTCTGAAATGGGGGACTTCCCAACTTCAGAGTACTGCCAAGACATCCCACTTCTGCAAGTCTGTCCAGAAGAAATACATTGTGGGACTACGCAATGGTTCCTTGAGTTACTCGTCTGGGAAAAATTAGAGTAATTTCTTTAACCAGGCATTGTGGCTGGTGCAAGGAGAATCAGGGAGCCACATAACCCCTTTTTCAAAGTTTTGCTTGTCTTTCCTTCATGGCTGTGAAGGATGGGGGAATCCATCCTCTTCATGTGTCACTGGAAAGCAAGCAACAGAACTGCTTCTTTCTTCATCTCCCACATGGAAGCTGCTCAGCAGGAGAAGCAGGGAAGAAGCAGCAGCTGCTTAGAGCTCTCTCTGTTTGCATCAGAGCTGCTTCTTGGGTCTGAGGTGCAGGGAGGGGGAAAGGGTGATGCGAGGCAGCTGGGGAATGTGATGCCCTCTACATCCTTCCTGTAGTGACAGGCCTTATTCAAACACTTCAGTTTAAAAAGCTCAGAGTGCAGCTCCAGGAGAATGCTTTCAATTCATAATCAAATATAGGGCAATAACAGATGGATAAAACAAACAAATGTGGGGGAGGATGAGGTACATACTCAAACAGTCCGGAGTATGTTCTGGGAAGAAGACACCCACTTTCCACGTGTTACTTCTCATTCAGTGAAATCTATGGGCAGGTGAACTTTGGGACTTTCTTCACTGTGGTCAGAAAAAGCATTATGTGAAGGAGCACCGNTTTTTTTTTTTGTGTGTGTGGAAACAGTTCTCATGTCTGTGTGTGCTTGAAGCTCCTCCTCTCCTTCTTACACAAGGAAACTGAGCAAGTAGCTTGGCTTGCTGACCAGCACTGATACTTCCCTGTCACTTTGCCAGAAGATGCAGCCTGTTGAGTGGAGCACTGGCACAGCAGCCCCAACATGCATTAGCACTCTGCAGGCCTCATTGTGTTACACTCCTCGCAATCACTTCTCTGCAAGCTCTGCATGGGGCTCTTCTCTGCTTGCGCGCTGTGTTACCACTCTGCCTGCAGCCAACTCCATTGTTTGGGTGGTGATGATAATACATAGGTTTTTCCAGCAAAGAAAGCCTCCAGGCAAGCTGGGAGGCTTCTCAAAGCACAGCGGATGGGTTGCCAGCCAAACAACAGAATGCTTTGAGAAGTCTATAGCAATTTATTGTCTTAGTGCGCCTGGGTTCCTGCTGCTCGCTGCTTCATGTGAGGTTTAAAACCTGTGGCAGACATCAGTATGTTGATAATGCAGTAGTGCTGTACAAAGGACCTGAGAAAAAATTTAAGTTGAACTTTCTCAGTTCAATCTCATTAATCGGTATGGGGTTATTGAACAGAGTGGAAGTATCTGTGCAGTCTGTAGACCCATGCAATACCAGCTATCACCGTTGTCTTGAAAGCTGTTTTAACTTCACAGGGAAATGGCACCTATAACTTAATAGGAGAATTTCCCTTCCACCGTCTGTGCAATCAGAGATCTCTGACCTTTAACCTGTCGTGGTCAGTTTCTGCTATCTGCCAGCCAGTCAGAGACGCAATATCATACCAACAGTGAGGTAAAGGACAGGACAAACTGTAGTCAGCTTGAGGAAATGGTAAAGTAGATTTCAAATCAACAGCAGCAGTTTAATTCTAGAAACCACGACAAAACACTTTTTATTTTTTCCCCTGAGTTCAGTCTTGGAGCCTTGTTTTGAAAGCAGAATATTTTCTTGGCATGCCTCTGCTGATGTCTTAAATGTGCCAGTGGAGGAAACATCATGCTTCTGTGTCTTCAGCTTCTTTGTAATAAGATCCAGTTAAACAACTAAAGGCATTAAAAATTCATTAGAGCATTTAAGTGTTGCACTCAATGAGACCTGTTGTTTATCAAAGCATTTCCAGCCAAATAAAATGTTTTCTTTTATTTATTTATTTATTTATTTTTAAAGCATACAATAGAACACATTTGTTCAGAGTGCTTTGTATAAAATTGATTTTATATTTATATGTAAATCGTTTTCACACTTCTCAAATGCAGCAGTAGGCAACATTAGGTAACAGGGCAGATCTGTGAGAATACATCTCAGCTTCAGCTGCCAAAGTTACCTTAAGGTCAAATAGTATGGGTGAATTACATCACAGTACTGTGATGGTACTCAGCACTAAAATAAGTTAATTGCAAATGCTTCATTACTGTGTTCACCAGAAAGCATTTTTAGAGTATCTAGAGATCTACAAGTGAAAATACAGTGAGGCAAATTCTGCTCTGATTTGCTACTGGTGTCTCAGAAAGGACTCAGGTGATCCATATAAACTATTATAGCAAAATTTATTCTGATACTTCTGACATTACTAGAAACATAAGAATCTGTGGATAAATTGAGATTGGATTGTCAAAGGCAAATGTGCCACAAGAAAATAACATGTGAGCCGAACCTTAGGTTCAAATCTCATTTTGAGTTCACTGAATTGTGTTTAATATAGATTTCTGAAGCAGCAGCAGGTTAACTGATACTTAATTCTTGTTCAGCTAAATGGAATTTGAGCAAAACAAGTGCTGAAATACCTGATACAGTTTCTTATCATCCAGAAACTTGCACAAGTTTAACTTTAAAAGCTACTATCACTGAAATAGCTGTTCAGCATGATTTCAGTTCTGCTTCTCAGTGTGGTTACTGAGATTGCTATCTGGGAATCTGAAGTCAACTATGAAGTCCCAGTACACTAAAAGTTTAGGCACTGTATTAGATCTGTACCGACTTTCACAGTAATCTAGATTGGAAGTGACAGAAAAATTGATAATTGAGTTGAGATGTCTGTTGGTGAGGAAAAATTGTATGAGACTTGCTGCAATTCCTGTCAATCTAAGTACAGTGGGGTCTGATATTCTAGTTTGAAGGATTATGTTATTTTTCTAAACCTATTTGAAAGGGAAATGGACATTTAAACCTTGAAAACCAGGGACCCATTTGAATATATGAGATTTCAGTATTTTAAGATTTAAATGAGGATTTAAAAAGTATGCTTATCTTATGATATAAAATCTGCGGTTAAACTTAGAACATAATGTTTTTCCAGATGTTTTTCTTACATGAGCCAAACAGAGAAGAAGACCCTGTGAAATAATTTGATACCCAGCTTGGGAGAAAACCTTGGTTGAAATCTTTCTTGAGCTGTGAATCCTTTAAAACAAGTGATCTAAAGTCTGAATCATTTTTCAAGGAAAGCCTGAAAAGACCTTCTAGATCCACAAGGACACACTTTATATACACATATTAAATAAGTCCTCTTAACCCTCCTAAGAAAGATGCATGAAGACAAAGTACTATTTTCGATAGCATGATTTATCCCCAGCAGAACATGCTCAGTTCTTTACATCATTTTTTTGCTTTCAAAAAGTTATTCTTGTCAAAAGTACAGAAGCTTCCAAAGCTTCCTTTTCTTAAAGGAAGATGTGCCTGACCTTATCTTCTATAATAGGCTCTATTTTGGCTAACGCTCTATTTACATAGGAATGCAAGCATAATTAAATGCTGACAGCAAGAGGTGTCTTTGTGTGGAATTTGAATGAATATCTTATAGCAATGTGGTTAAAAAAACTTATAAAAATAAAAAAGAGAAGCTGCTCCCTCACTCACTGGGCAGTGTTAGTAGAGGAGGGTTATAATGTCCTGGAGTGGAGGTATGTAAACAAAGAGGTGGCAGTGTTAGGTCTGTGGTGAGCTAGACTTGACAGCAACATAAACAGCATAAAGAAGCCTTCTAAACAAAATCTCCAGCTGATCAGTGGAGCCGACCCACCACAGGCCCTCAGAGCTGCTGAGAAAGCAAGATGCATTTCTAGAGGATGCCAGTGTGTTCCCAGCAGTAGGGAAGACAGGGAGGACGTGTTGAGAGGTGATGTTCAGTCATGGGGCCGTGAGCAGGTGTGACCCCCAAAGGCAGCGTGGATGGGGAGGCTGTAGAGGGCTGGCGCATCAAAGGGGCTGTTAGCGGCGCTAGGTCTTTTGCTGCCCCAAATGTCAGGAAAGGGGGAAGTGGTCCCATTAAGAAGTTAATTTAGCAAAAGGTTAAGCTTTTGCCTGTCAGGCAAAAACAAAATGAGTGAAATCCTGAACCCACTAAAATCAGTAAAGATGATGCAGCTGATTCCAGTGAAAGCTGGATTATTGACTGGGAACTACCTGTTCTTTTTGCTAAGCTTCTCTAGCCCAAGCTGATTGTGTGGTTTTTGAAGGCACTGGGGGGGATGGATACCTTGCTGTCTGGCTTTCTCCTTTTCTAAATTCTCTGCTTGCCTGTTCTGTTGGAGCCAAAAAACTGCATTCTTGAAGTCACACACAGATTCTTCTGTGCTGTGCTGCATGAAGGAAGCCCTGCTTTGTACAATGTTATGTGTCTTCCTAAGAGGGTGGGCCCAGTTACCTTCTTTTGTTATGTCCCAGACCATGAAAAGTAGTGCTAAGAGCTGTGTGATACTGACTGTCCTAAACATATGCAGCTGTTGTGTTTGAGTGTGATAAGTGGTAGAAAAGCATGTCATATCTTCCCTAAGAATGCATTTAGTGGCTGAGATACTGTTTAAACCTGCCATTTTGTACTGGTAAGCTTAAATATGGTATATGTGTGTTTTATGGCAAATACTTAAATAGGTTTTGCTTTTGTTCTCATTAGTATAGTCAGCATTGTCAATGTTTTTACATCTTTCTAACATTGCACATTTAAATCCCTATTCCAACTTACAAAGAAAGGGTCTCATTTTCTGAAGCACTGAGAGACTAAGAGACCTGTTGACAAATAGTTGTACGAGCATCAAGTGACTGGTGTGTTGACATGATTGCATGCAGATAGATGTGATCTCCTCTGCTACAAAAGGAGTTGTCCATATAGAAACTGGCTTCATTCTAGACTGCATTCCAGAAACTGCATAGGTGCGTTGATGCAGTGCTGAGCTAAAGTGATTAAGACATGATTTTTGCCTACATATATATGTCTTTAGAGAGGTGTCTTGACATAACAGCAAGGCCTATCTACATTGAGGCACCAGCACTGGAGAACCTAGCTTTGTTTCACATATTTGAAAATATGAATCTCAGTCCTGAATTCACTGTGGTGTTCAGAGAAGTAAAATGCACACAAATCTCCCAAGCACAGCTAAAACCTAATGTGCTGTTGCTCAACAGCAGTAGCCTGTTACTGAGTGACACTTGGGTCAAGAACAGAAGACATAGAAACTGTTTTCAGCAAAGTCTTAGCTTATGGCATTTAGCATTTTTTTTCTAGCTGCAGTTATACCTACTAGATACTTAGTGAAGTATTTAATAGCATATTTTATGTCATTGCCTTTATTTGTATTATAGTGCCATGGATTAACTTTAAGAGACTACAGAATCTAATCCTGTCTTTGTAGTTGACTGATAGCAGTAATTTGTCGCTGTTTCCATCACTGGCCACATGATTAAGATCAGAGTCGAGAACTCGGCTGTGCAGATCTCAACCACTGGGACCACTGCTGTGCACTGAGATAACCAAAAAAGGTAGAGACCAAAAGAAGACAGTGCAATTTGAAATTAATCAAGATGTAACAACTCCCTTTTGTAGACTGTGGTTGGGAATTCTCGGCTGAGCTGAGTGTGCCAATGGCTGAATCACAGTTGCTGGCCTGTTCCCTCCGTGACCTAACTCTGTGCTCTTCTCACAGCTGCTGAGTTGTAGATAAATCCTCTGCAGCCTAAAACCTTGGGTTGCCTGAGGTTAGCGGAGCACTGACAGTGCACCAGTTGAAGAGCTGTCCCTGGGTGCCTGAGTCCTACAGATCGCGTTCCTTTCTAATGAACAGGACGTTCGGGGGAACTGCAAGGACTGTGATCTGAGGACACTGGCGTGAGACCTCTGCTGCAGCCTGACAGGCAAGGAGGGCCAAGACCCAAATGCTAGTTCCTTTGGTAGCAGCTAACACATTTCCTGACTGCAGTCTTGTGCATGTAACTTGAAAAGAATTTTGAATGAGTCTGTGGCAGAATAAGCTAGTTAGTGAGATCATGGGAGAGAATTTTTTTTCCTTGATGATCAACTGTTGTCTTGTCTGGTGGTCATATATACACAACAGCCACAAGTAGTGAAACAGCTTATCATCACCAAAATTTGCTGAATCCCAGGATCTCAGGTCCATGGGCCAATGAAGTGCAAAGGCCACACTGTAGTTCAGAGGAATAATAGGCAAGCTGAAAGGAAGCCATTGTTTCTCCCTTCCCACTTGGACTTTGCAGTGTTTCTAAAAACATTATAAGCTCTCTGTAGAGTATTTCAGTAAATCCTTAGAGAGCAATAATAAAGCTCAAGGAAAAGTAGGCAAAGGAAAAGATAGGGCTTTTTTTCTCTCAGGATGGCTGTGCTTGGGAGGAAGATCTGCTTCTGATTAACATGCCAAGAAAGTATTTAGGTTGAAAGAGAATTTTACTAGACACATTTAAAGGAAACTGTTTAGAAAAATGTCATGTACTGACCTCTGAGAAAGATCTGCAGAATCAGTATTTCCTTCCAGTTCATTCTGAGGTTTTCTTCCTTTCTTCTCTGTCATGCACTCAACAGCAATAATAATAATAGCAATACTTTCAGTGCTGTAACACTCTCTACTTCAAAGCACTTCACAAACACTGGACTAGATTCAGTCTGGTCTTCTACTGATATAAACTTTGTGTGAAATCCTGGCTCCATTATAGTGAATGGCAAATTTCCCGCTGACTTCAATGAGGTTGATATTTCATTCACTCCCTGTCAAAGGATTTGGGCAAAGCAAACCTTCTGAAAGAGGTGAATGTGATAGCTGAAAGGAGACGAAACCTCTCTTCATTTCAGAGGAACACATTAATTCTCAAAATGGAGGACAGGCACATCCAAACTCTAAGGGAATAACAGAGGAAAGAAAGCCTAACCTATTCACCTCCTAGGATGCTTCCTTTCCCTTTTTCTTTTCGCCTAGGTTAAGTGCTCGGTACAGTCTCTGCTTTTGTTGTGTCCTCAAGTTCATAAGTCTCCCAAATTCATATAAATATGATTATAGAAAAATAGCTGCCTGACCCACTATCTTGACTGATAAGTCATTTTGGCCTACATAGAAAAGATTTAGTTTTGCAGTCCTTTCCCTAGCATTTTCACTTGCATTTGGGGCCAAAAAAGATGTTGTATATTTCATTGAAATATATTTAGAGACTGCAAAATGTTAAGTGCTTAGTTTGAATAAACACTGCTTTTAATGATCCGTGATCCCAAAGAAATTATTAAGTACATGCAAGGCTGAAAAAATGGTATAGTACTGAACACCAAAACTGAACAATGAGGAAGATACTAAGAAATACGAATTGCTTTAAAAGCAAGTTGAAATACTGAGTGATGTTAGCCAAGCAATTTTCAGTCTTTCTGATCAAGGCTCTACACCTGAAATTGTTATTCAAGGGAGAACTAGAATCATGTTACCATCTGCCTTTGCTTCTAACTACCCCAAGTGAGCCTTTCTACCCTCCTGGGCACACAAACCCCATCTGTCCAACAGTGTCAGTTACCTGAGCTGCTTTCTTTTTTTGCTTCCAGTTGGTGCCTCCTGAACATGCCAAAAAGCAGTCCTGACATCTTGGACCTGTTTTTTTTTTTTTTTTCCCCTGTTCTTCCATCTGTGTATCTTATTACATGGAAGAATGCTGAGAGGTAGTTTGCTGTGTAAAAATGTGATGAAAACTGAAGGAGGACTTCAGGTTTTGGCCACGCTTCTTCTATCTTTTTGCTACATATAAGGCTTTATGGCACAGCTAGGAAGGAATGTGGAAACAGCTGAAAAGTAAGCTGCTCTTCTCCTCCTAAGGACTAAATTCATCATTTCTCAGTGTACTTTGGAAAAGCTGCTTTCCAAATTTGAGCTTCACAGACGTTACTGTGGCCTTGTATTTGCCTTCTGTGCCTCATCACTAGGAGCAGCTGAACTAGTTTAAATTCTCAACAGCAATGAGAAATTCACCAGAGACAATAAATCATAGACATCATGAACTTCTGACTAGTGTGAAGTCATTCAGAAATATATTTCCCAGCAGATCTCTGCAGTCTGTGGTATTCCCATCAGGTGATTAATCCTCTGCCAGGGTGCAAAATGTATTGTAATATAGAAAGAGGAGGAAATACAGCAGATAAGCAATACAACATTGCTTGTGTTTCCAGTCTTTGGGTGATAGGAATAGATTGCAATCAGTTGCAATATCTTGCATTGGATGCCTTTTAAGAATCATAAATTATGACTGTCTTCTTCTGAAACACTGCTAGAGAGGTGATAAAATACTCTGAACTATAGATATGTGAACACATGTAGGTGTGTGTAGGTGTAAAGGATTAAAATTAAAACCACTGCGTAGCTTTCCTTCCTGGGCTTCCCTGTTACGTATGAGGGAGCTACAATATATTTGAAGTTATGTCTTACAGTGATTACTGTCACTGTTGCACACTGAGCTCGCTTGCTGTCATAGGAAAACTTGGCAGCACTGGACATTACCAGATGCCCAAAGATTGCAAGTTTGAGTGAAAGTGGAGAGGAGCACAGGTGTACGAGCCCAGGAGAAGAGGACCACTCAAAGAGCAGGAATTATGAATACATACAAGAGAGTGGCTTGGTGGTGTTGGGTTTAATGCTGCAGTTTCTCTGTTGCAGAGCTTGAGTAAGTTTTGACTGAAAACAGGAATCTAAAAGAAAAGCGTGGCTTCTTTTAATCTCCTTTCCTCTGAACAATTCTAAATGTTGCAGTGACTGCAGTTTGACCTGACTGGCACTGTCTGAATGGGTAGGTGGTGGTAGGGAGAAGGGTGTTCACTAGGGAAGGATGCTGATCAAAATACTGTGTGGCTCAAAGAAGCAAGGGATTGAAGGTAACCAGCTTTTGGCTTCAGTCCTTATCACCTCTTGAATGGTTAAAAGGAACAGAGTGCCATGCAGTGAGTGCTGAAATGTTATTAAAGGCATTGCACAGATTGGATGGCTCTCATTTACACCTGTGCAAATTTGGATTTGGTCCATTAAGTCAAACTGTACACTGGTGGAACTGAGCTTGGTTTCTCATGCATGGTCACTGAGTTTGGCAGCGGTGGCGAGTGAGCTGCTATCAGGAAATGGGGCATGTGTTCCTATCCTCTGATCTGCTTGCTAAGTGCTAGGCCTGGCCTGACAGATGTTACAATGCCTCTGAGTAAGCAGGGAAATTATATACAAAAGTTTCCTATTACGGCTGGAATAAACAATTTCTTAACTTTTGTGTATGCTTGTCTTCCAGGGAGGCACAGTGCTCTCACTCTGCAATAACGCTGATTGATTGCCACAGTATTATGGATCCCAGGTCACCGGGAACCCATGAGAAACTCCTCTTCATACTACTACACTGACTTCTCAAAAAAGGTTTAAGTGCTTCATAAGCATAAATTAATTCAGCCAAACAGTGTTTCTGTGATGTGGGAAAATCTGTGATGCCTAGCTGACACCACTTACTTGACTTGCTTAATGTTACAAACTGAATCACTGATGGAGATAAGAACCAAACTCAGGATCCCTATTTCTGACCCTCTTACTCCATATGGTAAATGCAGACAAAGCAAACTCCCAATAGTTAACAGAACAAATTGCTGTATTGTGGCTACTGCACCTTTGCATAATAGTGCAAAAACCAACTCCTTTTATGAATTCCTCCCACCCCTTCAAAAAACTAGCTTTGAAGAGGGGGAAATGCTCAAAAAACACTTTTATAAATGTAACCCAGATATTTTTCTGCTCTTAATTTTTGTTTTCCAACAGTGAGTGGCTTTATTTAACATCCAGAATTTGGATTCTGACTGAGGTGGCTAAGTTACCTGCCTAGTCTTTGGGTTTGGTTCCCTCTGTTGTCAACAGACAGGTGTGTGTCTAGGAGGTTCTTCCAGAGGCTGATTCAGAGCTGAAGTCTAAGTCAGGTGCTCAGATCTGAGCAGAGTGCCTAAAGCCTTGACAAACTCTTGCTCCCTGATTGCAATAGGTGGAGCTGGGATTCGTCTCTCAGTACAGTATAAAAGAAGTGCAATACATACGACTGAGAAAAGACCGAGAGGTGATGATCCCTGTGATATGCTTGTACATCTATGAGGGCTCTAAGCAGTAGGACCCCAGATATTGTGGAACTTGAGAAAGAAGGAAAGAGAAGACATATATAGAGGAGACATCTATGTTGCAGGCAGCCTTCCGATTCAAATCCCTTCATTGAGCACAATTCGAAACATTTGTTTTTGAGGGCTGACTAAAATCATCATTTTTGCATTAATAATGGGGCAACCTGTTGTGTNCCCCCCAACCTTATATAAAAACTGCTGTCAGACAGTAAATCTGCTAGTAAATTTGCCAGCCAGATAGGCTAAATGCGTGTGAACATTATCTGTGGTATCTTGAATATCTTTTCTAAAGACAAGACAATGACATTTCTCTGTACAAGTTCAAACACGACTCTTTCCCGTGTTGCAAAGATCTGTCAAACTGAATAACAGGTACAGTGAAAGCACTTCTTTCCCAAACTATTCAAATGATCATCACCCTAAATAAACAGAACCTGGCTAAGGGCTACATGAAAGATTTGTCATAGCAAGAAGTAATATTTGAACGATAATATCTCTGAATTTATTCATTATTTAAAGTTACTCTTTTAAATAGACCTAGAGAAGTCTTTCCCAGGTAACCCCTGAGATAAAGTTATCAGACTCTGGCTCTCATCTTCACTGCATCCTCCTGTAAATAATGCCTTTGCACATAGTATCTCCTACCAGTGGTGATTGCAGTAACTCTTTGGCTCCCAGCAGAAGTAGCTGGGGGTGTGGTAAAGCCAGGATGCAGCAAACATGATTCATACAAAAAACCTCAGACCTTGGACTGGTTGTATGGGATTCCCACGTTTATTATGTGGGAAAGTGTTGAACATATTGTATAAATTATACAATGGAGCTGAAAGATTGGGATTTCCCTGTGTTACTCAGTTGGTTACTACATGAGATTTAGGCCATCATTAGAAGAAAATAAATGTCTTTGCTATTATAGACAGCAAGGCATCATTCAGAACACCTTTTAATTAAGAGAATCTCAGAGAAATGCAGAAATTGGTGCCACAATTGATATGCTTTTGCAAATAACCACAACTTCTACAATGAAATAGCTTGATACTCTTTTTGGCTTGAAAGAGGGGTCCCTCCAGCAGTTAAATTATACTGATAGAAGATGACCTTTTTATGGTATTCAGGGCATTTGCACTGTCTGGCTGAGGCTATTTTAGTCATCTGTTCAGGTGCAACACAGAGAAACCCAGATTCCTCATACTGCCAATGCAGAGGGGGCAGACATGATTCAGAGAAGCCAAGCTAAATGCCTAAAGCAGCTTGAATATGATGGTGTGAATACCACCTGTGTTTCTACTCTGAACCTTATTTTTCAGTAATTTGTAGTATTACTGTAAAATTTCTCTTGGAGCTCAAACTTTGCACACATGAAGTCAAAGAGACTTGTAACAGCCAACAATTTGTAACAGCTGAGGATCTGGCCCAGGATCTGTAATTTTGTTTTTAATAGCTATTTGGAAGAGATTATTTTACAACTTGTTCTAATACGTACATTCCCAGTAGACTGCTCAGGTAATTACTTGGGCTGCAGTTCAAATATTCCACAGTTTGAAATATACTTGCAGAAAAATCTATTTTCCTGTGTACAGAGGGTATAGAACAGTCACCTTTTTGGCGTGTGTAGCTGTTCCTTTGCAAACAAATCCAAGCTTTTAGGTGTACAAATGAGTGAAGATGCAAACATTTTCAGTGTGTATTTAGGGATGTATTTGGAAATTCATACCTTTACACAGCAAAAATTTGGTTTAGGGAAACACTACATCATATGGAATAAAAAATGAAAATGTGATCATGAAAAAAGTATAGCATTGAAGAAAGATCTTATGTCGTCTTGAGTGCTGGTGACTTTCTCATTAGTGTATATAAAATGTATTACTTGTCTACTTGTGGCTTTCTCTTGTCTTCACAGGTCAGTAGGGGTTAAATTCCTATGCTATCTTTATCTGTATTTTTATATTATGTTCCTATGTGATTTAAAAAAAAAATCTATAAGCCATAAAAAATTAAAGTTATGTTTTAAACAGGGGATTCAAAGCTCATAATTTGGTGTTTTAAAGATCCTTCCTGCATAAACTATGTGAAATTATTCTGCACTGGGCACAGTGGATGAATAGGACAGCTTCATAAGTCAATTTTCCCAGGTTAGAGTCTTGACACACTGCCTCCATTTGTATTGTGAAATGTATTTGCTGGGTGTATTTCTCAGCCCTGCTCCTGATTTCCCATGGAACCCTGCCCTTTATATTAGAGGTGAATAATTAGATCACTGGGTTTAATGTTATTATGCAGCTTGCCAAGGTTTTGTATGCTATCACTTGCTAGAAGGTGTTCTCGGTCACCCGAAGGATTGTGAGGCAGGACTGAGCCCTTATTTTCCCTTGGGAATCAACCTCAGGGTGGCGTCACTCAGTCAATGCATGACTTTTCTTTCAGGGTTTAACAAGCCTCACCAAAGACTAAATGGTGTATTGTAAAACCAGACCTGCAAAGTCTCACACACCTTACAAATGAGTCCCACTCCTTTTTGCTCAAGGAAAAATTAAAACAAAGCAAAAAAAAAAAAAAAAAAAAAAAAAAAAAAAAAAAAAAAAAACAGTTCTCGCCTAAAGGGATTTCTGAGTGCTATGAGGAAAAAAAATCAACTCAAATCACCTTTCTCATACCTAGAGATTCAGTGACATAGTGACATTAGCTTTTGCTTGACACCATAACTGCTTTGGTGGCAGTGATTAAATGGGGTACAGCAGGCTAAGCCCTGTCTAAGAAGTTGTGTGTTTAAGAGAAAGGACTTAGTGAAGAATAGATTATTTGGCTTGCTAGCAGATTCAAAAAAAGGAAAAGGGGTCAGACAAGGTTTTGAGGATGATTTTTTACTATTTGAGAAATAAAGAGAATTTCAAATTAGAGTTTTTCTTTATTCCAGGAATCAAAATGCATTGCAGTGAAACATTGTTAAGATGCTTTAAGATATCTTTTTTTATCCCTCTGCAAAAAATAATTGGGTAAAATGGCTGTACATTGCAAGTCATGTTTCTACACCCCTCTTCTGAAAAAGGACTATAGCTGCAAATTTCTTCTAGCTCCAGTTAGAATGACCTGAATTTAATACTGTCTCAGGGGGGCAAGTTGGGAATAAATTTGTTGTACATTTTGTATTTTTACATGCTATAGGGCACACAGGAGTGCTCTAGAGAGCAGATTAAACTGGCACTAAGAAAATTCAATGTGATGTCAGGAGCATCTTTGAAGTGAATGACTGCTGCAACTTACAATACCAGTGCTTTGTCTTTATTCCACCTGCACATTCATTTAATCTAAATATACTATAATGAATATCCTGACCTGAAATATTTAACCTCTAAGAGCACTTTGTAAATACGGCGTTACCTTTTCATTTCACAGACTTAAAACTTTTCTCTCTAATTGGGTCATCTCCTCCCAACCCATGCTGCTGCTGCCCCCCCCCTGCATGGGGGCATCCACTTTTAAAATAATAAGACACATAATTAGCCATTAACATGCTGAGGGGTAATGAGTAGGTATAATCTTATTAACCTAATGGAAGTTACAGGTGTAACTTGTAAGCAGCCCTAGGCTCCCAAAGAGTGCAAAGGAGTTATTGCTATCTTTAAATAAAAGTTAAATAAACATGATTCATATCTCATTTCTCTTCACTTAACTCGGCATTCCAGAAAGCTTTATGATTTTGGCTGAGATGACTAGTTGCTGCAAGCAAAGGGCTAGGAGGTTTGTCCTATCTGAAATTTCTACCAAAACTGCTGCTGTTGATAGACTTTTCCTATGAGAGCCATAGACAGTACGTTTCCTTCAGATGTTGTACCTTTGTTGTTGTTTTCTAACAATTTTATTGGAAAAATATCTATGTATTCCTAATTCAAAATCATGGGAAAATTTCTTGCTGTGTTTTAGTGTGCTAGCAAATTTAGGCAAATGGGACTTTCTGTGAGATGTTGTGTAGAGTTGTTGCTATCATCATATATATATTGTGTATAGTACTGTACTTAGTTGCTGTGATCTTGGGGACCACTTGCCTACTCTCGTTTGATTTGGAGCCAGCACTTTCTCTGGCATTACAATGCGATTATTTATATCCGCAAATATGAGTGTTAATGAAAAGCTGTTCATTTGTAATTGCAAGTAGCTAGTGAGCTTCTAAATGAGAGTGACCTCAGACACAAATACACACACAAGGTACTTCTTCATATTTGAGGCATTTTTTTTCATAGATAACATTTCATGCTTGCTTTAAAAATAAATTCTTAGCAGTTCCTTAAATAATTTGATTGCATTAATTGATCAGAATGTTTCTCTGGGATAGCCAAAGGCACAATATGTTTAAATGTTCATTAACTTCCATTAATTAATTAAATACATTTCATTAATATGTTAGTGAGTAAGGGGTTTGCCTTATATTACAAAGGGATTCTTAGTCCTGTATTTCTTTTCTTAGAATGCCTCAGAGCTTTATTTTTTTTATTAAATGCTAGTTCATTGGCAATTATAATTTTTATCACAAAAATGCTCTGCAGTTACCAGATTTTTCAATAGCATCTCACTTTTTCTGAAGAAGCAGTGCATAATGTAGCGTGCTAGACCTTTGATGTTTTCTGGAAAGTGAATAGTGACTGGAGGGCAACTCCATCTAGCTATGGGTTACTCAGGTCTCGTGGGAGAAAAGTTAAGTCCTATTCTGCCTGCTACCAGCTGGGAACCTGCTGCTTCTCTCTGTCTGCCTTCTCAGCGTGTTTCACCTGCCCTATTGCCAATGCCTGTCTCTCCAGACGGGCTGTGGAACAGCAGATAGGAGGTGGGGCAGTGAGCGGAGCTGGAGGTTTGCTGGCAGGGCTTTCTGAATTGCTCTAAGCACTGAAGCTGGCAAGGGGTGAGGGTGAAGCAGGTGAAAGGGTGTAGTCACTTAAAGAAAAACAGAAGGGACGGGTGGAGAACAGGAGTGGGAAAAGGGGAGAAGACAATTTATTAGGGATGGTTAGAGAGATGGTATTCACAAGAATTCTTCTGCCTTCGAGCTTTATTGCTTCATGATAAAGATACCTATCCTTGATTTCCTTAGAGCTATCTGACAATCCTAGCTAAAGATTGCCAGAGATTTCTGCTCAGTCAGTGACTGCTAGACTGGCTCCTCTTTCCCACACCTCCTTTGTTACGTATTTTGTTATGTGTTCAAATGTCACTGTGTCTAGGCACTGCAAAGTGACATGACATTTTTCTGTCCCTATCACTGATTTTTTTTTTTTTTTTGCAAATGTACATATAACTTTATCTACTAGTCTAGTACATAATTGGTGTACCTATGTTAAGATTAAAGAAGCAGAAGAGTTAAAAGCTGAGTTTTCAAAGGTGAGCTCTATTTTTGAACCGCTGGATTTCCAGTCAAATTCAGGACACATGGAAAGCTGTCAGATACAGTGATGTCAACAGGTGTTTTGCAATTAATATAGGAATATAAGATTGGAAGAGACCTGTAGGGCAACAGTCCTCTACCGTCACAGGCAACGACACATCTTTCATGAACCCATCTGGCTCCATCTAAAAGTTATGTTAAAATTTCTGCTTTTCCTATTGAAAGTTTGTACAAGAAATTTTGTCCTCTAATGTTTGGAAGAATTAAAGACTTCCTTTAGTTCTAGCATCCTATTGACTTCAGAGGGATCATAACTTTTCTTCTAGGTTATTATCTGCAGAGTGGATGTGCACCTGCAGCTTCCATTGACCACATTTCCAATGGGCTTGTTCCCAGAAACAAAATCAAATCCCGCCATGTTCATTATCAATGATTTGAACTGAAAAGTGTTCCAATCAGGAGCGATCCCATGTTAGAAAGTTTATTGCATTACTGATGTCTTCTTTGCCTCGATACAGGCTTAAAAACCCTTAAGATTATAGTTTCAAAATGGAGATGCATATGTGATTTTGACCAGTAAGAACTCATGCTATTGACATTATTGTTCAGTAAAATGTGCTGAGTTGTGGGAGATGAATGCATTGTGCAATGCATGAGAATTATCTCTTGCTAATTAATCCCTCCTGCACTAATGTAGCTCTTTGTTTGTAATCTCGTGAGAAATATTTTTTTCAAGGATGGCTGGAAGGAACATACCTGTCCATCCCTAGGGCTGCCTCAGTATTTCATCTAGCATCTAGCCTTTTTTTGTTTGTTTGTTCTGTTTTTTTTTTGTTTTGTTTTGTTTTTTTCCTTTTTCTTGTTTAAGACCTTAAACCAAATTTTCCAGGTACCTTTTTTTGGTCTGTAATCTGAAATCATTGTAACCCAAAACCTGGGTGAATATTAAATAGAAATCTGCTTTTAGCTAAAAATAGGGCTAATTAACTTCCATAGTTAGAAGCTTAGTTTGCCTCCCTTGGCTTTCTTCCTCCATGGATGGAGTAAGTGCTGGTTTTCCAATCTCAGCAGATTTATTACTGCCTCAGGTTCAGCTTAGAATTTTTCTAACTTCATTTTTAATTGGATTTGTTGTTTAATATTAACAACTGTACAAATGAGCCATTATTGGGTTCTGATCACGAGAATAACTTGACGTAGGCAAGTCATTTCTATGCTTTAGTGTTTGCAGAGTCAGATCTCTGCAGCCATTAAACTCAGCTAGAACCATCAGGACAGAGAATGCCCATTCATTTCCCTCAATTAAAAGGCTTGATTCTCTTTTTCATTGAGTCATTTGCATATTATTAGACAAGGTATAAAGGAAAATCAAATCTTCAGTCTATCATCCAACTACTTGTTACTACTATCGTAATGAAGATTAACTTTAAAAGTTAATCTTGTCTCCAAGCTTCAGTCAAAAGAAATTTAATCAACACCCCTTTTCTCCACCAACATTTTTCCTTAACTGTCATCCTATTTATTTTTTTAAATCCAGCTATGTCTCTGATAAATTGTATGGTACATGAGGCAGATGGGACTGTCTCTAAAAGCCATCTAACTGAATTTCCTGTTCAGAGGTCTTTCCCTGAAAGGTTTCCTCAAAGTTAGGATTCAGCTTAGCAAGTCCCTTCTTATCTGACAGGAGCTGAGAGTCCTCAGTCCTTTCCTGGAGGCAGACAGCCCTTCAAGGAGCTGGTCTACAAGCAGAATGGCTGTCTCAGGACCTGGTGTGTGATCATCAAAATGAGCATCACTTAGTTTTATTTTCTTGTCAAATGACCCAGTCAAAGTTAGCCCCAGCTTTCCCACAAGAAAATTACTAGTTTTCCCTTCAGTCTTTATTAGGTTTCATTATAGATGCAAAAGAGTATAGTGTCAAACAACTGACTAGCTTTTTAATTAGCAAAACTGACAGTTGTTATGTATGATGGAACCGATTAATAAAAAGAACTCAGGAAGAGATAATTTAGTTAAGAGCAATATGTAAAAAATAATAAAAAATAAATGTTTTCAGTGGATATAGATCCACTTTTCTCTAAGACCCTCAAAGTTGTTCAACTGAGTGTCTTTCAGCATATCTATGAGATATGAATTCATTTTTATTATCATAATTACTGAAAGAGAAGACAAGGTATAGGGAAGCCAAGCCTCATATTTTCAAAATGGCCTCTAATTTTAGTTCACACAATTTCAGTTCACTTGCTTCAGACATGTAAGGCTTGATTATCAGTACTACTGCATAAAGCTGGTCTAAAATAATTGAAAGAGGAGGGGAAATTACAAAACTTTGCAAATTTTTTTCTGTCCCTTTCTCCAAAACCAAATTCTTAAAATCGGTATGTGAAGTCTCATTTCTACTCTTTACAACAGTATGAAAGCAGGACTTTAATGTATTAAGAGGAGTATAGTATGTTCAGTCTCCCTTATTTTTATTTTTATTTTTATTTTTATTTTTATTTTTATTTTTATTTTTATTTTTATTTTTATTTTTATTTTTATTTTTATTTTTNCATCCCAAATAATCAGTTGCATCATCTTTTTTCTACAGTAATATGCATTGTATTTTCGAGAACGTTTGCAGTTTCTCCCTGAACAATAGGAAGACTGTGTCTTAGAAAGCTCTGGAAAGGATTTAGAGGTCAAAGAAGACAAGTCACTCAACATGAGTTCCCAGTGAGATGTTCTGGGAAAAGACTGATGTGGTCCTTTGATATATAAGAAGGGGAGTTGTGAGTAGCATAAGGAGGTGTTTTTACCTCTATCTGACACTGGGGAGATTAACTGAAAATACTGCATACTGTTCTTGTCTCTTAGCAATGTTGTCGTAACTATGGTGGTCTAAGGATACAAGGAAGATTTGTAGGAAAGGAAAGGCTGCTTTTTTTTTTTTTTTTTTTTTTGGACCAGCTATCTTGCTTGGAAAAATATGGAAAAACTGTTGGGCACATGGGCCCTTCTTCACATCATGACATCTGCATTAGGAAAAATTGGCACTAGTACAGAAAGAGGAAATAAAAATGATTCCAACCTGGAAAAAAAAATAAAATAGGGTAAGAAAGAGAAGGAACTCAAGGTGTTCACCATATTAAAAAGAGTACTGAGTGCCTTGATGTCTTCAGTACAGAGCAAATTCTGGGTGCTAGTAGGCACTAATTTGGAGACGAAAGACATACTCAGGAGAAGAAGAAAGGCATAGTGAAGAAGACAGCAAAAAATACAAACAAATAAGAAATAAGGCACAGCCGTTTAGAAAAAAAAGATGCATGTAACCATGCTATGTGTATGTGTGCATGCATGTATGTGCACGCACAGGTGCCTCCAATAACTTTTGAACTTGTGTCTCTGGAGCCACTCTTGGCAGTGGGGGGGAAGGTCTGAAAAGCAATTATGTTTCTACTGGTTTCATGAAAGCATGTGGTCAAGAATATGTGAAACCTCTCAGAAGAATCCTGACAGAGACCTATAATGATTTAAGTACCATCAAGTCTATAATGTGAGTTGTCACATTAGTAAGACACAGAGGAACCACAAGGAGTTGGGGAAAAGACCTTAAAAATGTTCTGTATCTGGGAAGAAACTTTAATCAGAGCTCACAGCTTGTTAGACATGGAAGTCAATCAACCATGAAACACAAATCCATAGGGGACTAAGCTTTATTAGTCCCAAGCCTACATTAGTCGTGTAATACTTAGGGTGATTAGCTGTTGGGATAAACTTCCAAGGGAGAAGTGGGTTTGCCATCTTTTGAAGTCTTTGGATGTCTTTTTTTGGAAGACAGTGAAACACAAGTAATTGGGTTAACAACAGGAGTAAGTGAATGCAATTGTATAGCCTTTATAATAGAGAAGGGGAGGCCAGATGATCTAATGATTTCTTCTGGCCATAAAAATCTATGAATCCATGAATTATAAATGCAAAGCACCTCAGACAAGCCTTGTGAGGAATTGGCACGAGGTGATCCAGCTAATTAACTATAAAGCTGCTGCCAAACATTTGTGTACATCCAGGTGAAAGCACCCCAGCTTGGCTACTGCGTTAACGTGCTCTGCTCTAACATCTTTCATTGTTGTCAGTGGAATGTTAATAGATGGCAGCAGCACAACAGGGGTGAGGACGGACAACTGGGAAAAGTTTAAGATAATGTCATCAGAACTGAGTGCTGTCACAGTATAATGGTCTCCTGCTGCTACCTAAATGCAGAGGAACTCACGGAAAATTAAACATCAAGGCATGTTCATTTGCAAAGCTGGAGATACGGATCCTATGGCAATCTCCTCTTACAATGGGCTTATTTCTACTTTACTAAATGGATGTGGAAGCAGTGGACCAAAATTTGTAATTTTTATCTACACGTCCAGAAGCCAGGTATACTTTATTGTGTACTTCAGTTAGACAGTAGAACATTTTTCTACTAAATTAAAAGTTCTAAACTATAGATTCAGAACATATTCTGATTCTGCTATTAATTCTACTCCTGCTCGTGATCTCTTCTAGTTCCTGGGTCAGGGGCATTTTTCATGTCAGCTGTAGAATAAGCATTTTACTTTGAAAGTACCTCACGGTTTAGACACACTAGGAGCACTTCCCCAGACAACTACTACCACTCACTTGATAGATAATAGCTTATTAAGATGCAGTATCTCAGTCAGTTTGGATTATGTATCCTTACATAAGACATACTGCATTGCAGGCCCAGGTATTGTGCCAAATGTTTAATGAAAACAAACCTGGAGTTTCTCTGTAGACTTTAAAGGAAGTAAGACAAGGGTCTGAATATCCCTTTCTGTATAGAAAAGACATAATTACTCTACTTTATTTTGAGAATTTGTTAGTTTTGGATAAAAGATGAGAGAGAGAGAGAGAAAGGTGATATTTGTATACATTCACATGACTCCAGCAGCTAGAACTTCAAGAAAAATACTGATTATTTTAAGAACTGAGCACGAGATGATCATGAGAGTTGGCAAGGCTGCTTCACAATTAGTAACGTATGACAGGTCCAGTAACTGGCAATAGCTTCTTGTTATTCTTCTGTTAGCTTTGAAACCATTTTACATTTGGATTTTCTTTTCATAAATATCTAAGCTTGTGGGTATCTGGATCTAGGATTTTGGCTTGGATTCAATTAAAATTTGGATGTTATCTGACTAGCTGAAGCCTTTTTAATATGTATCATTCAATACAGGGCAGCCACCTAGCATAAATGCTGCTGTGTGACTGCTGGCATGTCAATAAAGCATTAATCCCAAAATATTTTTCAAGACTTGCCTACACTCATCCTTTAATAGGTTCATCTTAAGCCAGCAATTTCACTGAACTTCTTGAAGAGGTTTTCTAACATTCTTTTAATAGGTTTTTGACTTCTCATTTTAATCAACAATGAATGATTTAACAAAGTTGTCCCATGTTGGTCACCTCTGAGAAGCAATGCAAGATTAATTTCTCTGATGTATATTTCTTCAGTTTTTCCATAAATTTTGGTAGATTTGCTGCACTGGTGAGAATGCTGCACTAACTAGGGTATAGCTTTATGCTTTCACATTTTCTAATTTTTTTTTTTTTCTGAACGGTTTTCTGATATTATGTAGTGCTAAAAGTGCAACAGTTTGATGGAACAGTAGTCTTTCAGTGTGACACATCATATGTAACCTTTCACTATTGTCCTTTGTCCTGCAATAGCTGACAGAGAGAGTACCTGCACAGCAGATGATGTTTTCCAGACACCAGCGGAAGCCTGATGTTATTTCTTAAGAATGCAGCAGCTATGCAACAAACTGGAACACCACAACTAAATCTGTTTCTTCCACTGGTTTCCCACCTGCCTTGCTGCAGAAGAAGTTGTCCTTGCTGACTGCAATTAAGATATCTTTTAAATTGGCTACTAATAGCTGTAGCTTCTCCACTTGTATGACTGCTGAGAATAGAAAATGCAGTCCTCAATACAGAGGGATCGCTTACGAAAATGCCAGACTGATAGTGCTAATTACATGTGCAGAAAATCAGAGTGCTGGAGTTGAGCCTGACTCTGCAGAGGTGTGCTCATTCATAAACATGAGAGCTACCTTTAGCATTGTGCATAATTGTATTTCATATTGGAGGTAATGGAAATTATTCTGTTGTTATCCTGTCACATCTAGTACACTGAAAAGGACAGGACTAGCTTGGTATCAGAGGTTGCGGGTCCTTGGAAATCACTTAAAATATTGCAAGAAGTTTGCAGTACAAATCTCTCTCAGATTTGAGAGGTGAATTTATCAGATTTCCTATACTTCTTCCTTTTCTCTTATCCTGTTATTACTGTCATGCCATATCAAGATATAGATGTCAAGATGAAATCATCACTTTGTACCAGCCTTCCTGTGTTGGTATTGCATGGATGACACATCTTAAAATGGCACCATTAGAGCTTCCAGATTCTGGATGAATACTGTACCGAGCTCTTGACCATCTATTTCTTTAAATACAATGAAGTTAATCCATTTTTCTTGGCAGAACTCCTCTCTGAATAATTCTATTTGCCCATCTAAAGTTCCCCCTGTCATTTCATTTGAAAAAAAAAAAAAAAAAAGAATCCCATTTCACTTTCTTCCCCCAATATGCTGACTACTTATTTGATCCAATCCAGAAAAAAAATTGCATTTTGGTAATGGCGGAATAATTCTAATCCAGAAATATCCTTGAAGAGGAAGTTGCAGGAAAGCACTTCGAGTATTTTGAAGTCTATTCTTATAAAAGTTCCCCTCCCCTATTTTGATCATGTGCTTAAGTCCCTTTGACTTCAGGGGGATTGTGAGCACATATCTAAACCTAAGATATGTTAACTGCTTTCCTGAGTATTGTTGCATTCCTAATGCAGGACCTGCGTTTATAAATTGCATTGGGATTCTTAGAGATGAAAGAACTGTAGTTCATGCTTCTTTGTATCCTCTCCTTTAGGATAAAAGCCACACTATTGAGCAGTAAGTAAAAACGATATAGAAATCTGTTATTTTATGGGGGGTGTTAGGACATACGAGTTCCAAGGTCAATGAAAAGGTCAACGAAAATTTGGAAATGATGTGGAAAGTACATCAGAGATGGGTTTGTATGTTATATAGCTGGCCTGCCATTTTGGGAAGATTGCATACATTTAGAAAGTGCTATTACATGTCATTTCAAAATGATCATTTAAATCAGCCTCCACCAAAAATGGAAAAACAAAAAACAAACAAACAAAAAACAACCAAAATCCTTCAAGCAAAAGCTTTGAAATTGGACAAATTGTTCTCACTGTCCCCATCAATAAAGCTGTGTTCTGGCTCTGCTTCGGCAGACAAAGTGCAGGAAGTTTAGAGCAAAAGCTGTTAGCTAAGGCTCAGTGACATGGCTAGATGTTGCAGCTCATGCCTGTCAGGCACCTCAGCAAAGCAAGTGCCTTCATGGGCTGCTCCTGAGTCCCATTAGCCAGGTACAGCAGGGCCAGGGGGGAATTTGCAAGCAGAGATTCATGCTCATGCCTGGGCATTTTGGCCTTTGTGGCTCTTGCTTTACTAGTAAACAGAAAGCGCAGTGCCCCAGAACAGAGCTGCAGGCAGCAGTGGCAGCAGCACTGCTACAGAAAACCCGCTGCACCACACCACGGCGGTGTTTCCTGGGAACAGGCAAAGAAAGTCATTGATAGAAAGCTTGAAGTATTTAATAACCCTGTACTAGAGAGCAACATCATTACAGCAGAACTGGCAAAGTGAATATGAGAATTTAACCCAAATTGCTTCATAAAATGGAAGAAAACAGAGCACTGCGTTTGCCCCATTTGAATTACTGAAGGAAGCCCAGGGGCCTGGCTCTTCCCTCACACACACAGGGGCTCGGGGAGCCTGTGGCCCTAGGCTGATTTAGAAGTGAAATGAAACCAAACAGAGCCTTTAATGCGAGTGGCCACGACTGGGTTAAATTAATCTCAGGTGCAACTGCCGTGAGGGAATGGGGATTAGGCTCTGGATCACTTAGGCTGCGCAGTAGGGTGCGCATTGGCAAGAGCCCGGGTGCCTGGGTCACCCAGGCTGCGATAGTTTGTGCTGACCGGAGCTGGCCTGGCTGGGCCGCGCCGCCTCGGCGCAGTTGGGCTGGATCACGCCTGACACGGGGAGAGAGGGAGCAGCTGCGGCTCCAGCCTGTCGGGCTGCTCGGCAGGTTGATGAATGTGCTGGGCTGCGAGCGCTCGCCACCCCGGCCAGTCCAGCCCATCCACAATGAGTTACAGTTTCCCGGTCTCCCTCCCAGCACCTCCTCCTCCCCCTTCCTCCCCGCTGCTGCCCGCCACCCTGCCTGCAAAGCGTGGGCCTCGCACGGCTGTGCCCGCTTGCAGCGGGCTGCCGTCATGCTGCTGCGGAGCCTGCCGGCAGAGCTTGGGCGAGCAAACAGCCCTAGGCCGACCTTCTGCTTCCTGACAGGGAGACATTTTCCTCCCTGGTTGGCAGGAGCTTTAACTGGAGAGCGGACAGTGCACGCGTGGAGCTGGAGGCCTGGCTGGGAAGCGGGCGCCTTCCCAGCCTGCTTCTTGCCCGGCAGGGCCTGCCCACTGTGGCCGCCATCTCCTCCTGGGAGGCTGTCTGCAGGGAGCCGTCCGCCCGCGGGGCAGCCCGAGGAAGTGCGGCCGTCTCCCAGGGAAAACGCGCGCCAGCGCTGCCGTGTTCCCACCAG
>VXAA01004981.1:118755-220737 GCA_013399115.1 Anseranas semipalmata | reverse complement strand
CCTCCGCCCGGAAGATGAATTTCATCTGTGCCTTGAAACAGGGCAAGAAACAATAAATATTTATGGGTACCAAGGGAAGGTTGAACTGTAAGCCACTACTTATCCCTACGTCTCTTATGAAAGGAATTAGCATTGCAAAATTTACATTAGGAAAAAAAAGGAGAAGCATTTCTATGGTGCGAAAATGCTATGCCTTGTACCCATTTAAACTGGAGCAAACTACCCCTTCACACGGCCAAATCTGGGACATGGCCTTTTAACTGTAATGACCAAATTAAAACAAATGGCCAAAATTAAACACTCCAGCCCTCACTGAATGTGAAAGTTCAAGTAATGAGGAAATATGCGTGTAGCAGATTGCTTTGTCTACAGATTTATTTGAATGAATTCTTAGGCTGTTTTTGAAGCAGTTTTAAGTGTATTCAGAGATACTGTACAGATAAAGACACGTAAGAACATAAAAATACCAATGTATGCAGCCAAGCACAAACAGCTTATATGCCTCTAAATCCAGAAGGGGCCATAATAATGAAGTGTTCAGTATGGGTTGTTAGAAGCCCAGGCAAAGATAAAACTCCAATAAAAGTACATTCTTTTATGTTCCGTGTTAAAGGAAAAGCAACGTAAAATGAGGATTTATGTTTGTGGGGGCAGGCAGAGTGATACAGGCCCTTTAATAACCTGGTGCTGCAGGAAAGGGAGCAAGCTCCAGTGAGGTTTCCAGAGCCCTCTCTGGCAACAGAAAGGGCCTGAGGGAACCTGGCTCTTTCAGAGCGGGGCTTGGATCTGGGCAAGGAGCACATGGATGCTCGGCAGATTGCCTGCTTCCCGGTAAATCTCGGTAGAGCGCCTAGGCTTAAAGACCTCATTTTTTCATTGTTTAGCATCCCTGTCAAAGTCAATTTTGGAGTATGCTTCGAATGACCTTTACCCTCTGGCTTTTCTTTGAGCAAGGGTGATCCCCAAGGGCCTTCACACCAAAATCAGGTTATGGTTGCCTTCAGTACAAGCAAGATCATGTTCTAAAATTGCCCATTCTGGTATTACTGTAGAGCAGCAATAGCTGGTTTAAGTGGTTGGGAACACCAGTTTGTAAGGAGAGTAAAAAAGGCTTTCTCTTTCCATGTTGGTATTCCCAACATAGTAATACATTGCTGCTGGTAACAGAGCATTTTGTATTATAGTGAACTTGGGCTGGTGGATTCTAACAGATAACTCAGACCGAAATTGAGTTTGAGGCTGAGGCTGAAAAGCCCCTTTCTCTGCTGCTTCCTCAGAAGAGGTAGAATTGCAACAAACCTCAGTTACTCAGTAACTTTTGCCCTCAGTTTATTCATCATTCTCATCCATAATAAGTACTCCCCAAATCTTCTTGTTACGCTTATGTTTTTTAAATGTATTTAGATACTGTTTTCTGGCTTCTTTGTAATGCCAGCTGAGCAGAAACAGACACTGAATAAGTCAGATTTCATTGTCTCAATATAAGATCAATAACACCATTTGCAGAGGTGAATAAGTCATGAGGAATTGCTGGTAAGTATGGGGGTTCAGTAACATGATCCTAAAAAACATGGTGTGACAAGGTTTCTTTGTTTCTTCACTTCTCTCGAAGAGACAATCAGGCCTGTCATTTGTCAATGGGATCAATGGGATTACTAAATTAGTTTTCCTTCTAAATAAAAGAACTACTGGTAAAATATGCTCTTACATTGTGTCTCTGTAAATCTTCTGAAGGATGGAAGAGGAGAGGAGATATTTTTTGTCTTCTTCTGTATTTCTGTCTTGGCTCCAGCGTTTTTATCCAGGTAATTTTATATGTACAATAAGCTTCAACAAGGCTTATGAAGTGGAGCTTCTGGGAATTCAGTCCATGAAAGGAAGATGAAGTCGATACGGATGTAAATAAAAATCGTAAATGACTAGAAAACCTCAGGCTGCTTGTCCTACAAAATAGATTTTTAGAGTATTGTGAAGGCTGTAATCAATCTTTTATAAGTAAAGATTTGTTCTCAGAGCTCTTAGAAATTTCCTGTTTGTCTGTTGGTACATTTAATTGCAGTTTTCCTAAATTCAGGGCAATAGGTATTGGACAACCCTCCTACCTGTTTTGTTCTGTTTTGTTCTGTTTTGTTCTGTTTTTGTTTTTTTTTTTCTTTTTTCTTTTTTCCCCCTAAATAATGTTCATATGAATTTTCAACAGCTTTGGGGTAGCTTAGGGGACAGCGTATGAGACTGTTGTATGAAGAGATTAATTTTAGATTTGATATTTCCAAATACAGCAGCAGTTAGAAGAGGGTCTGACGAAAGAGGCAGACCTATGGTCTACCAATCTCCATCTGCTTAGTGATGCTACTTAAAAGCACAAATGTCACGGGAGAGGTTTTGGGTGATTTGTATGAGTGAAAGCAAACTATTACCTGATGTATGCTGAAGTTCAAATGATTCCCCTGAGCTCAGTATCAGCTTTTAGCCCGTAAATGAAATGGGGTGGGGGCTTCAAAATTCTAACAGGGTTATTGCAACTGTGCCTGATGCCCACCTGAGACTTGGTGCTGTGACCCTGTCCTGTGTGTCTAAACAGGAGGTACTGGTCAGATGTCCACAAAATGGAGCAGAGTTTATACGGCACATGGAAACTCTTCCCAATAGTCTTTCCTTTGGGTAAGATGGCCTAGAGAAAGAGAGTGTAAGGAATTGCCAACCTTTTCCTGCTATATGATACAAATTCTTTGGATAATCTCTGGGCTGTCATTCCCAAGCCCAGGCTCTCCCAGACTTTGGAGGTTAGCTGTGTGTAAAAATTCTACTCTGTCTCCAAATATTCTGATGCTACCTTTAAGAGCATGGAACAAAAGCAATAAAAGTCAATGAATGGCCTCTCACTGGGCATTGACTCAAGACCTGAGAGTCTTACTTTGAAGTATTCAAGCAGTCTTGCATTCAAGGGTGTTTAAAGTTTTAGTTCTGGAGCACATTTGTGTAGATATATTCATGTGATATATGTTTAATAAAAATAAAATTTCAATTTTTCATTTATTTCTGATAAATAATATGTTACAGCTTTAGCTGGCACATTTTGTATGAAATCAAGTAGTTTCTGGTGTATAATTTTATTTTAGAAAGTTAAAAATTATAAAGGGAAATAAGTTTAAGATGTATTTTACAATTTTAGAAAACAGTAATCTCAATGTACTAATGACATAAATACTGAAAAATGAAATGGATTTAAACATTCAAATATTTTTATCAGGATTAGGGAAGGGCATGGAGATTAAGGGAAAATAATTGGTGAAAATGAATGTAGTTTATTTATGCAAGGTACAAAAAAAATTATAGCAGCTTATAGTTATGGATATAAGAGGAAATGAGCCTGTTTGTAATTAAATTCCTCCACTCACATTTTGAGATATGTGGAACTGAGGGAGGACACAGCTGGATGTGGAGAAGAGAGAGGATCCTGTGAAGTGCTTTGTGCAAGAGGCTCTTGCTGCCTAGTGCTGCTCTGATGTCTTGGTGGGGCTGGGGTAGTCCTTGCAGCCCTCAAGTGCTGCAGTCAGCAATACTTGGTTCCTCTGTAGGTGGCACATCCTCATCTGAGTCAGTCCTTGTGTCTCAATATGAGGTAGAGAGCACTGCTGACGTGAGTAGTATTTTTCAGAAAAGATATTAAAAAGCTCCTCCACAATTACTGATCTTAAGTGTTCTGTAATTGTTTCTCTAGCAATAGAGTTAATTTACTTCAAGTGCCCTAATCCCAGTTCCACCTGGGATCCTTCTGTTTGCCTAATTCTCTCTGAACTTGGAGGTTGACTGTGGTATTTTCCTCACTTTCCTCTCTAATCTGTTGGGTCATGTTGTTTTGCACCATTACACATATACTGCTATCCACTGCAAAGAAGTGGTGTTTCATTAGTTGAGTCTTAATTAGAGTTTACCAAAATGCTTTTTCAGTCTTGGTAAGAAAAGTGCTAAGTTATTATTATAATGGTATTTAGTATTTAATTACCTTACAGTAATGTCTATAATGTTTTGGGTATGTTTAGGTGCTCACCACCTTGGGAATTAAATCCTTGTAGCTTTTAATGTGATTTCGATTTTAGGTAAGTTCATAGATCTAGGTGCAAGTCCCAGTCCTTTCCACTTTTGTTACACATTGATCCAGCCCACCCTGTGTTTGTTAAGCCACAGAATACCCTAGAGAAATAGGAGACTCCACTGTGTACATTAGATGAAAGGCTGAAATACAGGCACATGCTATATGATTTGTTCAAATTTATCCAGCAATTCAGTGGCAGCATTGGAAGCAGAAGCCAGGTCACCCAGCCTGGCTCTTGCTGCATGTCTGTACAGAGACGGCTGAAGCGTCCTAGAGCATTGCAGAGGTTTTTGGCCTGGCATCTATGGGTGGCTTTGAAGAGATTCACCACAGATAACTAAAAAAGCCAGTGTGGGCACACTAATACAACAGGGAACGCGTGCCTGCCCTGACAATGATTAATGTTCACAAGCAACTCATAAATGGGTTGCTAAACTAGCTAGCTTGGATGCTGGTGGCACTGTTTCCATAGTGGCATGGAGCTTAATACAAGAAACTAACTGTGGTATACCTATGCTAGCCTGCTTCACCACCAGCAGGGCAGGCATAGGGTTCACTGCTAGCCCTAGAACATGAAGTGCATGGTAAATACTTGGCAAAATTGTCGCTGTGCTATGCTGTGGCTTTCAATAATAAAGCAACTTTGGAAAGCTGATCTGTGGATAAAGGAAAATTCTTTTCAAGTGTTTTTGATAAGAACCATAACATGAAATCTGAGTGGAAGTTAGTCACATCCTCACCTGATAAGGAAGTTTTCTTCAGTAAATGAGTTGTGAAAGCCTGCTTGCAATTAGATGGAAAAACTCCAGATTCTACAAATACATTTCTCTGGGCCCTGATTTGTTGTTACCAGATTTGATAAACGCCCCTCTGAGCACAGCAGCCAGGTAGGGATTGGATCCAAAGCACATGCTGAGGGCTTTTAGCTCTGGATAACATCAAGAGGATTGGACTGAGATACTTCTGAGAAAGGGCTTGATATCCAGATAGGAGAGGTCATAAAAGCTATATGAAGGGAAAAAAGCCAGAGGACTGAGCTGGCTCACAAGTGAGTTTCCAAGGTCAGGGCATTTTATTTGAAAAGCAATTACAAAACTTGTTATAAATGCTGAGGGACCTAGGAAGGGATTAAGCAATCTTGTCAGTTGTACAAACCCTCTTGTGACAGCAAATCTACCCGTAAGCTAATAAAGCCTGTGTGACCATAATATCTGAGCAGAGTGGAGAGTGAGTCTTCCCCTGCAAACAATGATAGGAAAAATGTTGCTTGGCTTTGAAGAAGGGTCCATTGTGTTCAGTCAGATGCAAAGGCATATTGTTTAGGTTCTTGAAGGAAGAGTCTCAGGCTGGGAGGCTGGCTGGGAGTCTGGGCAAAAAACAGTGGGGGAGGAGGCTGAGGATGCAGACAGGGGCAAAGTGTCATTAATGGTGAAAACGGTAAAAGGAAGATGGCAAAGGAGGAAAGGGACCTAAAGATATTTTTCTCGGAAAGAGTGAATTCAGGGATGTGTGTGCATGCCAGGTGCATGCATGTGCTGTACTGAGCTCAAAAGTGGTATATTGCTATTGTAATTACTCAAAGGTAGGTATCTAAATCTCCCTGGTTTTGAAAATCACAGCCATATATATATACCTTGTGTGCTTATACGCATGATTAAATTTGTCTTTCCTCCCCTGTATACACAGTTTTCCTTGGTAATAGGCCATGATACTACCATAATTTTTACCAAATCTCCCTTTTACAGTTGCTTATTATTTTCCGAAATACTATATTTGTTTTTAGGTTTTCCACAATTGATCTTGGCTAAAAAGAGAGTATTTTAAGAATTTGCAAAGTACACCACAGGACAGTGTGTGTATTTTGATTTCTATGTCTATCTTTTCATCAATCTGCACATTTTTATTTATTTCTTTATGGGGATAGGGAACAAAATGGAGAGAAATAAATAAAAAGAAACATGACAAAACATGACATTGCTAATATAAATGACCAGGCCATTGCTTCAGTGTCAGAATGCAATTAGATCTGACCTGGGACTGGGATTCACTCCTCAGCAGGCCTGCTTAATGATTAGTTTTATTGTTTCTTCATCACCCCTACTGGGGGGGTCATTTTTACTGGTAATGGAAAAAGACTGTTGCCCCTGGATAAAAAGCTGGTCGTGAAAGACAAAGGGCTGATTGAGGACTGCTTGGCTTTTCAGCCCACATACCACCTCTTCTTTTGCTGTCCTGGCTGACAGCAGGAAAAACAGTGAAAGGGGTCAAATCTTAAAGGGCCTCCAGGGTAAGTAACATTGTGCTGCACACAGAAATTAGCTCGAGAGGCATTTATTGCTTACAACAGTTCTGATCACTGTGGTAAGACAAATTGAATGAGAATTTTTTGCAACAAGGTATTTCAGGTACCAGACATTGCTAGTACGATTAGTATTTTTGAGTCCGAGACAGTAAGCACAGTTAGCAATATAACTGTGGTTTACAAACACCTGCTCACACTCTCAATCCCAGCATGCAGGTACAAGTACATTTCCAGCAACAGCTAGAAATTTCCCAACAGCTGCAACAGGTAAAGACTAGTTTAAATCCTTGCCAAAACTTGTGTGCCGGCTGCTACCTGTTCGGAAGTGTTTCCAAAGGGATTTATTATAAGCCCTGGCACAAATAAGAAGAATACAAACAGTTCCTGTTTGTTTGCTTTAGTTCACTTGGTACATGAAACATGCAGTGTGACTCACAAAGTTTTAGGATGAGTCTGAGGTAGAATTACAGACGTGGTGCTATCTGATATTATGAGATGTAACAGGTGTCTCTGAAGGCAGTTTCCTCATCTGGAAACAGTGCTTCAGGGAGTTTAGGCTCCTTGTTAGGGAAAGGCTGGTTGGTTACACTAGCAATGATAGGTGAGCTACCAGAGGAATTGGAATTGGTGGTTTCTTTAGCTGAGCATCAATAGGCTGAGGTGCGTACTGAAACCACAGTAACTAAATGTCTGAGTCTGCAACAACTCAACTGGAAGTTTCATGAGAACAGATTATAAGCTCAGAAAGCCTTGCCAAAGAGCAATGCCATTGCCATTCCTCCCTCCCCATACTAGTTCAGCCAGACAGAAATAAAAATAAAGTAAAGCTTTTAAAAAATCTTGATACTATATATGCAAAAGAACTTTAAGGCCAGACTACCCTCTGGTGTAAATCAGTGTTCATTCAAGGACTTCAGCATGGCTTCACTGATCACATCAATTGTTGAGCTGGTCTTTAAAATTTAATATTGTAATAAATCACTTAAATAATGAACATCCATTTTATATAATTGAATCTGCAACAGAGCAAGTCAAGAGGGAGTTAAAATTACACAGTGTGAATATAAAGAAAATGTGGTCAGCTGTGAACCTCAGAATTGCTCTCTTAAATGAACTGGAAATACCAATGACTTTTAAATTTGAGTGAACTCTGAAATTGTTTTGAAGCATAGGACTTGAAATTCAAACAGACTGGGGACACAACAGTGTCCGCAGCGTGTGTATCCACCTGAGAGTTTGGTCCACAAAAAAACTTGCTTTCATGACTTATTCCAAATGGATAATTATGCCCCCAATATTCTTAATCTATAAAAATTTAACTTTTATAGGTAATTATCATTTTATCAACCGGGGCACACACTATGCATGCACTGGCACATCCAAGTCACTTGGTGTCCCTAGGCTGTGTTAAATTCACCTCTTCACCCTGCCAATAAGTTTCAAGCAATCAGATTTTGAGTTAAACAGCTGGGGGGGGGGGTGCTGGCAGAACCTAGAATTCGGCGTGGAGCCTTGTGGCAAGTTGCTGGCAGCCTTTCTGTGGTTTCTCCTGGGGCCTGCAGGCAGCTCTGTAGCCACCATGGTGGCTCCAAGGCACTTGAACAAATGGGTACCTGCAAGTCAGGACAGAGCAATGTGTTCCCTTTTCCTTCCTTTTATTTCAGGAGGTGGGTGTTAGAAGGATCTCTGTGCTATTCCCTCCATGTCATTTTCCCAAGAGCCTGGATGGTTACTCCTTGCTTTTGATTTGGAGGTTGCCTGGGAAGAACAAAGAGCATGTGTCCTTCTTGAGTGGGTTGTGTGAGAATTAGTGTCAAATGCTGTTGGCACAAGGATTTGACAGGAAATCTGTGGAGGGCCATGGCCAAGGAGACTTCTCTTGATGCTTCCTGTCTTTTCAGGATTTTGGGAGTGTAAACTGGGCTCTTTCTGAGCCACCTGACTGCAAAGAAGGTCAGGGTGGGCTGGAAGGCTGTCTCCTTGTCCAGTGTTTTGTGTGACTTCTAGAGGCAAAGCCTTTTCTTCCTCTGGGAGAAAAATGCCTCTGGGATATGCACATAAAAGGAAGTTCATTGCTTTACCCCTATACCCAAGCTTTGCCACTTGTGTGGGTGTTGGAATGTCCTGATCCTGCTTAACTGTGAAGGCCTATAGGCCCAGCTCTTGTAACCCGGTACAGAGTCTCTGGCAGAGGATAATGTCTTGATGCAGACATTAAGGCCCACGAGGCCTGTGGAGGCACGTGTTGCCTCCTCTCTCCTATGTGAGCTGCCTAGTAGTGCTATCATTAGGCTGGGGGTGTGGAGGTTGGAAAGTGTTTGAATCACATTTTCCCTTGACTCATCCTTTCTCTTCATGCTCCCTGGGGCCTCCCCTGTGCTACAGGGCTTAGCAAGCAGTGGTGTGAGTCGGGTAATGCTGTGTGTTAGGGTTGTGAGGTATTCATGGTGCAGATGAGATGGGTAGAAGGGGGTTGTCGGTGATGTCACTGGGTTGTGTGGGACTGATGCCATGCCCAAGGGTGCTGTAGGTAATGTGGTTGTGTAATGGTGCACTCCACCATTGCTGGAGTGACCTAACAGGGCATGTTTTATGTAGTCAAAGAAATTAAGGACAGTCTCCGATACTTGTAACTCAAATAAATAGAGTTTGTTGTGTAAGAAAAAGTGCTAAATATGTTATTTTTTTTCCAGAATCACCAAAAAAAAGAAAAAACAAGAAAAATATATGGAATAACGAGATTACACTCTAGTCTTCAGCTTCTTGAATGCCTGAAGTCTTACCATCCTCTGTCTGCAGCAGTTCATTGCCTGGAGTCCTGATTTCCTGGGGATGAAGAGAGGTAGTAGCAGAAGGAGAGCTACAGATGCCGTCACAGTGGAAGGAAAAAGCTGTTGTTTTGCAGATCTCTAGGCTGGTGAATACAGCTAGTCCTGGCCTTACACAAAAGGATGGAGACAGTGTGTATAAGTGGTGCTTGTCTTCTCATTTGACTAAATTACACACTAAAGTCATTTATAACAAAGGGGAAAAGGTGTATTGTTAGTAATTGTTATGTTAAGGAGTGAACCTAACTTGCTGATTTAGCATCCATTTCCTCTTATAAAAGGGAGGAGTAAAATGACAGTAGAGGGTGGGGAGTCTTGGCAGGGAGCAGTGTAGGCAGTAGGAGCATTTCAGAATCATTTCAGCCAGATTTCTGCTAGGTTTAGGTTTTCTGCTGTGTTATTTCAGCTCCATTTTTTTTTTTAATTGGAGTGACAGGCCCAGCATGCCCAGCAGGGATGCCACATCAATTTACTGTAGAGCACAGCGTCCAGCACGAGAGAACAGTTAGGCCTCTGTGGAATATTTGCTGAAAAGCATGATGGGAGCTGAAACAGAACTATAGAGGACATTAGGAAATATTCAAATACAAGATCAAAGTGGGTGACCATAATTGCCTAAACTTGGTTAAATTAGTTGCTGCTTGGTCACTTAACCTTGCATTCTATGACTGTTGATGGCTTGCCCTCTAGGTTCACTTCCTTTGATTCGTGCACAGGCTCCAGTGTCAGAATTTTTGAGCACAGTCTGATGAAAATCACGTTCAACTCTTCAACTCTGAAAATTATATGTAGGTAACTCTGCCTGAGTGGCCACTTCCTCCATGGCGCTGATGGCATTTCTGAGTTTATGGGCACACATGCTGGTTTTACGAGACCATGCAAAAGCCAGACGGGGTTGCTGGCTATTCAGTATGTCAGTCTCATGCTGGCCTGCCATGTAAATCTCTTGTTGACGTACATAAGGACCATCATTCTAATAAAAGAGAAGATGCTAATAATGTGCCATTCCAGTGCCTTTTCATCAGGAAAAGAGTCAGTCAGAAAGCAAGGTAAATGTGAAGAGGTGCTTATTGCTCCAGAACAGTTTGTCTGCAACTATCATATTGTTAATTAATTCTAGGCCTGATGAGCTCAGGAATCTCCCCACCAGATGGGAAACCATCCGTCTGGGTATGCTAGAGAGTGCACCAAAAAGTGGTGATTCAGAAGGATGAGTTGGAAAACCCTCATACCGAGTAGACAGCTGTCTAGGGCGAGCCAGGAGGGAGCACTGAAATTTAGCCAGGATGTGCCTGAAGTCATAGCCATTGCTGAGCCTCAGCAAGGTTTGCGGGAAAATTCTTCAGCCTAGTCATAATCCATGGCCCAGTGTCCTCTTTAAAGTGTGCAAGAGCAAGCAGTCAACTGCAGTGTAACCAGATGGGAAAGCTTACAGGTTAGAGTGCTTGTCTGGATGGGGAAGACGTGGGACGGAGAAGGAGGAATAAAATCCTCTTCTGAGGCTCCCCTAAAAACGTATATTTTCTACCAGGCAAGAGGCTGGATGACCTGGAGTAGTTCCTTGCCTGTGCTACTTTCAGATGCTTGCAAGGACCCTGAGATTCATTGAGCCAGAGCGCACAAGAAGGAGTGTGACTGTCACTTAGTGCTTACGGCGTGCTGCTGGGAGGGAGGAATCCTGCTACAGGTCTGTGTCTGTATATTATTAACTCAGCTTTGAATTAGAAGCACAAAGATGACACTGACACAAATTCCTCTTCCTGCTCCATTTAAACAAGCAAATGACCACAGATGGCTTTTTTTTGGAGACCTCAGTTTATCAGCGTGCATTGGGCGTGTTCTGAAAGCACCTGTTAAGTTGGTTTCAAAGATTGCATTTTGAAGGATGCAAACTGAGAAACACCTTGTTCCTGAATCATGGCTGTATTCAGGAGTACAGGTGTTCATCAGCACAGATTCTGGCAATCCTGCACATTTGCAGAAGTGATCTCCTGCAGCCTGGTGTACTTCATTTCAATTAAGACAAGTCCTAGTGACTTTAGGCATCCTCAAGTTTAGGCAGTTTTTTTTTTTTTGGTCACCATTTTGGATTTAGGTGCCTCATATCCATCTACATCTGACTGCAAAGAGCTGTGTCCTTAGACTTATTTGTACAGCCTATTGCACAAATCGGTTGCAGTTTAGGAGTTCTTCAGCCTATAAGAGTTTCATTGCTACTTGGTATTTTTAATGGTACTATCTATACCCCATTATGAATATTTGATTTTATGGCTTTTTTTTTTTTTTTAATCAGACTGAAAGAATCAGACTGAAAGAAGAAACACTCATCCAAAGTATGGTGTATTTCCTAAAAAAATCAGACATAGTCATGACTCTTTGTTCTGGAAAGGAGGCTGTGAAATGTATGATATTTGAGTTAACTGCAAAACCAGAAATGCTACAGGAACAGCTCTCTGAAATGTCACCTGCACTTCTAATATCAGCTAAAATATTTTGAATTTTTAAAAAAGTATGCTGTCAGGTTTGGGTTGTATAGTTAAGGCCATATTTTCTCAGAAGTCAAAAGACCTTCCAGCCCTTAGAGAGAATATGGACATATCTCTGTAAAAAAATGTTATTTCACTTTTTCCTGATACTGGTAGGAACTTTTGTGTTTGTATTTCTCTTATATGCTTAGTTAAAACAACAACAACAACAACAAGACCAACCCAACACCCGCAAGGTTAAATGATCCATACACAGAAGTGTGAATAGAATGCTCTAAATGACTCTTATTTTCCAAAAAATCATGTAATTCTTTGACTGACTCATGTTTTATAGCAGGCTAATGGCTGTTAGGTGTCAGTAAGCTGGCGGCTTAAAGGTTGCCTCTTTAAGTAGTCCCCATCAAATGAATTGCTCACTGTGAGCAAGGATGGATTCTGGCCCTGTGTTTGCTGAGACACTCTTGGAGAGGCTCTTACGATACTACTGGTGTCTGGCTCAGACTCTTGTGGTACATTTTTCCCTGCTATGGGCTGGAAAAAGTGGTTAGAGGTAAGACTAAACGGGGGTTCCATAGAGTCAGTGAGTCTGAGGCCTTATCTAAACAAAAATTGTACCAATTTAACTAAACCTATTTAGAAACGGAGGTTGCTGAATTAATGCCACCCCCATTTTTTTCTAGAACAAAGTCTGGGGAGAAACATTATTCATGCCAGTACAATTTATACTGTTTCTAATGCCTTTATTTTCCCCTTTGTACTGTCAACAGCACTTGTTTTGTAACTCTTCTGTGCATATTCCAGCATATTCCTGGACGGTGAAACAGAAACTGGGTCCCTTGCTGCTTTTGCTTCTTCATTTCTTCCTTTGTATGTTATTTCCTAACCCTTCTAGTGGTCGTCTGAATATTTAGCACAACTCTCTAACTATTCACTCATAAGGATCTCTTTGCATATTCTCTGATAGGCTTGTTTAGAGAGATGTTTCAAATAGTTTTTCTTAATTTGTTGTGCAGTGTAGTATATTAAGTGTGGAAAGGAACGGACTTCGCAGCTATAGAAGGATCCTACCAAACTTAAAATTCACCACATCAAATGGCAAGGTAGCTGGCTCTCACATAGAACTTTCCCTCATAACTAGATACTGGCTTATGACTGAAAGTGAGAAAGACCTTGTCATATATTGCAGACAACTTGTGGCAGTATGTTCCATGTAAGTCAAAAGAGATAAAAGGAGGGACCCAAGCTCCCAAGCTGACAAACACATCTTTAAGTTTTTTTGTTTGTTTGTTTGTTTGTTTGTTTTGTTTTTTCCTGTTTTTGCCAAAAGCCTTCCTGGCACCTCCAGAAAGACTTAGTGATAAGTGCTGGTAGAGTTGTGCCCAACAAGACAAGCATCCCTTGTGTGCAGACTTGCATGTTAAACCACATGACTTCCAGGTCTCAAAGTAGGTGTGGCTTCAAAATGGAGAAATTACAGCAGTGAGCTGGAAGAATGACTTTTTCCCCCTTTGTAATAATAATGTCAGAGCTGTTATTACATTTGGCCTGGGGAGCAGGTTGGAAGTGTTTCTCAGAAGGGAAGTGCTTCCAGCTCCATGTCTCTTTCAAGAGCTCCATTCCCATGTACTTGCTGGAAACCTTTCAGGAAACCACATTCCCTTTCCCGTCCCTGTTCAGCAATGCGATCCTTTCCAGCCAGAGCGGCTTGCAGACCGCCTCGTTGGCCGGGCCTGGGAAAGGAATGTGACAACGAGGGGGCAAAAGTGCTGGCGCTTCCAATCCCTCCCTATGCTGCCTTTCAGAAGAAACCTCGCTCCCACCTCCTTATGAAAGGGCTTTCTACATCCATAAGCATGTTTAGAAAGATCTGCAGTCTCTAATTTTCCAACGTGCGGTGGGGGAAGAATGTGATTTTAGCTGGAAACAGTCACATGGCCAGATCCTCAGCCTTGTGTGAGTCCGCCTGATGCTCCTGGGGTCACATTGTGCTGTGCTCATTTGTGCTGGTGGCAAAGCGGGTACACTAGGTTGCTCTCCAAGTTGCCTGTTATGGCCCTAAATGATGGCTGCTGTCTGACAGTACTCCATGCGAAGGAAACACTACTGCTATGCAGAAGAAACGCCCTGAAACTGAGCTAGTGTCCTTTTCCAGACAATCAACAATTCAGAAAGACAGTAGGTGAAGAAATGCTGTTTATATTGCAAGTTTCAATAAATAAGATAAAGGGGGCAGGAAGAAGAGACGGGATCAAGGAACTGTTAATGACTTAGAGGACAGAATCATATTAGAGACAGAAATGTAAACTTGTTTTGCTATTGCTAAAAGCCCGGGAGATACACATTTCATTTTGCAGAGAAATATTCTGATCAGTGTTTTCTTCTGTCATAGCAGTGGGCAATTGAGCTTGGATCCCTGCCAGCCTTTTTTATCCTCTCTTTAAACTAAACAATTAATTAAAAGAGAACACAAGGCAGGACAATTTAGCCAGCTCTGTTAGTTTAGACAGAATGGGTTATTGGGCAATGCTGTTGCGGCACAGAACAATCACTCCTAGCTTCTGTGCCGCAGGAACAGTTAAGCCTTTCAAGATGAATTTCTAGCCACTGCTGTTAGTGTGATTGTGCTGTTTTCTTATTCTTTATTTTTTATGCTGTTTCATTTGCTTATCATTGTTACTGTTTGTATTGTGCGGTGCATGGGTGGTAAGGATTAGATAGTGATTCTCAACACAACAGTTTCTCTTGAGGCAGACATTTACCCACCCTGACAAAATTGCTTACCAAAACTGAGGCAAAAGAATATAGGAGGCAAGTCGTACAGCCACTGAAGTCAAAGAAAAGTCTCTTGTTTTCCTCAGTGGGCAGGAAAACTGGAAGATGGAGACCTATTCTTTTCCATGTTTTCAAACTAAGAGTCTGAGGCTCAGAAAAATTAGAATAGGTGGGTGACAGTTGGAAACTGAAAGCTGCAGGTGCACAGTAGCTGTAAAAATTACAATGCTTACTTAAGCATCAGAAATGGCTTCAGGGACCATGGTTTTGGTGAAGGAGCTTGATTATTATTATTATTTTTTCCATCTAAATGCTTTAGACTGTGGACATTATGGTTAAGTGGACAAGAGTTGGGAAACTGAATTTCATTCTGTCTCCTGATGCTCATTTAATGTGTCCCCATGCAGTTGCTATTAACCCTTTTGTACTTATAACTCATCTGTAAACTGAGAATAACAGTGTTTCCTACTTAAGTTTTGAAGCCTGACTAAATAAAGTTTGTAAGAAACTGTGTGAGGCCAAAGTCATTCTGGGGCTGATCAGTTGCAGAGATGTAGCTAACTAACAGGACTGTCCATAACTTGACACCATATACATTTCCTTTACAGAAGTAGTTCCCAACCTTCACTAGCCCATGGGAAGCCCAGTGAGCAAGTAACGTGCTGCTTATAAAATATGCTTTACTCTTTTTCAGTGGTCTCCATTTTAACTCTTTAATTTCTAGCAGCCACCAGCAACAGGCAGTATTTTAGCAGCAGAATGGAGGACTACTACTTCACCTGGATTTTAGAACATAAATGTTATCCCACTTTGTGTGAATTCATGAAGTCATTAAATAGAGGTTAGGATTTTTATTAATATATATATATATATATATATAGTATTCTCCAGAGAACACCAGAGAGTCTTTGGGGAAAAATGAAGGATTTCTTTTTGGATGTGTGCAAAACATATTGTTTAAAATATCTCATGACTTTCTGTGTTAAAAAAAAAAAAAAAGTGTCATCACCTTCACTTCATTCCATTAACCCAACTTGTTTTCAGCTTCAGCTGTTCAGTATTTATCACCCTCTATTGTCCTATATTACACAGCTGCATAATGGCAAGTTTTAAACAAACAAACAAAGAGACCCAAAACAATAAAAGTCAAACCCAGTCCAGAAGTGAAGCTCGTGGTAGGTGGGAACAATCTAATGAGTAAAATGTCATTAAGAAGAAAGTGTTTGCTGGAGAATTGTAATGCCAAAGTTTCAAGTTGAGTTACAAGATTTCAAAGATTAAAATCAGAGGAAAGAATTGAAATGTTCAAAGTCTGAAGCTTCAGTAACATTTATTTCCCATTAATGGTCATGAAGCTAAATTACATAGTAGATTTGTATCAGAGCAGCAAAGTCAGAAGGCTTAAAGTGAATTGAAGTGCTGGGATTTTCTGCCCCTAAATCACTGTTTGGTGTGGTTCATCTGAAAGGTTGCTGAACTCTAAGATATAAATCCTATAATCTTTTTGCTGCTCTGCCATTCACACACAGCCTTCACTTAAGCTAAAATGTTAAATAACTACCATTTCCTTCAATTTAAATTGCTTGAATTTAGCAATCAATCATCTCACATAGTGTTAGCCATAACTGTTACATCCCTTTTCCCAAAACCATCACAATAGTAATCTGTAGCAGCCATCTTGGCATAGTGGTTTGAAACCTTATGGAAAAAATGCACTGCACAGGTAGTCACAGGTAAGTGCAGCTGTCAGCCCCACTCAGGCTACTGCGTCCACCCCGAAGCAGTGTCAAGCACTGCAGCTGCTGCTCTTTTCCCGGTACCAGAGGGGCTCCTATGAGAGGCACAACCTGCTGGCCAAGGGAAGGGGACCCCTGCCTGTGTCTTACATGTATATGGGTAATTTTTTGAGTATGAGCATTTTGGCAGCCTGAAATGTTCTGGGTCCATGGGCTGAAACCATTCTGCAAAACAGTGAAATGTTGGTGTCTTTTAGTCCTGTCCCATTGCACGTGTTCTTCTGAGGATGCTGAACCTCCTAGATGGGAGGCTAATGCCAAACCATGTGCAGCAGTGACCACGGGGAGAGGGAATTGTCAAACAGCATTTGCTGTGAAAATTGATTCATATTCATCATTTTAAATGATTAAAATACCCTCGCCGGAATAAGCTGCAAAGTCAGTGCATCGGTCTCAGGAATAAAGCAAAATGCCACCCATACAGCCGTGAAACATAAATAATCATGCTACGAGTAATGTTTTCTATTAAAGAGCCTTGATATCACCCTTTTCAATCTGCAGAGAACAGGATTGGTAGGCATCTGATGTAAAGTAAGAGACCCCTGCATTGTATTCCTCTTACATTAGCCAACTAGTTGATTCAGCCACTTTAGCAGAAGCAGTGTTTAAATCACATTTGATTATGATTTGCAAACTTGCCTCCTGACTTGGTGCATACAGAATCTGCATGGCTGTGTGTTTGTTTCTAAAATAAATTGAATTAGGTTTTTCTCCTTGTGATCATTCCTGATTTGCTGACTCTTCCTTTAATAGTCTGCATATGAGCAAAGACATGTTTATGTGTTAGTGTCAGCATTTGCGCACTGGATGTAAGTCAAACAAGCCCAGCATTCCTTTACTTCAGAGGTGAGCCTCCAGATCTCTCCATCTCCCATTCTCATTAAACAAAATCCCTGAAATTTGTGTTCTGTTACTGCCTTCTAGTATGAGGAAGTGGTGTGGTGGATGACGCACAGACTGGCCTCCAGGGGAGCTGAGTACTGTTCCCAGCGCTGCCATTTGCTGGGTAATATCCTGCAACTCATTTAACGTTTTTGTGTCTCAGTTTCTCCAACTGTGAAAATGAGGCTAGTGGGCCAGTGTTTCCCACTGAAATCAATAATAGATTCCTACTGAGTTCAGTGGCACTTCAGTGCTTAGAGATCTGTGGGGGAAAAAAAAAAGGAATTGTTGCTTTTAATACATTTTCCTCAGTTGCCATTCACTAGTTCTACTTCACATGAGCACAATTCAGATTTATTCCTAGCCTCCTCCTTTTCCATTATGAAACACAGCCATTTGTACAAAGGTTTGTCAGTATTTTTATAATCATCAGTTCTGCTCAGTCCTTTTCTAATGTTTTGTCAATACTTTTCCACCTTAAATTTCTACAGTATAATGAAAACATACTTCCTTACTCCCATGTAATGTAATACAAATGTAAGGGACAAGACAGTGTTATTCAAAAATTCTCAGCTTATGAAATAATATGTATTAGTTGACATGCCCCAGAGAGATACAACTGACCAGCTGTTCTGGGTGAAACAAATAAAAAGAAAAATCCTTTATTAATGATGTACTCTGGAGTAGATTGTATCTGGGGAATTCTGTAGAAATGGACTTTCTTATCCCTTCCCTATAAATGAAATAAGGAGGAGACTGAGCTCTTAGAGGTTTGGTAGTCACATATACAGTGCATAAATACACAGGGAATGGTCATATTCAAGGAGGATTTCAGCTTTGGTAACCACTACATCTTGCATTTTCTTTGGCTTCCTTTAGTCAGCTAAAGACTGTGGGTGAGACTTTCCAAATATAGACAACCAAAATTCTGACCAAAATATACACACATTCTCAGGAGTGGATTAAGGCAGGATTCATGGATCTGGGTCTTGGGCTTGGAGAGGGCTTGTATAACCACATTGTTTGGATTGAAGTATCCGGCAGTTTGGGTTCTAGTGTTAGATAGGGCTGTGGAGGTGGGAGGTAGAGCTGACAGGCTACGGAGGCGGTTGAGTCATGGGAATTTTTACTGTATGTTTGGATGGATTTGGTTAGTTTATTGCACTGCTCTGGCTTGCTTGAGGCATGCTGGTTGGCTCAACTCCAGGTCTTCTTTAGTCTTACTCTGTCCCAGCAGCGGGTCACTTTGTCCCACAAATTGTAAACCTGCAGAGAATGCACTTTGTTTCTGATGTGAGATGGAAGACAGGTTAATAGCGAAAACAGATGAACTTTTGTGTACTTGTATAAACTCATTGAATAATTTAGGTTGGAGGGGCCCTTTGGAGCTCCTCTAGTGCAAATGCCTGCTCAAAGCATTGCTAACTTCAAAGTTGGAGCATGTTTCTCCAGACCTTTCCCATCAAGATTTGAATATCTCTGAGAATGAAGATGTCACGGCCTCTCTGGGCACCCTTTTCCATTTTATTTTATTTTATTGCCAATTTTATTGTGTATATTCTCTTTCCTCATACATAGTTGGAAGTTCCCGTGCTGAGACGTGCATCCATTGCCACTTAGTCTTTTGAGATGTGCACTTCCAAGAACTCTTTGTAACTACCCATTAGGTAGGTGACAATGGTAGTGACACCCTCTCCTTTAGTTCTCCCTTTTCCAGGCCAAACAAATCCAGCTGTCTCAGGAGTCCTCACATGTCATGTTTTCCAGTCCTTTGTCCACCTTGGTGGCCCTCAGCTTGACTTGCTCTAGTTTGTCAGTGTCCCAGAATTTGATACAGTACTCCAGATGTGGTCTCACAAGTGCTGAATAGAGGCGAATAATCACTTCCTTTGAGTTGCTGGCTATTTTCTTAATAAAGCAGCCCAGTATGAGGTTGGATTTTATCGCTGCAAAGGCATACTGCTGACTCATGTTCAGTTTTTCTTCCAGGAGTCCCAAGCTGCTGTGAAGCTGCTTTCTAATCAGTTGGCATCCAGACTATTCCAGATGCAGGACTTAGTATTTGCCTTCGTTGAACATCATGACTTCAGGTATAACTTCAGATACAGATGCTCGTTTGGCACACACAATGTGTGCAAAAAACCCCACAACAATGCAAATAGAATGACCTGTTTGTACATGTATCCACCACGTTTACAGACACATTTTGGTAGCTTTTTGTTCACAATTTTGCTTCTTTTTTTTTTTTTTTCTGGAGAACAATAACACAATAAAATTCCAAAACTTCACATATATGCAGGGAGATTTCTCTGGATGCATTTTGAACACTTCTGATGATAAACTTCTCCTTTGGATAGGATTCTGTTTTGTTTTTCCCTTGCTCTCCTTGACTTCTCCCATTCTTAGATAAGGGCAGTGAGAACTGCATGAGGTATATTGGCATAATCAGTAACACAGACTTGTCTGGACCTCAGGAGATAAGTCTGCACTGTATCAGCAGACGGCACCTAAGAATGCCTTTTCAAAGAAAAAAGTTCCCTCTATCTTTCAAAGGGAGCTTCCTTCTGTTGTCTTTATTGGAGGTCAGATTGCTGATTGGCCTCCTCCAGAGTTGGAGAAATTCCTCTGAAGACCCCTTAAATTGCATTTCAATTATACATGAGGCTGTACTGGCAGACCCATTTTATTTCCAAGTTGCCCTGTGGCTTCTCAGAGGTGATGTGGTTTTGGAATCCTTGTTGCAGGTAAAAAACAAAACCCCTCTTCTGGTAGTCTGAAACAGAAAATGTTCCTGAAAAGGCATATCTAATTGATTTAGAGAGAATCAAATGCTCTCTGTAAACAGTGTTTGCACAGTGTAAATCTCTCACAAATTAGGCACCCAGAGGAATGTGTTAATCAGCAAGGAGTTACAGGGGAACATCAATCTTTAGTGGCTATTAACTACAAAAGACAAAACATTCAGAATAATTTCATGTTTACAGACTTAAAATGTTCAAAATTTTATTTCATAATTTACAATGCAAAATAAGTATTCTTATTTTCAGATGTGCTGGTGGATGCTAAGAGGTTGAAAATCAGCTGATGTAGGAGAGGCCTAAGTGAGATCTTTTGAGCCTAGCCTGCTTTAAAAAAATAAAGCAGTTACTAAGATAGAATGAGATGGATTGAAAATACTCCAGGATTATTCAAATGCCAGACCCAGTCTGGGTTCAGGCTGTGTGTAAATTTTTTTTGGTCTTTCCCAGGTCCATGAGAGGTGAAGTTTCTAGCATTCTTGTGGGAGATCCTGTATTTCATACTGTTTTGTCATTCTTTCAGAGATCTGGAGTTTGTCCACTATTTCCTGCAGAGAAAATGTTGGTAAAAATCATCGAGAGAATCCCAGTAAAGGGAACTGCATTTTGGTGAAAATTAATTGAGAAGTTTTGTTCCAGTGAGTTAATAAAGGCAACAAGTTATATCTTTATTGAATCTGGCTTATTTCCTCTGCATAAAATAAGACTTTTTGTTGCATTTGATAATAAAACATTTACCAGACCCTTTCACTATTGTTATTGGGAGAAGGCCTTACAGTGTATAAATGCTAGTGCAAGAATGAAAAGTACTGGGCAGAAAATTTAGAGCAAGATATGAGTAGAAGTTAACCTTTGTTAAGTGCAACTAACATATATGAAAACATAAAATGTTTGTTTTTCAATTTCCTATCAGATTTTCCATCTGTTCTCTGCAAGGCTCTTAAACTTCCACTTCCTCTGTGCAGTTTTGTAATATTCCTATTCACAGGAAGTAAGAGGAAGAGCTTTACGAGGGATACGTTACAAATAGACTGTATGTAGGTGTTCGGATAAAATAACTGGGCTCAGGTCTGATCTGATATAAACTGAAGTCTATTCAATGGAAGAGTGAAATTCAGCTTGTTTGTGATCTGGGGCTTCATCCTGCAGCACTATATATATATATATATACATATATTTTTTTTTTGTACAAGTTACTGTTATTTTTTCCTAGTGTTTTTCATCTGTAATCACCAAGCACCTTATTAAGCAATAATGAAGGTTTTTACAGTATTTAGACTGATAATTATAAATAAAATCTGTGCCTAAGAAATGCTTCTGTGACAAAGGCCAGCAGCTGGTTGCAGAATTCACTGATATGCTGAACCAGGTCCCTTTATTCCCAGGCCAACATACTATCAATATGTTGCTTTCTGGTGAAAATGAGTTTCATAAACAGAATGAATAACAGCAAAGCTCTCAACAGCTTGTGAAAATAAGTGATCAGTTATAGCTTTGGGTCTTGATTGCAATGAGATTAGTCATGGGACTCATAAATGTGACAAGGACACGAAGGCACTAGTGGATTGCATTGTTCTGCTCTGATTTCCCTCAACAACAGGAACCCCAAATCCCAACAAGGAGACGGCCTGTTATTCACATACTTTTGTAACAGCTAGCACTGAGTTTATTACAACGTACATGTTACATAGTAAGGACGTAGATGCCTATCCAGAGCCACAGAGTCTTTTCTTCTTATTTTTTCTTTCAGCACTGAGTCCAACTCGAGTTTTCTAGTGTGAAATTTGAGAGGAGAGACAAACTTCCTTTCCTCTAAATATTTCAAAAGATTGTTGAGTTCAAAATCAGGATCATCAGGATTGACATCCAAGTTTTGCAAATGGCATCTGTCTTACTAATTAGCTGATCCAAGCCTCCAGATCTCAAAATACAAATATAATTATTCCACGACTTTAATCTATCTTTAGTCCAGCTACAGGATGCTAATTCTGTTACTCATTTCAATTTTTTTTTTTAACTTTTACTTTTTTTTTCTTTTCCTTTTCAGAAAAAGCAATTAATTGTCACAAAAGCAGAGTGAATGAAGTGATTTCATTTTGTCCTTAAAGCTTGAAACCACCTACTCACAAAGCTTTCCTCCCTCTTGTGCCGTCTCCTGCCTCCCCTTCCCCAGCCCACAGGTATAACAAAACAACCTTGCAAGATGAGCCTTACAAAATCTATGAACACAAGCTTGTAAATCTGGCGCTTGAACAAGCCCAATTATTTTTAACTGCTTTTGTGTAAGACAAGAGGCTATGTAAAGAACAGGATGTTTTGAACATTGAACTCTGGTGCATTACCTAATACTGCTGCTACAGATTTGATGTAATTTCTCTGCAGGTGTCAAGGGCATCATAAAGAACATGTTACTGGGGTGTTGAACATTTAGCATACATAGCCTTGTGGACTTACTGATAGTTCTTTTATGAACAGAAATGACAAGTTTATAGTTTGTGCTACAGACAATTTAAGTTGAAATACAGCCTATTCTGTATTCTAAAAGGCATCTTCTTAGACTTTATTTTTAAACAACTGTAGAAAGGATGTTTAACAAACTTTTGTTAATCTCCACCTTTTTTAGGAGATGTGTGAAGTGAGCCACCTTCATCTTCCCTGGAACATGGGGCTACTGCATCTTCCTTAAGTAGGGAAGGACAATTGCATCCCACTGCACTCTGCAGGATTGCTTTGCAGCCAGGTTCTCTGTTGCTCGTCTTGTCTCAGCCCCTCTGGGAAATTCACTGATACAGAAAGTAATCCTTCCAAATAGTGCAGGTGTCAGAGGTCTGTGTAAGAGGGAGGCTTGGCAGAATCTTTTGTGGAAATTTACACAACATCTGCCCACACAATGGCTGGCCAGTACTGTCCTTCCTTCACTTTTCAGGTGCATGAAATGTGTATAAAAGAAAACACAAGGAAATAAATAGATCCAAGATTCTATTCCATGGTTAAAACATGGTTATCGTTGGAAATAGGAAGCATCTTTTTTGAACTTTTGTCAGGGAAATTGTCCTTTCTGACTATATTGTGATAAACCTGAGGTTAAGTGGCCTTGCTTGTGATATACGTGTAAGCAAGGACTTAATTTTACATTGTAAAAGCATGACTAAAACTAAAGCAAGAAAAAGAGCACCACTGCTGGGAGTTTGGAGCATAATACTGAGAGGGGATTCTCTGAAGCGGTACTGCACTTTGCTCTGCTGTTCCTATCTCTCTCAGTGACTCATTTTCAACACCCTCTTCATGCTTGACTCATTTTGTGTCCTGGCTTCTAGATACATTCTTCCATGGTCACTTAGCATTGTCTGATATCATCTTACCATCATACACGGTTCTTTACAGACAGCTATTATCAGCTTTATGCTCACTTATTCTCAAATTAGTGCCATTATTGTGGTGGATGAGCTAAGAACTGTGCTGCTCTTGGTGTCCTCTAAGTATCGTATTTCCCCTGGGCCACTCATTCAACATTGGGTGAGAAAAGTCACATTCCTCACTAAACTCAGCTACTGTCTAATGAGACTCATCTGTGTTGCCTTTCTGCATGGAAATGCTGACCGTTGAAAACACCTGTTTGATCACTCAGTTTGCATTTCTGTCAGTGTAAGGAAAGTTCCTGTTGTGCATTTACAGGTGCTTTGGCAAGACTAATTTTAGATAGGTAGTTTTTGAGGCCATTTTGATCCTACTCTTGCCATCCTGACTTGATACACTTGTTTTATGTCCATTTTGTACAGCTGTAAAAGCCTGTATGAGATAAAAAGCAATGGAGAGAACCCTTTGCAGGGACACAAGCTTGAAGCTGAAATGACAGAAAGAAGTGGGAGATGGTGTGCCTCCTTCTGGTCGACAGGGAAGAGCTAGTAATGTGACTGGACTTCTCCGCAGCTGTGTGTTTGCTTGCTTGCGGCGGGCTTGCTGTGCTTCTCTATTGCCCTGCATTTAAGGCAGCGCTCTCAGACTTGTGCCTCCAATGTTTGAAAACCTAGTACAAAGTGTAAGCATAAGAATAATCACATTTACTTTAATTGTTTAATTGTATATATTACATATGTTCTTCTCAGTCAGAACTGGAGCACCTTGTGCCTTGCAGGACTGATTTACTCTAGAGGAAAGAGAGCATAGTAATCCTGTCAATGGGGTGCTAAGGAAAATCAAGTCCCATATACATCTGTTTGTTGTATTGCCAAGTCTTATGGCTGTATTTCCAATCTATAGATATCTGATGTCTTTAAGTCTCCTTTCCTTAGATCACGGGATACAGCAAAAATCTGAGCATTTGTTTTTAAAAAGTAGCTTTCATACTCTTACAGTGAATTGGGAAGGTTTAAAAAGCTCACAAACTAGGAGACAAGAAAGGACGCTGCATATACCCTTTGGAAAATCTTGTGACTTTTTTTTTCCGGTGGCTTCATGATTTTTTGCAGCTTTGATTCACAATTTTTGAAAATTTGGAACAGCTGAGTATTTCTGTCCATTTAAGGTGCTGCTGTTTAACCCAGATGGTACCCAGAGGACAGCCTCTCTGGCAATGAAGAGCATTTAAAATGCGTAGCTCATCTTTTACAGTGCATGGCACAATGGGACTAGGAGCCTTTGTTGAGAATTTGAGGCACAACCACAATAAAAATAATAAATAAATGAGGCATCTCATTTTACCCAGAGATGCTGTATAGAGCTGCTGTTAAAGTGCACATTTGCAAATAAAAGCAGCCTAAATTTAACTATGACTCAATTACACTAAATCTGACCCATTTTTGTTCTGTATTTCAATTTAACACTTATTTACATTCTTAGTCTTGGCACTGTTAGAAGAGAAGGGAGGGGGAGCAGGCATTTTGGTCCTCAGAATTGCTATAAAAAATTGGTGATTAGGAAAACACAGCTATAGTCAGCTTGAAGCTGGGTAGCTCATTTGAACCTACTATAAAAGAAAAAATCATTTTCTCATTCTATTAAAACTCAGTTAGCAATGGCTGTGTAGGCGGCAGGAGATCAGAAGCGAACGTCCAACTTGGAGTTCGTACAACTGGGGTCAGGTCCAAAGCAAACTGCCTGATTAGCGAAACAATTTGTATTTTACAATGACAGCAAATAGGTAAATCTTGCGAGACTCAGGAAATCCTAGAGGACTGTGAATCGGAGCACTGCCTGCTTTGCAGGTTGCACGTTGATTAGGAGGTGTCATTGCCTCTGCTTTTTCGTGCTCCTATTCCAGGGACATAAACAAGAGGGACTCAGTTTGCTAAGGGTACTTTTTTTTCTCCCTCTCCCTCTTGTTTTTACAATCTACATGTAATGACTAATTGGCTGTGTTTTTCCCAGCTATTTTACGTTTCTCTTGCTCTGGTTACAAGTCGTACTAAACCAGTATATCCATGGGGACCTATAGACAGCCAGCATTTCCAAATGACATGCAGCATTCCCCTTTCTTTTTAAGTGTAAAACATTTACAAGTAAATTTACAAACGCATTAAGAACATTTCCCCGGCTGGCTGTTAGTGTTTATTTCTTCCCCTTCTCCTCCTGGGAGCTGACACCTCCCAGCCCTCACCTTTCGCACGCTGCTCTCCGTTACTTGCCTCCTTCCCTCCCCGTCGCCCCTCTCCCTCCTCCTCCTCCTTTCCCAGTTCAGCAGCGGAGATTTCTGTTTGTGCCAGTGGGGCGGCCTGGCGAGACCGCAATTGCTCTACCCCACAGATTGACGAGCCCTCAGATGCCGATTTACTGTACATGGCAGCCACACTGGAGCCGAGGCACATCTGGAGTGGAGTAAGCTTACTCAGAAACAGGGGCCAGCTCCAGCTGGAGCCAACGGAGCGAGCGCGGCGCTGAAAGGCAGCCCTCCTGCCTCCCCTTCCCTCCTCCCCGGGTACATTTCCTAATGTAAACAGAGGCCAGGGGGGAAGGACACAGTAACTCTTTGCTGCATGTTTGTCATGTCGTGTTCTTTATCTGCTTGAGGTCAAGCCGGAGCTCTGGAAAAACAGAAGCTTTGCTTTTATTCTAAATAGCTGAAAGCCAGCGCTGCTGAAGGGGAAAAAAGAAAAAGTTTGCTTTTGTATTTATTTCTTCCACTTTATGGTAATTTGGGGGATAATTTCATTATCTGCAGCCAAATTGAAAACAAGCTGTTGTCTATGCTAATGATACCAGTGTATTATTTTATGTACAGTAGGCGTGGAGCTCTTTAAACCACAAGTGGACTGGATTTCTGCTTACAGCTGTACTGCTTTAACTTTTTTACAGTTGCAAAATGAGACTTTCCTTTTATTATCTGGAAACAAAAAAGATTATGGATGGCTGCTTTGTTTTACAAAATGGCGAATACCTTTCACGGCCCAGTGCCAGCCTGCTGTCCAGCGCATGCATTTTAGCTACGTTACTGCAAAGAAAAAGCATGATCATTTTGGGGCAGATATGCTGTTTTTATATCCCGTTCACTGGACTGCTGAATTCCACTCTGTAAAGAAATGGGAGAGATTTTTGAGGCATTTACTGACCGTCAGCAATCTGGATGAGTACTCTGTGACTGAGGTTTAATAGAGTTTTTACTTCTTTTTAATAGCAGAACGATAAAAGTTGTAGGTTAGTTGTTCAGATGACATTAACATGACAAACACGCAAATTAAAAAGGGCTTTCCCATGCAGTATTCCTCACAATTCAATAGATGTTGCAGTGCATAAAGCAGAGAAAACAAACGTCAGAAGACATTGCCACTGATAACATACTGATGCATGCTGTGTTGATTGTCAAGAAATAAATAGTTTTCTAGGGATGTAGCTTCTTTGTCTCCCCACAGTTCACAAGCCATGCTCTGTATTTTAGACTTTTGGTGGATTAAACAGTGACATCCCAGACAAGTAGGTGGCTCCCATGGCTCCCGATGGAGCCTGGCCTAGCTATCGCGTAGCAGAACTTGGCCAGGGCTGCGAGTGAGGTAACTCCAGCGTGGCTGGGCAGCAGCTCTTGTACCACAGCTGGGCAAAATTTCAGCCCTGCATCCCCCCAGGGGGGTCCTACGATTGCTGTTTTATTATCTGTGTTGGTATGCTATTATTCTTATATGAGATAGCAACAGAGGTTGCATACTTCTGTATTATCATTTTTAATGGATACTGTTTTAGTTGATTTTAATAGTTTCCTCACAATTATGCTTTCTTTTGCTTTCCTGATGACTCAGATCCCACTAGGAGGGGGCCAAAATTTCTCTTGAACCACCTTGCCCGGGTCTTGGCCTTCTCACCCAGGGAATCGTTGGGCATTACCTCCCTATGGCTGCTTAAACCACTCAAGGTGAAATTTAGTAAGGAGGGGACTGACAGCGTGGCAAAGGTGTTGGTCAGTTTGGAAAGACAGAACTGCACACCTCCAAGGTCTTTAAAAACCTTTCTGTGCCTGAAGCCTGGTCCAGGGACAGATCCAGGGAAGGTACACCTTTTGTTATAGGACTTATGTGATCTATATTATTGCTGAGGTAGATAAAAATGTTTGTTTGGGGCAAAATGATTTATTTGAAAACAAACAATAAACCAAATGTATTTCTACAGAGAAAAACTGATGGGACCAGTCTGAAAAGTAAAGCTGCTTGGCAAGTTTCAGAGCGACCTTGGCAATTGACTGAAATCTAAACTTTTTGCAGGGACATTTGGATTTTGGCTAAGATTTTCTGGAAGCCTGCAGGGCTCCAGAGGACTCCTGCCTGGCTGGCAGACCATTGCTCAACTCCCCTACTGCCAGGATAGAGGATTGATGGCCTGTCATTGCAAGATGGCCCACCAAGTAGTCTACCTTTGAACTAGAGACCTCAGGGCTTCCAGGTTTCGAAACTGGGACAACACTTGTTTTGAAACTTTGTTGATATATTTTGATATGCATTGGAAATATTTTGATTTCAATGAATTACCAAATCCTGACCCCAAAAAATGTTCCATAGGAGTTTTTTGAACAGCTTTACTCCAGTCTGAGTTTTTTTCCCTGAGGGAAAATAAAAAATGGTTTCTCCATAAATAGAGTAGAAATAAAACATAATCCAGTGAATGACTCTGAAGCGGGGTTTCTCTGACTCTACTTACTGGGCATCCCTGCCTGCAATTGCACTAGTGTCCTTGGACCTCCTGTAGACTGCTGGGCTCAGTTACACAGAATCATAGAATCGTAGAATCATAGAATATCCCGAGTTGGAAGGGACCCATAAGGATCATCGAGTCCAACTCCTTTAGTTTTAAACACAACATCCTGATAGTAATTATTTAACTGTTTTTTTGTTGTTGTTGTTGTTGTTTTTTTCCCTTTTTATTTAGGACATGTTTGAATTGATTCAATTCTTTGTTTTGCACTAATTTCAAAAGTGATCATGAAGTCTCAAAATGAAATCTTCTTGGTAGATGACTACGCATCCTGCTGGTTATGCTATTGTGATTATATTAATAGCATATTCTCCAACTTAAGCAATGTGCAGGTGCAAAACTCTCATTCAGCAGTACATAACTCTTTCATCTGCCATTTCTTGCCAGTAGATTTCCTGCCCATATGAATGTTTCTTGTGAAATTTCTGGAGAATAGCCGCTGGGGTTTTGCCAGTTGTAAGAAAACAAATACACAAACAACCCCCTTCCAAAACTCAACAACCTCCCCTCTCCCTAATCCCGTCTTTTGGAAACCTCTGCTATTCATAGTAGATGTTCTACATCTAACAAGAACAACAACAACAAAAAGACCAGTCATGAAAAAATAAACATTGTGGATTAATGTAGCAAAGGTAAAAGTAAAAAATTACTAGAGTTGCATAGTGCCAATAATGTCACCAGAGCCTGCTTGTGTATTGGTATGTCTCTGGCTCGTGTGGGTGCCTCACTTTAAATATGTGCCCATGCCTATCCTTACTCAGTCAGTCACTCTAACGGTTCTTTTGAATCCTATCCAGTTATTTTAGATTTAAAAGAAAATTGGCCATGACAAATAATAATGATTTTTTAAAAACGTCTCAATACATTTTTTTTTAAGGTTACACAACTGTAGGACCTACGTACATGTTCAAGTAACAGCAAAACCTGTGGAACTTGTGTTCACAAACTGTGTTTATTCCAGTGGGCTTTGTGCTCTGTGACCATCATCCAGAAACAAAGACAGAAGAGCACTTTGAAAATCAGAGATTTAAGGGTTTGAAATGTGTACCTGTAGGTGTTAGTCTGCAAAAATATGTGTGTGAGAAAAGGGCAGTTAAACTAAGCCAGCTATTAATACTGTACTTTAAAGGGCAACAGATATCTTTAACATCTAAATAAACTAAGAAATCTGCCTAAAAGTAAAGAAGTAATTTCCAGCTTCAAGTGTGCTATTTCTTCTCAATGTGATGATTTACCATATATCTGTTCTATGCTCTTTCCAATGTTATTGATGTTTGAATGGTATTTCGGTGTAAGATTCTGACATATGCAAAACAGTCAAAGACCAACATTTGCAATATTTTTGACCCTAGCATAAACTGTCATACTTTAAAAAATTATCCTATTGTACTTTGCCTGTTTTCAGTGTTTTCTTTTGTTAAAACAGGAGAGGATTCATTGAACTGGAGCCTACAATTTGTGATGGGCATTTCTCAGAAGAACAAGAACAGTTTTCCATTATATATTTCTCCAACAAAAACATATACTTGGTATATAAATGTTCAGATTATAATTCCATCCCAAATATACATGTATCCTAAAAATAAACCACAGTAAATGTTAGACTAAGCGAAAATGAGGAACAGCAAAAGAATGAAGCAGAGGAAAAAAAGGGAAAAAAAGTAGAAAGAAAACCATAAGAATAAAAATGCAGACATTAAGTAGAATAATAGATGTGAAAACAGAGCTTAAAGATGAATTTAAGAGAAAGAAAGGAAACTACCCACAAAATTTTTACAAATACAGAACTTGTTGCTAGGCAGGTGAAATTCTGATCACAGTCATTGCAGTCAAGTGTCCTGAAACACAACAAATAAAAAACAAAGGCTTTTTAATGCCCAAGATTAAAGAAAGATTCTGATGAATTTCTGTGATCATCAAATGGTGATTTAATAACTGCATGAAGCGAGACTTTTTCTCTATAAAGTTTAAATCAAGTTATACAAATAAGATTTTTAATTTTCTAACTAATTGAATCCTTTTGGATTTTTCTGAAGGAAGAAATGAGACTTGGAAGCTCTGTTTCATGAGGGAGAATCTAATTAGCTCAGGGTCAGGTTTGTGTTTTAAACTTTTACAAAATGAAGATGGGGCTCCAAGCTGGACCCATCTCTAATTCTGTTGTCCACCAACTAAGGAAATGCAATAGACCTCTTCTGCAGAGCAAGACTGACATGTGTGAGTCTAAATTATTCCTGTAAGTGAATTGAACAAACTTGAGGCTCTTCAGTAGAATCAGTGCAACCACAGGACTCTGTTGTACCTTTAGATAGGCATATTCAGCTCTCATTAATTCCAGCGGATTGTGCAAGTGCAACAATGGGCAGAGCTGTACTTGCTATTTTTCATTAATGTTTTAAAGTAAAGTCCAAGCATAGTATGAATATGTTCCTCATTAGTAATAGCACTACTATATTACTTTTCCAACAAAACTTGCAAAATATTACATTACTTTTTGGTCGACTGAACTACTGAACTGCCACTTCCTAACAGAAAAGAGCTGTAACTGAATCGCTAATAAAAGGGGCAGGAAATTAGATAAAAGGGGAACACTAGTTTTACATGCCTAAATGAAAAGGTGTTAGTTTTAAATATATAGCCTTTCAATATATATTCCAAACCTTTAAAAGTTTTTGACTTTCATTACTGAAATGCTGCACTAAACTGACAGTGCTGGCCCACTTGTACATGTTGCAAGTGACCTAGTGCATGTGATAAAAAAATAAAGTGAAAACTCATTATATCCTGACAGTCACCATGGTATCTTTGAAAAATAAAAATCTTAGGACTTGCACGATTGCAACATGCTTATTGGTTAGACAAAGATATATTTTTAGATAATAATTTAATAAGACATTTTTTTGGAGGAAGCCAGCATTATAACCAGATAAATTTCCTTGCTCATGATGCCTGGAAGACAGTGGTAGGAACAGCTCTTGAAAACAGTATAACAAACACTGTGGAGAGAAGAACCTTTTGAACCTTCACTTCTGGTAGGGCGGAGGAGTTGCAAAAGCACAGGAATATGTAAAGTATTTTGGTGGTAATCATCCCACCCACCTTTAGCCACCTGTCTTAAGAGTGTACCTATTTTCAGTTTCCTTTACAATCAGTGGAGGATGAGAGAACTCCAGGTGAGTCATACTTTGGCTCTTTGAATTGACAGCTGCTAGCGTGTCTCTCTCTCTTGATTGCAAAGGGCATTTAGGGATCCTAAAGCCCATGGGTAGCTGCCTCCATTCAATGCCGATATTTGAGTGGGATGGAACTAGGACTTCCAGTAAAAGTTATAAATGTAGGACATGTAATTATAGAGCTATGTAACAAATGGAGTTAGTCCAGTCTAGCCCTAAGTTAAACTTCTCTATGTTAACACCAAGTCAAACTCCACTGCTATGAGGGGAGGAGAAAGAGGAAAGAGAATGTATCCTGGGTGAAGAAATAAAACATTTTCTCCAATGCTTACTCAATAGTATTGTGCTTCAGGCTCAGGATGTTGCTTCATTGTCAAATGGCTGATCTTTCCTTGTCATGCTTTCCTATTGTTCTCCATTCCTTAAATAATCTTGGCTTTCAGCTGCATTTTTCATCCATTTAATTCATTTTCAACCCCCTAAAAAATAGAGATTAGTTTAGCAGATCAGGAATGAATTAGAAAAAAATGTTACATAATGGACCCATTTAAATTACACAGTTGCTACTTGCCTTTGCAGAGTAATAAAGATGTGGTTAATAGCTTCCACTTTATTTAGCTGCTAAATTCTGATTATGTTTCTGTTGCTTTGTTTCGGAGATGAACTCCACTGCAATAACTACATTGTTCTTTGCTCATTAATCACTTTTATTTGGTCTCCTTTGAATTGTTGTGAAGTTTCAGAGCATGGGCAGTCCTCTGGCAGACAGATGAATGTGTTGATCTATTAGACCTTTTAGGCTCTAGGATTTAGACAAAGCATTACTATTATAATGGTTTACAGATATTAGTGGCTCATTTGGGCTTCACTGTGCAGCCCTTGATATCACAGCAGCTCTTAGGTAGAACTCCACTGATGTCAATTTGCTTCATGCAAAAAGATGGAACAGTAGCGTAGTGCTAGTTATTATACAGTCAGTATTTGTCAGCAGTTTCCAGATCAGTATACTTGTAGTTAAATCTGAACAGCAGCATCATTTAAGATGCTCTCCATTTTGGAGAAAAAAAAGTGAAAGTGTGTTTGCTGGGTTTGCTCTCCTTTCTTTAGGTTGATAACAAATAGAAAAATAAACCAGCTCGAGGTTACTTGAGTGAGCTCCTAGATAGCAAACATATGAGAAAAATGTTTGTTATTAATTAGTCTTGTATTCATTAGCAGGACTCCTCACAATGAAATTGCTTATAATATTAATGCACCTTTCAAAACATACCCATTAGGGCTGGTGCCAGACCTGCATCTACAGAGTAGATCTCAGACCACCTGGGATAGACTGCGGTGTCCCGCTGAACCTGCATCGTGCCTCTTTGCACAGGGAATTCAGACTCTGGTTGGCAGAAGTCCAGAAATCTGATAGTTTAATGCCCCAAGTTGTAGTCTTTTCTTCAGAGCAATTGCCATTGGACACCATCAAGTGCAGCTAATTTACTCACCAGTCCGGTTATCTCATCCTCTGTCTGTTTATTTGAATTTCTAAGGTGCTTCCCGAAAAAAACTTTTATGAGAGGTCTGTATATGTTGAACTGTTCAGAGGCCTCACAGTGGTCCTCTTACAGAGCCATATTTTGCTGTCTGTGAAGGCTCATGAGAGTACACCCAACTACTTGAATATTTATAAGTGGACTCTGTAACTGCACAAACATGAGTTTCAATTTAATTTGGAAATTTAGGGAAGTGTTTATGAACAATATTTGCATGTTCTTCCATGTTCAGTTGCAGCCCTGCCTATATCATTGGTTTTGAGTAGCAGTTCAAACTAGCATAATAAACCACAGTCACTGAATTTGGGTTGTCAATGTGGACAGTTTACTTGGTTTGCTCAGCATTTAGAAATGGTATTTCTCACCTCCTCCACACAAGTCTTTTCACTACACTGCCAACTTCTTGATGGGAAAAATAACTTCATTCTGGTTTGAGGTGTTTCAAAAGTTATGTGAGGAGAAGCTTAGGGTGTTTTTATTATTATTATTAATTATTATTATTATTATTATTTATTTATTTATTATTTTTTAGGAATATTAGCTCAGGTATGCACCTCACTTCTAAATAAGCTATATTTCAGGAAGGATTTATGTAATCTTTCTACAGCATGAATGTTTGGAAGCATTCACAGTTGAAAATGCCATTGCACCAGTAGGTCTCAATAGCTATGTCTGAGTGAAGAGAGAGCTTAATCATTTGCAAAGTCCAAAAAGCCAGTGGTATGCCTGAAGTGGAATTTATTTTAGCATCTAGAAGTTATTCATCTAGCTATCTTAGTTTTCTGAAGTCCTTCTACAGTCAACAGTGTGCAAGTGAGAGATCCTTCCACTGAGGTGCCTGCGGAGGTGTCTGTCTCTGCTGATTATAGAAGAAGCACCTCCAATCTAAGCATCTTCCACTAGATGCTTAACTTAAAGACTTAGGAAGTTAGGTAAGATGAATCTTTCTGCTTACATTTGCATAGAAAGCTTCTGAAATGTGGGTTCCCAGGACTCAACCTTTCAAGCTTAACTTGATATCCGAGCTGGTGACTGAAGCCAGACTCCCTGGCATTTCCCAGTGTGCTGCCTGGGTGTGAAAAGGTGCAAGGACTCACATCCAGAACAAGAACACCTACCTACCTTGCTGTGTTCATGTGGACATCAACACTGCAAATCAGCGTTATGCAAACACGCTCTTTTCCTTAAAAGAATCATTTATGCTACTAATTCTCCTACTAATTCTCTAAGGTCTGCCTATCTTCAGCTTTGTACCTATTGAAAGCTGCTCTTTGTTGGCTTAAAATAAAAATATTATTTGCCTTCTTTCCATAGAGAGGTCCACAACTGTGACTCTTGTCACAGTCAAAGAGCTTCCAAAAAAAAACAAGCATGCAGATAAGCATCTCTCTAGTTCAGCATCAGATGAATGCCTTCGCTACAGAAACAGAGTTCAGTGCATAGTGAAGACTTAAGTTGACTTACCCTGGATTTGATAAGTCATAGGTGGGTAATTCAGTTTAGGAGAAACACAGATATTGTAAAACATGAATGAATTGAGCAACGAACTAATTCCTTTTTGAAAAACCTGGTTTTCTGCAGAAAACAGAAGCACCGACAGGAAGGGCATGGCCAAGTGTTTTTGAGTTATACGAACCATAGTGCTGCGCCAAAAGTGGTAATGTTAGTGGCACATGAAGAATGATCAATCTTTAGTCCCAAGAATGTTCCACCAAAAATGGAAAACTTTGTGCATGACTAGAATTTTGGAAATCCTATGAACCTAAAAATAACCATATTTGATCAGACTCAAATCCTGCTTAAGTGAGCATCTTGTCCTTGACACTTCCTGTTCTTTCTCCTTGTTATTCTACTTGCATTTCAATTATGACCAGAATTTGCAGTAAAATCAAGACTCTATTGCCTAAGCATATGGTAAAAGACATTCTCCCCCCCCAAGGAATTTACAATCTGAAACTGGGAGCATCTCCAAACTCTTGGAGCTTACCCTGTTGCCATAAAATGATCTATCTTAAAAGTTCAGTCTGGCAAAATATCCTAAGCATCTACTTAAGAGGTGCTGAGTGACCTCATTTAAACCAATCCTTAGGATTAGGCACAATGTTTGTTTAAAGTATTTTGAGATCCTGAGATATAAGACGCTTTAGAAGTGCAAAGATTTTTTTTTTTAACTGGCTTAATGTGTTTTTGTGTTTATTTGTAGATGTAGAATTTATGCAATATAAAATTTGACAGCTAAGACTTGTCATGAAATTATTCCAGGAAAATAAAAACCTGTTAACAATTTGCTGACATTCATGAAAACCCCTAAATGATTCCAAATCTGCTTCCAGGTATTCATATGCAAGAATTTGAAGTTTTTTTGCATTGCAAATATTAGCAAATACTTTTTAAATGCTCACTTTTCACACACCGTTCATATAAGAGCTTTCTGAGTAGCAGCAAATTGTAGTCCTATTAAATTTCAGTTCACTGTCATGATGGCACTTGTGCCAAAAAAATGCTTTTTTTTTTTTTTGGGGGGTGGTGGTGAGGGGGAAGGTGTATTTTGTAGACAACCCAAGACTATATGTCAATCATTAAAGACCTGAATATAAAGCTACAAATAAGAAAATATGCTATTAGTAGTGAACGGGGTAAATCCTGTCTGCTTTGTTCATGCGAGCAATTCAGTCAGTTTACCGATCACTTTATTTGAACAGAGAAAACTGTGCATGACATTTCACTGCCTTTTGATTTTCTCTATTTACATGTGAGGAGTGCAGCAAATAGAAAGAAAATAAACCATTCACTTTGGAGCCTTGGGTTAATTACCACTGGTTGCTTTGGATAGCTTTCTGTTTAAGGTAGCCATTGAATTTTTAAGAAATATTTTTAAGATGACAGCTTTTAATTTTGCAACCCTAATAATTCTTTATGGGTTTATTTCTAGGGTATTCATCCTAGTTTAAATTTAGCCATCTGGAGAGTGTAAGCACAAGTGGGAAATGGAGAGAAAATGTTACCCTTCTTTCTTTCTCTTGTGGATAGCAAGTTTGTCGAGCCTATCCTGGTGAGTCATGTCCAGCAGTTTTAACAATTTAGTCTCATTACTCATTAATTCACTTGAGATTACAATGTTTTTTGATCATTTACAGTTTTGCTTCTTAACAGTTCTGCCGTCTTACCCTAAGGAGTGCAGAGCTGGGCCAGGCAGGGAAATAGGAACATTTGCAGTTAGGTAATACGAAATGAATTCATCTGGAAGAAAGACTGTTTCTCCTTATTTCTCCTCATTAGTACCCCTTTTACTCTCCTTTCCCTGTCCTCTCCTGTCCTTCTGAAGCTGTGCTTCCAGTCATACAGATTTCTGAAATGTGTGCATCCCTGGGAGATTCACTGAAGAGAAGGAGCAACACTGGCAACCTGGCATATAGCTGGGACTGGATCTGGCTTATGCATCCCAGTGGTCCCTCTGGGGACAGCGGAGGTGGCATCACAGACACCAGAACCAAAACACACCATTTCCTCTTGATGGGCTATTTTTCACACTTTCCCAAAAGTTTTGCTGCAGCTTGAAGCAGCCTGGGCATACAAACTTTAGTTCTGCTCCCCTGGCCCTGGGTCTTTCTCTCTCATCTGCTCCCAGCAGCTGCCTTCCCTTTGGGAGTTTCCAGGATGATATTGATAGTAGGGGTTGCCTGTAGTCCATGCATACACCTAAAGTGTCCTTTCATGTTACGTTAGGTGCAAAATCAAGGCTGCTGTCTACTTGAATTTATGCCTCTTTCTCCTTCAGCTGGGGTGAGGCTTCTCCTGGGTCTGAACCTACAATTTTCTCTCATCTATGGACACCTTTTGATCTACTCTAAAACCCAATCATTGGGAGCAATGTGGTTGTGCCAAACAACTCCCCCAAATGCACTGGGAAGAGCAAGGAAATAAAACAAAAGCACCTCTGCTACTGCCTTGCAGATCTTCTTTTCCCTGCCCTCGTCATTCCTTTAAACAATTTTTGATGAGAAAAGTGGGAATTTGCTGTGGAGAGTGGGAAGAAAACATCAGCTCAGAGGAGGTGAAGGAGACTGGGGAGGGCAGGAGCCTAGGAGCGGGGGTAGCAAACTGGAGCCTGGGGAAGAACAGCTCTGTCTGGAAAAATAGAGAGTACAGAGCTCCCGGTGAGTAAGGATGTGTGGTTGCTGCCAGTGGGCTTGGTAGCCCAGGCTGCTATGCCAAAAATTGAGAGCTCGCAGTTGCCTATGGAGCATTGTTAAATCAATCTTATCATTTTCTCTGTTTGTCCAAGGTATCGTGTTTATTCTCTGTATTTCATCTCCGAGGGTCTCCTCCATGAGGGCCAGGGGGTTGAAGGACACCTTAATTAACAGCAGCAGTAATGGATGACTGTGAAGTAGCAGCATGTGTCGCCTTTCCTGCCCTGCCATTTCTCCGGTCAAGGAAGTCACTTGCGCTTTCTTTCATCATTCCCCCTTCTCCCTCCCTCCCCTGTGTCCTGACTCCCTGCCCTGACTCAAGAGCTGGAAGGTCTGCTGGTGGTAGCCGTGGTGGCTGCAGGGAGAAGGGAATGGGGGAAAAAGCAGAGGGAGTAAAATAAGTGTCAAGGAATTCATTGTCTGTTCTCCACCTGTTGTTATTCTGGTCCCAATCAACCTGCTAGCCAGGCTGGAGCCAGTGGCCATCTGGAAACACTGCTCTGTTTATAAACTTGGCATGAAGCAGCACTCCCGGGCCCTGACCTCCCACACAAATCTGGAAACAATTAGAGCGAGATGATAGGCAGGCAGGCAGGGAGAGGAGGGGAGAGAAAAAGAGCGCGTGAGAGAGAAAGCTGCAGAGAAGGGAAAAAACAGGCAGAGAGAAGGGGAGCGTGGAGAAGGTGGCAAATGTTTCTGAGATGCAAATATTTATGCCCACCTTAAACGACTGCTGGCTCATTAATTATTGTGCTTGCCAAAACGGCTTCTTTTCCATGAAGGCTGAGGCATGCCCCTTCGCCTCCCCCAGCAACGCAGCTTTTCCAAATTATATTTTATGTTTTAGGCTGCTAAAAGTTTGCCTTTACAACTCCTAGGAAATTAAGACGGGTCTGTTAGATCCACACGCTCAGGTCCATATGCCTTCTATACGTGGTGGTATTGCAAACTGGAGTCCAAACATTGCAGCTCCCGCCCTTCTTTACTAGGAGTAACGTCTTTCTCTGCTCCTTGCACACCCCGGCGTGCTGCTTTCCAGAAAGGACGGCTCCCAGTCTCCAGCTCTCCAGAGTGTGGGAGTCATTTGGGTTCAACTCTCTCAAGCCTTCTCTCACCCCACCCTACCCACCCACTTGTATTGCAATTCATCATCATCTTTACTGCAAACCCTGCGCTTCCCCTAGACAAACCAGACCTCCAGTCACTGGGTTACTCCCTAGCTCCTCTTTGGATTCTGGAGCCTTTCCCAGCCCTGCTCTTGCTGTGCAGGTAGGCAGCCTGCCCATCATCAACCTGTTCCAGCGAGGCCTTGAGGAGAGCAGGGAAGAGCCACAGCTCATTGCAGAACAAAACCATGCACTTCCCTTTCCGGATATGTGGTACGGGCAATCCCGTCTGTGCTTTGGGTGATTTTAATGTCATCATCATACAGATGCCAGAGTGTTACTTCATTTCTCACAATGTGCCCTTTCAGTGTTAGAGCTGCAGGAGTGAGTCCTGGACAAGACAAGCCTGACGTTCTCTTCTGCTGGACTGGCTAAAGGGAGGAACCCTTTTGGCTCACCTGACAAATCTGTTGCTTGTATGGCACAAGAAGCCAAGTGCTGTGTGTCAGGTGCAATAAAACATGGTTGTTTCTAGTGTGTGGACCTGCTGGTAGAGATGTTTTTTCTCTCAGGTGCAAGCTGGTGTGGCTCTGGATGGCCACATCAAGTCTTCTGGGCAGCTGGGCTCCAGCTAGTGCAGCTGAGCACGCCGCATAACCCACGCCATTTTCTTTCTCCATTTTCTTCATCCACCAGTCTTAGGCCTGGACTAGTGTGCCTTGCTCCTGAGGTGCTTTAAAGGTTTGTCTGCCCTGCGATTTGGCCTTAAAACTATAGCTCAGAATGGCCAAGGTCAATTGCGTCCCTGACACAGACGTCGGTAGACTTGCCCCTAGTGCATTTGACAAGGCAGCATCTGGCCCATCAGCTCTGAAGCCAGTGGATCGCCTCTGTTTTCTTGTGCTGACTACAGTACAGGCACGGCCCAAGTAAGACCAAGACAACTGATGACGGTTATAGTGACAGCAGCTGTGAAGAGAAGGAACGATCAGCCAGGAACCAAGGGTTGTTTGAGTTTCACATTTCCTAACGAATGGTGTGTTACACAGTGGTGGTTGTGGTTGGGTGGGTGGGGAACGGTTCTGCCTGCTAGGGGAGGCATGCAGATCCAATCTATGCTGTGCTGTGCTGTGCTGTGTAACAATAACTCTGTTACCCGGTGCTGTTTTCTCTCAAATGGTGAGCTATCGCCATAGGATACACACTTGCAGCATCTGTGGTCTAGTCCCTTGGGGTTCTGAAAATCTTCTGAAAAGTGCTTAAAAGGATTCTTCCTTCCAAGGGAGTTCAGTGATTCGCACTTGTTAATCTGAATGAAATATTGCTATCATAATTAGTACTAATTGGCAGCTTTGTTTGCAGCCTCATCAGAGCCAGTCCTTAGCTAAACAGAATGGGGAAGCTATAAATGCATGTCTATTCTATAGATAAATAAAGGACTTTAAGGTCAGTTACTGCTAAACCAGCACTTTTCATAACACTGTGCTCCTGTGCTGCCTCCTTCCCTTACCAGAAATTTGTGTTTCACAACAGCTGGTTATTTTTCTCAGATTTGCAGTAAGCATCAAGTTATTACGTTGATGTCTGGTGTGGCTATTCCTATGCTGACCCACTCAGGAATGCATTTTGTTTTGACATGACCTTGGAAACTTAAAGGAATACAAAATGCACAACATGTAGGCATGTAAAAATAAATACAGGGAACCCACCAGACATGTGAATAGCAAGGAGGCTAGAAGCGATTCAGCCATAGGGCTAAGAAACAAATGGTTTCTTTATGTGGCTCTGGCTGTTCAGTAGCTGTACTTCAGAGCAATGTAATGGGTTTTAATGTTCATAAAAATGTTCAATCTGGTAAACCAATTTTTAGACTCTTACACAGTCTTGTTGAAATTGGATTCATTTGAACTGTAATATAAAATATTATGTTTACTTAACCCTTGTAAACTGATCTCCTTTGTCTTCACGAACTTGCTGGGCAGTTAAGGACCTAACATTCCTTCCACAGTTAATAAAATTTTGCATTTTTCTCTCTATTCATAAATTTAATTACACTCAGGCCTGGTTAATCAACATCAAACTTCTTTAATGTTGATTTTTTTAGATAGCTTTTGGTTGAAAATAAATATGAAGGTCATGCATTGAGGCTTTGTGTTTTATTAGGTTCCTAAAGTCTGCTTACATTTTTCTTGTGTGCAGCCCTGCAGATAGTGCAGCATGAATTGACTGAGGTCTGATTGTACCTCTGATGCAAGCTTTAAATCATGTCAGAGACTTTGCTCTTTGTAAAAGGTGATAATCCATTTCTGTCCTCATTTTTGACTAAAATTCCCACTGATGTGAATGGCAGTTCAACATTCAAAGCTGCTCCTCTGTTCCTCTCTCTACCCATTTCCTGAATTTTCATCTGTCTAGCGCCAGGCCCCTGGAGACATTTCATACAAGCATTTCTATGTTACTTGCAAGTGGGCAAGAATAAACTACATTCCATATGGCCATTAGGTAGTCTTTTCGCTACATGTACAGTGCATTTCCCAAGGCTCTCAGGATTTACAAAAATCCTTGAATGGTACAGTTGATGTTGATCAAAGAGTTCCAGATTCAAGAATTTATGAAGAAGGATTTTGAGGTTTTCTGTCTGAAATTTTGTAAGGAATACAGTGGCTAGTATAGTGTTTATAAATCCATAGGCTTTTTTCTGGAGGTAGCTGGTAGGTAGGAGTGAAATCTCTTTACAGCCTTAAAATGCAATATAATTTGGTGTGCATTTTTATTAATTAGTTTAACAATAAGTGCCTGGCTCTTGGTTGGCTATGCATGGATTGTCGAGCTCCTGGAGACCATTTCAACCCAGTCTCACTCTAGAATATTAAACAAAAAGCAAGATGAAAATTTTAACTAAAAATGAATACCGAAAGGACATACCATGTTGTAACTTCAGCTTTCACCTCAAAACTGATTAATGACAGAAGATAAATGTAAAAGGTCAAACCTATCAATTTTAAAACAAGGAGCAATAACAGAGCTGCCATTTCTTAAGTTCAAGCTTCCTGCTGCTCTAAGTCCTGCCTGCACTCAGTACTCGGTACAGCTTATGATGGCACTTTGCACAAAGCTGAATTTTATCAGGGTGAGTTTTCAGCTGTAAATCAGATATGCCTTTGTACAACTACAGACTTTAAGCATATACATTTACAGATACTAGGACAGATGTGAAGCTGTGCAGAATTTTACCAAAACAGCTACTGAAATGAGGTGAGGAAGTATGAGACCCTTTTGTGTGCGTATATGTCTGTGTGTGTGTTATTTAAGGAAGATAGCTTCACTTCTGCTGAAGCATCCTTATTTCATTGGGGTGCTGCTTTTTACCCAGTTTTCTGACACGACTAATTGAAGCACCAGCAGCTCAAGTGTCCTGCCCAAGGTCACAGATCGATTCAGAGGCTCTGTCTCAAACCTAGATTTCAGCATGGCTTTGACTTTTTGATAACATAGCCTCTGAACTTCAAGACTAAAGGCAATACAAATGACTGCAATATAGTGTAACCAGTACAAAGATTTTTCTTTTTTTGATGTTCTCTTTTAAAACAATATGTGGAGAGAGAGGACATGACGAGAGTCTGGAAAGGGAGTAAGTAGAAGAAAACACTGTTTTCTGTGTTCAGAGAACAGTAACAAGGACATGTACAAACTGCATTCATGCCCAGACTGTGAATACACAGCTTGCACGTTTCAAAGTCTTTCCACAGAGTGCCTTGTAATCACTATCCTCAGCATCCTGTTTAAGAGAAGCTATTAACTACTTGCAGTACTTTCCTTCTATTTTTCGGTAAGATAATATGAGGCAAAGGCCAAGAGCTAACGTCAGGATCTGTCCAAAGCACTTTTTTTTAAAGAGGTCTGTTAGTTGATATTTTTGAAGTGGCAGAAAGGAAGCACCGGGGCAGTGTCCTTCCTGGCTCTGCACAGCTTCCTGTGCGCTTCCCTGCTGGAGTGTTAGTCAGAGCCCTGCAACAATTCATGCTCAGCCTCCCACGCCATCGTCTGCCTGGCTTTGATTTTCTGAACTCGCACTATCGTCTGGCCAGTCTGCTCTCTGAGCTAGCGATGAGTGTGCAGGTGGCAGAGCAAAGAGCCAGCGGCGCAGCAGAGACGTTGCCGTGATTCAGAGATTGCGAATGATCCCTGTGTGCGCGTCTCTGAATACACCTGCCTTTTAATGCTGTAGGAGACAGGATTGCGCAAGGGACCCAGATTAAAGTCTGCAGGGCTCTTGGATAAACCCCTTGTGGTTAAAAAAATAAATTAGAGGTGACTGATTGCTGACTAAACTGTTTTCATGCGCACATTTCTCATATCCTTGGTGATGAACTCTCTCCAAACTTCTTCCCACCTGTTTATGGCTTGGCTCTCTGGGCCAGGTACTGTTCCCATTGGCACAAGTGCAATTCCAGTTACCTGATGTAAATTAAAACCAGTTGGGCTACTCAGGCTTCCCATTGCTGCAGTCATTGTGGAGCCATGATTTGTGAATAGAGTGATGTCTAGTGCCGTAATTTCCTGCAAATGGTGAAGAAGATGCTGGTTTTGCCTGTAGCAACAGCTGCTAAGAAAGGGCAGAGAGAAACCATCCCAAGAGCAGAAGGAGATAACAAAGGCTGTGTACAAGGAAGAGTCAATCAAAGGACCTTGATTATCTTTGGCTAAGTGTTTGTTCACTGAAAGAAGCTAGGATTTGCAGGCTTTCTGGTTTTCAGCCTTTCGTGGGAGTGCCTTTTAACACATTTCCTTTTTTAAAAATATAACCAGCTTTTTCTTCTCTCCTATCTATTCTAATATCTTAACTATTAGAATTTTCATCTTGAGAACCAGTGTAATAATGCAGTCCAATCTTTGTCTGTTCCCTCTCTCCTTTTTTTCAAGTCTTTGAGATAATTTTGTGTCAAAAAAAAAAAAAAAAAACAAAACAAAACACCAAAACACCAACCAACCAACCAAAAAACATGTTGTCTCCTTGAGGAGAACACTACTGTTCTGACTCCTATTGCTACTGCAGCTAGAAACTTGATTTTTACCTCCCATGGCAGCAAGGAAAGGCTAATGGAGAGCCTCACAAGAACGCAGTAGGCTTTGACTTTTCTTCAGGAGGATAGAGAATAGCAGAGTTTGGGAAAGTTGTACCCTGTGGAAAGAGAACTAACCCTCTGCATGCTACCTTACGGCTGCTGTTGTGGGGGGGTCTTACTGCCCTGCACCCCTGGGACAGGGTTCAAGGGAAATGATCAGTGAGAAACCAGGTATTGAAGCAGGAGGGATGAAAAGTTATGAGGACAAAAGGACGCTGCTCATATCAGAAACACCTGGCTCCTCGGATCAGCCAGGGTCAAAGAAACCACCTGTGTTCTTCCTGCCACATATATATATATGAAATATAATTGGAATAAAAAGACTCAGCAGCTCATATGAGATCAGAGCTTTTTGCACCTTCTCTCTTACACTGTTAGTAGCTTCCCTTGCTGTTTGCAAGTCAGGCTGCATTTGTGCATGTCACTGTGAATGGTTTTGCAATGGTTTGTAGTTGGGTCTTGTAGTTTTGTGAGAATTAACCATTATGTGACAGAAAAACATTTAGAGTAGAGTGGGTGGATTGATGTACTCAATGATTTTATGTTATGAACATATTTGCTGTGCAGCTGTTAAACCAGATTCATTGCTGCTTTTTGGTTCAATTCCTTATTTTCTTGTTAGTTTTGATTCAGCCAGAAAACTGCCCACATTGCTTTTGTACTGGGAATAGTTTATTGTGTATTTAGTGTACTCCCAATGCAGCCTAAATGTTTGCATTATTATAGTAGCTCTGACGTGTTCCCAAATAATATTAGCTGGGATTTGATGAGCAACTACTGTTGATGTAATGCAAATATGACCTATAATAATAATAAAAAAAAAATTCCAGCCTTCTGACACTAAGACTTCTCTGGTACATCAGCTTATTTTTGTACTCAGCAGCTGCTTTAATACCATTTACACTAAGTCCTGAAATGGAATATATCTCAATAAACTGAAGCGACTGTACATTTTAGCCTTCTCAGGCTGGGTCTGAAGGTTCACATTATGTCCCCCAAATTTCTGGCAGGAGATCTTTGCCATTCTATTTCTACTTCATCCATGAAAGCGCTTTGCTTTTTGCAAAATGTTTGAGACATATGGCTTTGTCAAGTTACATTTGCTGCTCGTTTAGAAGAAATCTGTGAGCTTTGTGAAAAACGATGAAGAGAAAACTTGTGGCACACGGTGTCTGTTTTACTCCTTTGTTCACAACTGTGTTACGTTCCTTTAGACGGTGGATGGTAACTGTCAAGAAATCAAAGCAGTTTTTTTATCATCGTATATGTTCATTTTTCATTATTTCATGATAAAATTCTTCAGGACTCCAAGGTAATGACAGCATATATAACTTTTGAAGTATGCATTTGTCTTCTATATTACCATTTCATAATCCTTAAGATGTTAACACAAGGCTTCTTGGCATATATACGTAAAAAAATAGCCACTCCAGACTACGTACATGATTGCTTTTAGTGGTGGGGAAGAATTTCCATGTATACTAGTGAAGAAGAATGAGAGAAAAACAGAACTAGGAGGGAACTCATCAGCTTCAGCCCCCTGGCCCAAGGCTTCTCGCCTTGAACTTTTCTGACCGATGTCTGTACAAGACCTTGAGCTGTTTGGTTCCATTCTGTGTTTTACACTTTGCATTAATTTAGAGAGAGATCCCTGCTACCTCTGTGATTAAGCTGCACTTGGCTTGTGAAGGTCCTATGCAAAGGCTTAGTCTGGAGATTGCAAGCCGTGGCTCAGGTGTGTTGCAGCTACAGCAAGCTGCTACCTGCCACTGCTGTTCTATTAACTCTTATTAACATTGATTAACATTTCTCTGAGTCCCTCCATGTTTTAGTGGCAGAACCTGCCTGTCTATGTCATGGCACACGACGGTGTCAGTTATAGAGGAACTGCTCAGAGGTTAGCCATGGCAAAAGTTTGGTTCACTTGGCCATAGTGTAAGCATAGAATCTCCCTACAGCTTTTCAGAATCAGAAATGGATATATAGGACCTTTTTTTTTTTTCCCCCCATACAACTCTTCTTCAATTTACTTTGTTATTGCAAAATAGCAAAACTTTGCTTTTTGTTTCCTTGATGTCTGTCATTTTCCTCAATGATGTATAAGTGATGTTTTTACAAAGAGTAACACTTGTCATGCTTGAATATCAGAATAATAAATCATGAAGCTTTTTTTTTTTTTTTTTTTTTGGTGGGCTATTTCTGCCTAAGTGTGTTGCATTCCCTGTGCACTAGAAAGAACATGTTTCCTGACCACTAAACACCTTTTCCGCTTCATGTAAGTTGACACTTGTGTTTGCAGCACCAGAAAAAGTGAAATCAACCAAAAGAAGGCAGGTTTTGTTTTTTAAGTGGTCTGTAGGGCACAGATAATTTATGCATCATCATCATCAGGTTACATAGGAGTTTTGTTTCTTTAAGTGCAAACCAATTTCTTGAATTCCAAAATAAAATCCCTATTTCCAGCAATACCCAGCTCTTTCCATTTTGCATGTGCTGCCTCAGGAGATCCTCCTTCATGGAACACTGATTGCAGGAGACACTCATTTTTCCATGAGTTTTCCGCTGCCTTGTACTGCTTTCATCCATGCTCCTTGAACATACATTCATTTATAGATGGTTTGGTTATTTATTTCTCAAGCCATAAAAGACCTTACTGTAAGTCAGATTCTGCAGCAGGAATCTCAGATATATAGAGAGCTGTATTTTATACCATTATTTCACTCATTAACATGGAAAGATTACAACGCAGTTGTCCAAAGACTAAGTGTAGACATCATTCCCTTCCTGCTGCCTGTTTTGCTGTCCCCAGGGTGATTCACCTTCAGCCACCTCTTCCCAAGGCCACTGAAGGCACAACAGAGGTGGCCATAGGCTCTAATTCTGGAAGTGGGCTGGAACAGCGTTTCAGGAAAAAGAAATTACTTCACCAAAACCCCATTTGTGAGCTCTTAAACTATTTGTGCTCTGGTCAGAGCTTGCGCCTTCATGATCCAGTTTCTTCTCTGGCTTAGTGCTGCAGTGAAATCATAACTGTGCTTCTGACATTGCAGGCTGTTGCCAGCACAGAAATGATTCTGATATCACAAATCCACTAGGGATGGGCAAGCTACTTCAATAAAAATAGCAACTGCCATGAACCTCAGCCCAGATTTCAAACTCCCTCTCTCTCTCTTCCCCTCCTTTTTTAAAGCTAACACAATTTCAATAAGTACCTCCCTGAAATTAATCATGTGGACTCTACAGTCTTGGCTGTCTTTGCTGATCCAGCTGCTGTCCTCAAATCTGACAATTTCCAATGCTTCCCTTGGGTTAGAGGGAGTGAGTACATTTTGGGGTATACCTTTGACCTGCGGAATGCATGGGATGGGAAGACATCAGCCAGCTGAGCCCAGAAGAAAATGTGCCAAAACTGAGGCTCCCCTGATAAAATATAGCTTGGACAATGGAGCCAGAGGGAAGGAGCTGTTTTAGGTTGGGGGGTGGGCTAGAAAGACTCTGTTTATGTTGGGAAGAATAAATTCAGAATTGAAGAAAGACATTTCAGAAGATTTCCATAAGCTCTGGAGCATCCAGGCCACACTGCCAGATTGTGTCAGACTGAAGTGTGGGTCCCTAGGGGGAGACCAAACAAAGCATTTCCCCATCACCTTGCACACTTTATGCAAAAGTGAAAGGAAATAGCCCTGTAGATTGCACAGGTAGCATATTTTCTGTGTACACCCATGGTGGGAGGTTGCCCCAGGGTATGTATAGGAATGGATGAGTGAAGATGGCACAACAGATCCCATGTGGGCTGTGGTGCAGGGGTCAGGCTGGGTGCTCCCATAGGAGTGGAATTCAATATACCAAAGGGGTGTATGCATATGTGTATGTGTATGTGTATGTGTATGTGTATGTGTATGTGTATGTATAAGTATGTAGACAGGGACCTTGAGAAATCCCCTCTTCTGCTCGGGACATATGTTAGGCAGAAGAGAAGTGAGCTGTCTTTGCTGTACCCCGAGCTGGTCAGGTACAGCAGTGGCCACCTGGCATGTAAGCACAACCCTGTGCTTAGAGCCAGACAGCTCTGAGGTTGTCACTGGCTGGTGTCTAGCTCTGTGGAATAAGGGCTGAGAAGCAAGGGTCCATCCCACTACGTAAACGCAGCCTCATGGGTGCAATGCAGATGCTGTTCCTACAGTTGTCTGCAAAAGCTCAGCTGCAGAGAGAATATGAGCTTGCAAGGGAAAGCAGCTTGTTTTTGGACACAGCTAGTGTGGGTAATTAGCGCCTCTGCAGAGACTAATGAAGAGTGGTATGAGAAAGGTGAAGGAAATTCGTGGTTAATTCCGGTGCACTTGTGAGCTTTCCAGAGTATGGAAGTTTCTCTTTAAGCCACGTACATGCTGCAGAGCAGGCGTGTGGGAAAGGTTACAGTGAATTTGCCCTCACACAAGAATCACTTTGGAGCAAATAACAGTCCCAACATGAGAAAATGATTTCAAGCCATGAGAAGCTGAAACATTGTTCAAGGACTTGTCAGCTCTGCTTTCTGCATTTCTTTCTTCATATGTTTAGCTTAGGTAATATTTACAGTTTTAGGCATTTGGTTTATTGGCCACGGTGTTCACTTTAATCAAACTATCACACGCTGTATGTGCCTTGCTGTGGTCTGCATTGCATGTAATTAGGGGGTAGCTGTACAGTGCTCTCCCAGCATGAAACGTGTTGGCCTTTAGAAACCGTGCTTCTTCATGACTCTGGTGTTTAATTGCATGCCAACTGTGAAAATGAATCTGTTCCGTATAAAAAATAATGGTATATACACAGCGCCATTGATCTCGCCTTTCAAAATATGGTTACAAGCAATACTGAATAAATCCATAACAAGTACTCCTAAATGTTTTTCCTCTGACTAATGGAGGGCTTGCTTGTGCCTGACAGCACAGAGGGGACTGCCAACATGGTGGGGGAGGAAGGAGGCAGGATCCCAGGGCAGTTCCCATGGGTCTGGCAATGAAAGGACACTAAACTCTTTTTTTTTTTTCTTTTCCTTGGCAGCCTCCTGCTCTGTGCTGCACCCAGCGCTGCCCAGGGAAAAGTTATCCCATCCCTTGCAGCTCTCCCTGACCACCTGCAGCTGTCACAGCTTGCAGGTGGGCTTCACCATGACTGGAGAGAGCAAGGAAGGGGCCGTGAAGGAAAGCATAGATAGGGGCGAGAGGGTGGATATTTTGTTAGCCTTGGAGCCTCTGTCCCATGGGGACTTTCTGGGCTGTTTGCCGCTGGTGCACTCTGGGCTTGGTCAGCTCGTGTGAGAAGTGACCACGTCCCCAGGGTCTTCGTCCCTCCCGGGTCACCATCACAGAGTGCTGGGACGGCGGCTGTGTGAAAAGCTGGAGATGATGGCTCTTCCATTCTCCTCCCTCCCTACCAGCTACTGCCAAAGTCAGCCACGGGGAAATGGTCACTAGCATGGCCAATCTTCAGAGAGACAGGGTGGGTCTCACAGAAAGATGCAACGAGGACTTGCTCATGCATGTGTTTCCTGAGCAACTATCCATCTATTTTTCCATTCTGAATGGTGTCTTTTCTTTAAATAGGTACGTGCTCCCTCAGCACTGAAAAAGAGAATTTATTCCCAACTGTGAAACTAAAACCTCTCCCAGCTTTAGCCACATGTTCCTCTTTCCTCCCCCATGCCTTAATGTTGTAAGTAAGGTTCAGGTGCTCAGTAACTATTTTTCAAGGGGTGGAGAGAGGCCAGCATGTTTCAGCTCTCTTAACTGTGCATGTGAAATTCATGGATGTTAAACTGTTAGCAGTGTACTGTGAGGCCAGTTGATTGTACCTGCAGAGGAGGAGTTTGACGTTTTAACCGTAATTCAGCCATTATGTCAGAAGCTCAGATGTTAGACTGTTGTTCTGCCTGAGGTAAGTTCAGGTGGAGGTCACGGCAGGATCAATTCTGGATCCCCTTCCTTCAAGCTGCTCTTTTCCATGTTCAAATGCCATTTCAGTAAACTGATGTGGATGCTAATTATGGTTGTACAAGGATGCTGTTATTGCAGATGTATACACTGGGGAAACTAAAACTCAGACACGTGTTCCCCTTGTCATGTTTTGAACTGTCCTGAGCATTTACCAAGGTACCCCATATACTTTGACCTGCCATGTCCTGAATTCAGAATATTCTCCACAAGACAACACATGTGTTTATGTAGGAAGGCTGAAATTGAGCATCAGGAATTATAATTCTAATGTTTGTGTAGCACATGGTTTTTAACACAGAATTATTTCAGGGAAATTAAGGATAAATCAGAATATACTTGATTGATAAGCTAGATCACTCCCCATAAAGCATTTATCTGGTCATGAACTCCTTATGCTTTTTTAAAGTGCCTACTTTAAAAATCACACAAATTCCTCCTTAATGCTTATTCATCTCCAATAATATCTATGCTTATGCATGATCTGTAAGTGAGAGACCCTTTCAGTCTTGGGTGTGGAGCTTGACTCTCTTTGGAAGTCTGTATGACCACATCCCTCTCCTCTTTTCCAAAGGTCTGTAATTCATCTGAAGGGAGTTCAGCATTCCATTACTTACTCTGTTCCTCATGTCTCTTTTGCTTTTTACTTTTATACTAGATTTTCTCTACTGCGTTTTATTTATTTCCAAAACTAGGGCTTCAGATTTTGAAATCATACTTTTTTATTTATTTCTTTTAGAGGTGTTGAGAGCTTGAGTGCATCAGCAAGATGTCTGAATTGCTGAGTGGCTTTGGCACCTGAATCTCTTCATAAATCCTGTTAATAGCGACATTTCTCAGGGGTAGGGTGGAGGGACTTGGGAAGTTAAAAATACAAAAGAGATTGAGTAAATGTGCACACATTGTCAGCTCCCAGGGTCTGGCTGATCTGATTATCATGCAGTTTGAAGGGGAGAGGAAAAACTCACCTCTGAACTCTTCCAGTCCTAAGACTACTTTGTGCTGGTCTGGTGCAGCAGAGTAAGGCTGCTGAAGTTGTGCTGGTTACCAGTTCACCCTGGTAGCAAGGACAGTGGCTGGTTGCATAGGATACACTGCTACTCCCTGATTGAGGAACCACAATTGCACAAGTAATGTCACACCTCCTAATGGTTTGGCCCTACACTACTGTGGCATTACTAGCCAAATCTTCCTCAAACAGTGCAGCAAAATCTGCTGGGAAAACAGCCATGCTGCAGAGATGCAATGCAGAAGCTGCCACTGAATGTTTTTTCCCCTGATTTCAGGAGAACTTGTCGCACAGTTTGGATCAGTGATATTGGGATACCTAGAAAAGTGAGTAAGGTTACTGGTGTGGTGGTCCAGGCTGGATTGTGTGATTCTCTAATGCCAGAATGAGAAGTAGGCAAACTTCATTTGTCCAAGTTTCTCTCTTGTTACATGGATCACTGGACCAGATTGTTTTACAGCTGAAGTATTATTACAAGAAGTGGTACTATCTAAAGAATAAATCACTATGGTACTGCACAGATAAACTGGGCAAAACTCTGTGCAGACTGAGACAAAATATAGTGTGAACACTATCAGTAGAGTATGGCTATAAACCTTACCCATGGCCACAATCCCCATTTTGAGTCTTCCCCATCCTTTCTCTCATTTACAAATGAGTCACCAGTGCCAGCAATATTATCTAAAATTTGTAGATCTGATATTATTATTATTTCACCTGTACGTTACACCTTTTGTATAAAATTATATTAGACTTCTTCAGCCACCCACTGGAAGTTTGAAACATTGGTTAATATTTGAGAATATGTTTGAAAATGAATGAACTGGTAGGATGGACATTGAATAATAGAGGCATCCCTTTCTTGGCCAAAGCAAGTGTCTCCAGCCTAACAGCCAGAGCCTAAATGCTTGGAAGTCCAAAAGCTGACTTGAAACTTGGACTTGGACTCCAGGTTAAAGGGTCCCTGGGATGGAATGTAGATGTCAGCCTACTGGTCTTTGTGAAACTGATTCGTGCTAGTAAATTGATGGAATATACCTAGACTTATGTAAGCTGTTTGACCTGGGATCACATGGCACAGTGATTATTAATAAGAGACTGATTCAAAACTAATGTGTCATATGTGAAACAGATGAAGACTTTGTTGAGTTGTAGGGCTCAAATATAAATTCAGATGGGAAATAATCACTGTGTGACAGCGCTCCCATGGAGGTTCATTAACATTAACAATTTCATCCATGGCTTGCAAAAAACCCTATGAATTAGGTGTTAATAATGACTGTTAGCAACAAAAAGAGAGAGAAATGATGATAAAGATAGGTCATATTTTTTAGTACATATATATTTAAAGTCATACATCAAGAAACATATGTCACTTGCAGAAAGGTGCTGAGTCTGAGTTTTGGTGCATTTGTTTGGGAAGAAAAGAAATCGTAAAATAAGTTGTGTTTTTTGGGGGGCTGTGGATTCTCATTTTAATGTTTGGCTGCAAGGGTTAAGACAAAGTGTGTGAATGGCGGTATATGACTGGGGACTGAGAGGTTGCATTACATGTGTCTGGTGGAGAAGCACTGCTATGGCAGCTGCATCCAGTTCTAGTATTCACAACTCAAGAATGCTGTAGATAAACTGGGCAGTTTTAGATGAAAGCAACATTACAGAAGCAGTTTTATAGTGAAGGAGGTGCGGGGATTTATTTCCAAACCAAAGCTTAAAGTGTGACTTGATGGTAGTCTGTGAAATACCAACATAAACAATGGCAATTGTCAACAGTGGAATCTTCAGTCTTGCAGAGAAAGGAATAACAAGATCCATTAGCTTGAAGTTAAAGTCAAACAGATACAGATTAGAAATTAAGCCTGTGTTTTAACTGTGGCTATCTGGTATTAGGGATGGCTTACATTTTTGCATTCTCTATCAGTAGAATATTGACTTCATTAACATGATTAACATCACAACTGACTGTTTTTTCCAAGGAGATATACTCTAGTCAAACTAGATCAGTCTGCTCCTCTTCTTGAAGCAGGAACTTATATTGAAAAACTTATGACCAGGCTTAGGGAAGAGATCAGATTCAAAGATGTCTTTTCTAGTCTTAAAATGGCACATTTACATCCTTTGTGTGTTTTCTGTCTTTGAAGATTAAGAATGTGTGAAAATACAAATCAGTGGGAACCATTGCTTGCAACTATGCTGGAGATTGAAAAGCTGTGAATTATTTAGTCATTGACAGTCTTAAGATTTTACTTGCCTATGTTTCCCTTAAACTGATAAAGTTTTGTTGAGAACATATTATAGCAATTTAATCCCTTTAGTACTTTCTAATATTAACTGCAACAATTCTTACAGAATGTATAAAAAAGTAGAATTATTTTTATACATTATGAATCTTAAAATATCCTCAAGCTTCTCTGTGGATTTTAGCATCCAAAAAGTTGTTCAGTCTTTCAGCATCAGAAGATGACCTGGCTCTGGCAAAGAAGTCAGTGTAGTCACGTTGAGGATGTGACCTGCTACATGCATTTACTTTAATTTAAATAAACATTTCCTTCTACAAACACAGGATATACCAGCATGTGTGTAAAATATTTATACTATCCTGGGCCTTCCCACTGGCATCAATGGAAGTTCTGTGTATGAATGTCGGGGATCTTATTCTTCAGCCAACCTCCAGACTTCTATATGTAGAAAGTTCTGTGTTTTGAATCAGATTCACAGTGGGTGTGAATCTTCATTGAGTTCCTTGATGTTTTGCTGATGTACAGCAGCAGAACATTTGGTGTCATTATTATGTCCTGTTATTTAGAACACAGTAGCAACATTCAGTAGATTGATCTGATAAAACAGTGGTTCAGTGAACACACAAAATAATGGAGTCTGCTTTTTGAGGGATTTGTAACTTGCTGTTGACTTTAATGAATGTAACCTAAGGCCAAAGCATAAATTTTTCCTGTGTTATAGACCAGAGAAACAGCACAGGAAAGAGACACACGAATTCCCTCAGCAGGTGAAAATCTTGACTCAGAATCTGTGATGAAGCTCAATTGACCTAGATAGCATGCTTAGCAATTTAAAAAAGGCTGCTTCCTTCATTTATAAACTGCAGGGGATTTTATCATTTAAGATATTAAAATAGAAGGCTTGTATCAGCATTGTACCCAAGATAGTCTTGTACCATCACTGTACTCAAGATATTCCCCCCACAGAGAAGGGAGGGAGATTGGGAAAAAGGGACAGATGGGTTCTGCTGGGCAAGGTTGATGTTAATGGCTTACCCAGGTCATGCAGAGGGCTTTTAGCAGAGCAGGGAGTCCAGTGGAGACTTCTGATCCCAAGCTGCCAGGTAAGCCTTTCTTCCTGAGGTAAAAGTAAGGTGAGGTGACAGTATACATTCACCATTATTGCAAGCATCCAAAATTCATGTCCGTGTTCAGTGTATTCTGCCTGCTGAATCGTCTCTTATTTTTGCATGGAGAAGAGGAGGCTGAGGGGAGACCTCATTGTTCTCTACAACTACCTGAAAGGAGGTTGCAGTGAGGTGGATGTTGGCCTCTTTTCTCAGGTGACAAGTGAGAGGATGTGAGGAAATGGCCTGACGTTGTGCCAGGAGGAGGTTTAGATTGGATATCAGGAAGATTTTTTTCATGGAAAGGGAGGTTAGGCATTGGAATGGGCTGCCCAGGAATGTGGCGGAGTCCCCATCCCTGGAAGTATTTAAGAGACATGTGGATGTGGTGCTTTAGGGACATGGTTTAGTGGTGGATTTGGTAGTGTTAGGCTGATGGTTGGATGTGATGATCTTAAAGGTCTTTTCCAACCTAAACGATTCTATGATTCTACATTTACTGGGTGTCCGTTGGCTGTTACTGAAAGGTAGTAACTCCTTGAACTACTTCCCATTTGTAACTAGATGTGTGAGTGTTCCTACTCTGCTTCAGGACAAAGTCAAAAATGAAAGCTTAAATTCTTGCTAAAATATGACCATATGATGTGGTGGCTTACTGTGTGAGCTCCTGTAGTCTTTTTTCTTGTGATTGCTGTCAGGATCAGGATGTGCAGGAGCCTTCTCTGTATAGGTTTAATACCATCTGGGGCAGGGGGACAGTCCTGGCTCTTCAGACCTTCTGTGAATAAATAATTTTAGTTTGATCTCTGAAACAATTTGTAAACATATAAATTGTTTTACCATCTCAACAAGTTTCACTTGCTGTTGCCACAATTTAAAGTCTCAGCACTGTAGACCAGAACTATATCTGGATCCTGGATTCGCTGCTAGTACATTTACCAAAGCAAAGGAAGAAATGAAGGCATATATCAAAGTAAAACAACATTTCATTTATAACTATTAAAATTAGTCAGCTTGGACCTTAAACCTACATACTGTGCTATTACAACTGGAACTCAGTGGAAATGGGCCTGGGATCATTTATTTACTAATTAACCGTTGTCATGGAGCATACGGTGCCAACTATACATTGCCACATCACCATTCTTGAAAGTCACACAGAAGAGAGCATGTGAAAGTGCTCTGTATTAAGAAACACAACAACATTATTTCCAAACCTGCTAAACTGGCATTATATTCCCTACATTATTATATTTGGCTACTGTTTAGGGATGGAAGAATCAGGAACCTATAATTTAAAACCTTGTAGAATACCATGGTATAAAAACTTTTAGCGCATTTAAAGGTTTTATTCCATTTTGGAAAGTGTTAGACAAAGACAGAATGTTTTTTTCCTTTGAGAACTATTTTTGGCTAAAATGATATTCAAAGTAAAAATTTTTCATAGCTTCTGGGAACCCCAAGTTTCTCCTGTCTCCCTTTCAACTGTATAAAATGATCAGGTTTTCTACACAGGAGAAATTAATCCCATTGCAGAAAGCCCCCCCTAATGCTAGGCATAAATATGGCTTAGGTGGTGTATGAAGTGTTTTGCAGGATCAAGACTGAAATTCATCTTCCAACTAAAAATTATAGGAGTGCATTCAATGATTAGTAGTATCAGATATAAGAGCTGACATCAGCCTTTGGCTGGTGAGGAATATTCATTGGAAATGACAATTTGATTCTACATAATGCTGCTAACATGCACTTGAAGGCTCTAATTTTCAAAAAGTACCAAATCTTCTACCATAATTGTAAGAAAATGGAGTGGAGGAAATACTAAGAGCTTTTGAAAGTCTTACTGTGATTGTGCCAGCCTCACACACCAAGATACACACTTTATTGTGAAATGAGTCAAATTAATTTTAGTGGGCCTGTTTGAAACAAGTCTTCCTCTCCATCTTTCCTCTCTCAAGGCCTCAGCTGGAGAATTGTGACCATTTTGGGTACTGTAGGCCAAGTTAGATATAAAACAGTTGAAAATAGTCCAGACTAGGCTAGGAAGTCTGAGATATGGGGAAGACTGGAAAAACTGAGGTTATTTAGCTGGAAAATGAGACTGAGGGGAGACACAATAACAGTATTTAAACACATAAAAGGCATCTAGAAAGGGAAAAAATAAACTGTACTATAGAGTGATTTAAGTAATACTTTCAGAAAATCTTCCTGATTGTAAAGATAACTCAGCTCTCAAATATAATATTGAGGAAGGCTGCAGAACTGCTATACTAGAGATGTTTAAGAATAGGTTGCACACATGTCTTATCAGGATTAGCTCAGATTAAATTGATTCCAGCTTGTGTTGGGGAGATTTTTTTTTTAATATCTCTTCAAATAATCTTTTGACATCCCTTCCAACCTATTTTCTCTTGTACTACAATTTTCTGTGTTGAAAGAAGCAAGCATGGCAGAACAGGGTCTTCAGTTTCACACAGAGAATTATTTCCAGGAATACTGTTCTTTCTAAATGTGGTATTTGGATAAAAATTGACCCTAACAGCAAAGGAGTTCCATATACACTGTATATTTCTAGTAGTTCACATTTGTCCATAGCCACGTGCTACGGTGCCATGCAGAGAGCTAGGCTGGGGAGTGACTGAGCTAGATGCACCACTTCGGCGAGCAGGCTGTGTGAGAGGAACAAAAGGGACAGCCTGGAGTCAGTGACTTGTCTGTCTCGATCAAACAGTTGCAATGATGAGAAGGAGGGAGCTTAGTCAAGAGTGTTTGAGGGGAGGTTACCAATAGCATCAGAGGATGGAAAGCCCCATAGAATTCAATGGAGACTTGAGAAGAGCCTCCGGGAGGAGAGATGAAGGTAGATACCTATTGCTACGTGTTTGCGAACCTAACAGGATAGAAATTTGTGTTACATAAACCTGTCGGACCATCATCCACATCTTTCCTCTCCCAGCAAGACTGTCTTCACTGTTAAATCACATTGTCTTGCTTTTTCTTTCTGGCCAGCACTTGAGTGTTTTGTATGCTTGATTGTCCAGTGTCTCAGCTTCAAGGGGTGTGAAGAACATCATGCTCCAGTTTAACACGTATCTTAGCACCCAGGAAGAGTGCCTGCTGCTCAGGTTCTTGTCTATAAGATGGGTTGTGCCAATGCTCAATGATTTAAGAGAAACCATAAGCCTGTTGTGCACACAGGCGAAAACCATAGGTGCCTAGTGCAAGAAACCACAGACCAGTTTTATGCAGGTGCCTGATGCAGTGATTTTAGCTGGCACTGGGGCTGAGGGGAGAGGTCTGCTGCTTGGAGCAGGGGGACATAAGGCAGCCAACTCAGATTTGCCAATACAGTGGATTAACACTGGCCCCAAAAGCTAGTTGTGGCAAAAGGAATAGTTGCCATACCTACACCCGTTTCTGGATTTAGCCTGAGATAACTAACCATACAAAAATATCTGGCTAATGCATGGGATACTTTTTTGTTGAGTTAGTAAATTAACTATATGATATAAACGTACTGGTCTTTGCTTACTTGATGTGATTATTCGTGCCTATGAATGATCATTGATAATGAGAAGATATTTTCTTTTTCTTTTGAACTTTAATTAAAATTTAATAAAAATATTCACATTTCTGAAAATGCAGACTGAGCAGATAACTAGCTCAGCATTTTGTTTCATGTAACTGTTCTTCATCTCAAATTCAGTGAAGTGCCCTAAATATTAGTAGATATTTAAAATGAACTTAGCTAAATTTCTACTTCTCCTTTTTCTCATCCCAGGGATGTATTCTACATCATACTCTATTCTTTGACTCCCAAAGTAACAAATGACTAACTTGAAAGTAATATTGCATTTTCATGGTAATAGGAAATATTTTGGGTGGTCCAAGAGGGTCTAAGTACTGCACCGGGGAAGAAACATTTCCTAATGGTGAGGGTTATTATTAGAATAATTAAACTTACTACCTCACTCTGTAGAAGTAGATTAAACAAAACCCAGTGTGTGTCATTTTACGCCCTGAAAAACATATCTAATAAGGGAATAAAATGCTCTAGAAATCAAATTGGGAACAATGATCACTTGACAATTTCAGTGAAAACTAACCCCAAAGTTAACTGAGAACCAGGCGCATTGTGAAACCTTCTCAACCCATATCCTGTTCAAGGTACTGTGTGAGATGGAACTTGGAACACACCAAAGCTATGTGCCTTTAAGAGGTCCCCGGTGTAGCAATATTAATAGGCTTTTTGTTGTGCTACTTCTGGTTTAATTTGTTCTGGACTTTATTAAACTCCTTTAAAACTTAAGCTTTATTAATCTCCATTTATAGCAGACACCCAAGCATATGCCAGACTATTCCTGGAAGACTGAAGGGCAGGGTAAGTGGAAAAACTAATTTATTAAACAAGAAGTAATCATGTTTTTATTTTTTTTCTTTTTGTACAGGTAGCTCAGAAGAAATATCAAAATGAATTTTATTTTAGAAAAATAGATGTTGATGTCATTAATGATGATTTTAATGTAATATGCTCTTAGTTATATAGTCCTGCTTCTCAAACACTGATTAAAATTTTTTTTGTTCCCCCTTTACTATTTTTTTTTTATTCTTCTTAATGAGGGATGTGGGCCCACCAAGAAGTTTCAGGACTTTGTGAAGAAGCAGTTGAAAGAGGTAAGCAAAGAGACTTGGAACCTAATCCTGCCATCTTTTGCACTTGATGTCCTCCATCTAAGGCCTCCATTTGCAGAGTAGCATCATTCCATTGACACATCAAAAAATCTTTCATGAAATTGAGAATGACAAGGTTTCTGAGACACTAAAAGCAAATTGTTTATATGGATTTTCAAGTATCACTTACAGCATGTGGAAAAGCATCTAAAGTGGAAATGATGTCATATTTTAATGAGATAACACACTACCTCACCACCAATAATCTCAATGGGAAGGCAAATACTGGGCCCATAGATTGGGTATTTTCTGCATTTTTTTAAATTTACTTTTTCTGATAAACAGGCACCATTAATATCTTAACAGCCCACATAATGGAACTATGCATGGTTTGGATGTGTTTTTATCTTCATCTGATGTAGACTGTGTACCATATGTGAGATTCAGAAAGAAAAATTCCCCTTTCTCTATGAGAAGCCCTGACATGTGGCACTCATTTAGACAAAGAATTCATGCAGAGACATGGAGAGATCTTTTTGATTTTTCATTTGTGTTATGAAATATGCCATTTTTGTTAAGCAATTTCATGCTTGGAGAATCTCCTTCTTATTTGTCTAACTTAGTCTTTTCCAAAGTGAAGACGTCTTTCTCCAATGTACATGAAGAAAGGAGACATTCATAGCTGAATGAGGTGTAAGGAACATGGGACAAATGTATTTTACTCAGCAGAGAAATTAAAAAAAATCATATTCCATTCTGCAAAAATGACCCACCCTATCAGGTATTAAGTGTGAAATTATTTTTCCTCTCCCATTTTCTTCACCTCCACCCCCTGAAACTTCTAGTTCCAGACCATTAAAAGAACAGTTCATGCTTCACGGAAATCCAGAGGAAAAAAAGAAAAGGAAAAAAAGGAAATGTTAAGGAGGTCACCAACATAGCCCTCATATCCAGATGAATGTGAACACAAAAGGAAACATTCTTCTCATTCTGCTCTGTAAACGTTTTTGGTCAATCCTTCTTCAGAATGAATTGTGATTTTTTTTTTAATATATATATTTTTTCTAAATTAAATAAAGATTTTTAAGCAAATGTTTATTAGACTGGCATGGTTGCTCAGCTCATTAAGATCGATACCAAAAATAACAGAGAACAACCTCATCACAGAGTAATGAAATCCAATTGAAACTGTTACTTTTGGCACTTTGCTTAATCTCTTATGCATACATGTGATGTCAAAGTTTCTGGATTTGAGAAAAAATATAACTTTTTTTTTACCTTTTTGGGTACAGCCACTATGTTCTAACATGCATGTTTATGCATCATGTCCTTAAGTTTTTCCGATGTAATGCTAGGAACAAGCGCTCCATGTGGGTTACTAATTGCAAAAGCATGAAACTGGATTTTGCAACATTATGTATTGAGGAAAAGACTATTCTGCAGATTAAAAACCTTCTGCCACTTTTTCTTTTTCCAGCCAAGAGGCTACGGCTTGGAGCCTCCCTTGCTGGGTACCAATGGATCTCCTGGCGTGGGAGGAGAGCTGGGGTGGCGTGGGTGCTGGGGGGCATCTGGGTGTGGGGGTGCACAGGCTTCCCTCCCACCCAGTCCCTGCAGGTGGCTTGAATTCAGCTGACAGGTGTTATCTGCTTCCTGGCCGGCAGCTTCACAGCCCTTACAAATGCCCAAACCCAAATATATCATTTTAAGGCAGTGTTTCCAAGGCAAGGAGGCTTGCTCCTGCCACAATCTGCCTGCTTCTTCCCACTGTGTATGAGCACCAGCTGCCCTCATACAAGGTGGAAAGCATGTATGCAGCATCACGTGGATGATGAGGCTGCTCCAGGAGCAGCCCTCCTGGAAAAACAAGGTGGGGTTTGGCTTTTTGTTTTCTTGCTTGCTCTGTCTTCGAGACCCTGGCATAAGGAAAGGAGTTCAGTGTGCTGTTTGCAGTCTGTCATCCTGCAAAAACAATACTGACAACTAATGGTGTGGTAACCTTACCTCTTTTTTTAACTGCTTGAAAAAATGGAAAGAGGGACATAGCAGAAAAAAAAGACTGTATGCTGTAGTGCTTGAGTGCTAACAGAGACAAGTTAACAATGTTATTAAATCCTATATTAACCATCCTGGAGAAGAGGCCATCTCCTCAGAGGAAATCAGATACCTGCTTCCTCATTGAATAGATGGGGGTTAGGCACCAAGGTCCTTAGCTTGGCCTGGAGTGAATAAGTCTTGAGATCTTGTAGATCTTGTGAAAAATGAGTTAAGTGCATGGTTTTGGCTATGGTCAATAGTTCCCTTGAACTTCTCACTGTTGTCAGCTGTGTTTGGCCTCTTTGCCTTCTGGATTATGTTAATTTACCTATGGATCCCTGTACTGGGTGGTGTTGTAGAAATGCTTAAGTCCAAGTCTACGCTGTCCTTCATCTGGGGTGGTTTTGTCTCTTTTTGGTTTTACAGCTTTGTTTTTTTTTTTTGTTGTTGGTTTTTTTTTTTGGTTTGTTCTTTGTGTAAGGCAGAATGACCCTCAACTGAAAATATACAATTCAGTGACCAGGTCTAAGGACGTGTTAGTTTAGTTTTGTGCTGTAATAACAAATTGTCACAGACAAGTTTTATAAGATGGTAGCATCATCTCAGGACTACTAAATGATTAGGTTTCATGAAGTCAGTTGTTTATGCATACCCAGCAAACACTATGTAATCTACAGATTCTTCTTAAAAGAAGAAGATTATGTTTTTGAATACAGCTTTGATCTCAGCATTGCAGCTTTACTACTGAGCCTTAAATGAGCCACAGTATACGGTGATCTTCTATGTAAAATATGTGATAAGGACTTGTCTTATTTTCTATCTTAAAGAGGATTATGTGAACTGGACTCTATCCTGTAGTTTCTCATATAGACTTTATAAATTGCGTAAGTGATGGAAATAGTCTTTATCTAGTATTTTGTTTTAAAATACCAAGCTATGTCTGAGACAAAGAAAGATATAATCTTCCCAGTCTTCCACCATTGAGCTACTTTTAGAGTTATGTTTTTTTTGAGAAGCTGGGAATTAGGCAACAAGAAAAATTCTGATTAACTGAAAAGCACCTAAAAATTGCGATTTACCATCTTGGAACAATGGTAACTTTAACTTAATGGCCTTAATACAGATGGAAATCAACCCTGCTGTCTGTCAGTAATAACAGAGTGTGAGCAAACATGGTAAAGAATTGCTGTAAGGAGCTGTTGTTTGCTTGTGTCCATCTGTACAAATGCAATCTGTATGCATGCCTGCTGTAGGTATTAGAAGGGCCCAAACTCTGCCCGTACATAAGTTTGGGTAAGACTACTCATGTACTTAGGTACTCATAGGTTAAAGGGCTAATGTGGACTCAGCATAATTTGAAGAGAACAGTTTTTCCCTGCCTTTACACTACAGTGTTAGTGGAAGATGATTTAGGCATAGATGTTCCAAACCTGGAAGGATGGATTGAAGTCTTAGGATCTCTCTACTCCATCTCCATCCCTTGCAATGACAGTTGTAAAACCCATGTGTGCCACAGAAGGCTGCACCAGGCAGGAGAGGGTTGGGAAGTGCGGGAGGAGGGCTGCTGCCTGCCCCAGGAGGGCCACCAGCAGAGGAGAGGACCTGGCTGCTCCTCTAAGCTCATCCTTCATCCCTAACAGCTCTCTGGGCCAGATCCTTGGCTGGTGCAGGGAAAGGCATTTGTGTGGTTGGGCAGTGTCTGCTGATGGAGAAGCTGATTGCTGAGTCCCTGGGCTGTGGGCCAGATTTGGGACAGGGCTCAGTGAAGGTATAAGCAGCAAAACCCTGTTGATGTCTTTGGTCCTGTGCAGGTGCTGCTTAGTGGTCCCAGCACACATGTATTTTTAAGCAGTGGAATATAGACCAAATGTCAAACTTAAGAGGATTTGGCACCAGAGAGCTTTAAAGAGGAGACACCACAGCTGTGTTAGAGGTATTTCATAGGGCTGGTGACTGGATGATTTCTGTTGCCCTCATGATTCAGATTTGGCTTCCCAGGACCAAACAGCCAGCCTCTGGCCTGGTTGCCCCTCACCGGCTTCCCCAGTCCCCTCAGAGATGGGGCTGGAGGACTTATTTCATTCCTGGAGCAGTAAGTGCTTTGCTGGCATCATCCTTGTGATCCTTCAGCCACTCTCCATCAGTTGTTGACCACAGTGCGCATGTGTACAGGCGTGAACATGCAAGTTGAGTCCTGATCTCTTAAAATAGGTCTGCTTGCATCAAACTGCTTGTGTATCCAATATATCACTCAGGTGCATGCCAGGGGCACATAATGCCATATATCTGGACATGTGCCTGTGGAGCAGCAGGGGAGAGCATGACATGTTGACAGTAAAATGCATTTTTTCCTTTTTCCCTTTTTCCTTTCTCTCCCCCCTTCTTTTTCCCAGTACAAATTACTCCACAGCTCATATTGACTCTACATCCCCCTTTTTGTGCACCAGGAGCTGTAATCGTCAAGCTGGCTCAGCACGGCCAAGAATTCAGCACACTGATGGAAGCCCTGGCAGCCCTTCCAGGGGGTTATCTGATAAAGAGCATTTGCTCAGATATGCCTGTGAATGAACTGTCTGCACTTCCTGCCTTTGCAAAAGCAGAGCAAGGCAATGTGAGAAGACCTTTTGTTTATTTTTGAATTTCTTCTTCCAGTCCTGGACAGAAGCAGAAAAAAATATATTTTCTTTTTAAGGAAATCCACAGTCCATCTTCTTTCTTTTTCGTAAATCCACAAAATTTAGGACCAGGTTTGGTTAGGCCTTTGGATCAAGATTTGAATTGTTTCTCACTTTATATGCCAGATTTTACTTTAGATGTAGCAAAATGACACTGTAATTCTGGTGACCTGCTTTGTGGGTATTTGCAGGAAAAAATCTATGTTTAAATAAATTGAAGGTTGTGATACGGGCTGAAAAAGTCAGGAAATCCACACTTAGGGCTGACACTAATACTCATGTGGAAAATAAAAGGCACAGGGACTTGAGTTCAGCAGGGAATGCCAACGATAACTCTTAATTTCCAGGCTTTGTGTCAGGTTCTGTCAATATAACATTATTTAAGTGGAGTTTTATGCCTGTGAATTCACTTGTGTTTTAATGGCAGGATTATTTTAAGAAGAAGAATAGGAAAAAAAAATCTTGTTAGGAAAGGTTGCATGTAAAATGTCTGTTCTTATACATGACAGACCAGAATGGATAAATTCGTACCAAAGTCATTCGTAGGCAGCAGGCTGGAGCTGGCACCAATTCCTGGCCTTGCCACATGTCTTCTGGGTGATCTTAGTCACTTCATTTACCTTTGCTCCAGTTTCCCAGTCCATGAAATACAAAGAAGAGCACTGACCCCCTTTGTAAAATGCTTCATAAACCTGCAGAATAAAAGAGCCGTGTTTGACCTTGGTTTTAACAGACCAGCATGATCTGTGCATGCCTGCTTGTCTGTGGGAATACCACATACATCACACCTCTGATGAGACATATCTCATCCATCTTCTTTCGCCGCGTGCATCTGTACTGTGCTCCAGCGGCCGCACAGGACCCCTGACGTCGGTGGGGCTTCCACCTGGAGGTCACTGTTGAGCGCCGGCTGTAGCATATGATCCATCATTCGTGCCATCAGCCTGCAGGTCACAGTGCGCCAGCGACCCGGCACCTGCGCAGACTCCTAGGAGAGGGCTGCAGGCAGCCAGCACGGCCTCCCTGATGTGGTTAAAGGCTTTCTCTTTCTCCAGCTGTTCTTAGAGAGAGCCCCCTCTCCTCCTCTTTTTGTTCATGGTTTCTTCTTCAATGCCTCTGCAAAGCCTTGTACCTTTCAGGAGCCATCTATGAGACCTGGAGAAGTTCATGATATCTCTGTTGGTTTCAGACAGAACGACAGAGGTTGCTGTCTTCTCAGGTTGTAGTAGAAGTCTCTGTGTATCCCTATTGGTTCAGCTTCTCTAAGAATTTAGTGTGGATGTATTGACTTATTTGATGATACAAGCTAAGAAATTGCCCAAGTACTTTTTGCTCCTGGTGGAGCTCCATCACTCTTTTCTAATACCAAGGAAATTTGATGGGAAAACAAACTCATCATCTGTTGATCTGAATACAGTGGTTTTGCGAAGGTCCACGAAAACAGATGACAGGAAATTAGGCACCACCGAAAATAAATCGCTCTATGATACAGTAGGAATTGAATGGAAAGACTCTTGCTACCAGTGAAAAAGAGATCTGAGAAGCTTGACATCACAGCGCAAGTAAAAGGAGAATTCAAGTGAGACAATGGAGCTGCTGATCCCCACTTTGTGTACTAGGGCTGCTATAAGGAAAACACCTACCAGAACAGCATAACAATAACTCCCATAGAAAAAGAAAGATGGTAAATACCATTTGCTAAGCTGTTGCTTTGGAGAGTTTCACAAGCATCCACTGAATAGTTATGAAAATATGGCCATAACTCAAATATTCAGCAAAACTGACTTTTGTAACAGTGTGAAGCAGCTGTCCATAATCAAGTAGTAACACTCCTGCTCTTTATAGCTTGGCAAAGTTTCTACCCCCTTAATAAGCTGAGCAAACAAGCTCCTCTTTATGTACTTAATAGCTGCATCAGGACTTTCCCCCAGGAATATCTTTGGGTGATTTGCTTCTCCTAAGCATGCTGAAGTTAAGAGGGAAGAGGATATAGGAAGGCAGAGGCCAACTGTGAAAAACAAGAGGAATTGGTGATACAGCCTGTGAAGGGAATTAGATTTGGGAATAAGTAAACAATGGGAAAGGTAAGCAAGTAAATCTGGTTCCTCTATGCTGCTCATCTGCTGCCTTGATGTGCGTTCACCTGAAAGATGTTTTTTCCTAAGCAACCATTTGCTCTCTCCCTTATGAAATGCACCTGGGAAACTGATGGTTCCTGGGGAGGGAGTATAAAAATGAGTCATGGGCTCCTACTGAGAGTTGGAGTGGGGGAGGGGGATATCTCTCCATTTAGGGACAATATGGGATAGGATATTGAGTAATGAGGTAGGGAGAGCTCTGTAATGAGAAAGAGCTGTCGAGGAAGCACAGAACTCAGGGAAATCATTATATGAAGAGGGAGCAATCAGAAAGCTGTTGGATTGAGATGCTGTTACAGCTCTCGCTAGAATTTCAAGCTTTGGGGAAATAAGAATATGTTAGGAGGGAGTGGTACTATGTCAAGTCAACAAGAATTATAGGGAGAGAAATATAACTTATAGATTCCATCCTTTCAGCTATTAGATTCATGTGATTATGATACTGAATCCTCTAAGCTCAGCTAAACATAGGGGGATTTGATTTATACTGAAGACCCAAGATGGCTTTCGTTGGCATGAATCTTTGCTGGAGTAGCAAACATCTCATTGAATCTTGCTTATTAAAGTCTTTAATAAAACCTCACAGGGATTTTCTGTTGCTTTTTCCTTCTTTCTTTCTTTTTTTTTTTTAGTTGCTTTACCTGGACTATCAAACAGGAGAGAGAAGCACCCGAAGAAACTGGTGACAAGATAAGTCCTCTATATTTTCCATAGCTAAATTACTTCAAGGCAGAAGCCTGTGACCATTTTGTCAAGCTCTACAACCCCCACTGACTTTGAGAATGCTGACTTGTTCTAACTGAATTAGGCTTTTGTGGACTAGATATGAAAAAATAGTTTGGTTGTATTACTTTGATAATATGGAAGGTTGAACTGATTCAGAGCTGGAGACAGCAATTCTCCTGTTCCTTTCCTCTGGTACAATGCAATATAGATTTTAATTTTTTTTTTTTTTCTAGATTGAAAGTTTTCTAAAGTGACACGTTTTCTGGATTAAATCTGTTTCTTACTGCCTAAGATTGAGAGGGATTAGCCTGTGTTCTTTCCAGTTTCTTTTATGTGTTCCTCTATAGTTCTACACCTATTTAAGTCTATCAGCTTCTGTAACATTGATGCCATCAAGATCCATGTGGCCTAAAACAGTCTGTGCCCTTTGCATGGGACAATTTGGTTTAAACATCCAAAATCTACCAGGTGGTTTTGCACTCGGATGTCTGCAATCTTCAGCCTTTTCCTTGCTCTCTGGCCCCAGATGGGCTTAGGTCCTTGGAGTATGCCAGAGCAAACTTAGTAACACATAAAGTGATGTGTCTCGCGAGTCTCACTTAATTACATCAAAATGAAGTTTACATGGAGTGTGCTGTATATCCTGTCTACCGAGACTTTTTTGTAGTCTGTAGGAAGGCATTTTCTCTCCCAGGAGACAAATGTCCCCTGCCAGACAATGCAAAGCAGCCTGTCACCTTCCCCTCTAGTTAGAGAAAGGAAGCAGGAGAGTTGCCAGCTAGAGTAGGGGAGGATAAACACACCACATTATTTTGACCTTAATGATTCAAAAAAAAAAAAAAAATTTTAAAAAAATTGCTGCAATATAGTTTGGGGTTAATCTCATGGTTTTACAAGAAAAAGTTGATGTCATTGTCAATATATTGAATTCTAAATGTCCGTTCAGTCTAAATGTCAGATATCTTTGCATTTTAACTGAAGTCCCAAATAAAAAATAAAAAGTATGGGAGACCAGCAGAACAAATGTTTTTGTGATAATGAATTTCCTTACCCACTTTTAATCTAGATATAGGGTTTTTTTGAAAGGCTGCTGCTGGTACTTAATCTTTATTCTGTATCTCTTATTACTATAGGGCTGTGATATTGTTGAGCATTACTTTATTTCCATTTGAGAGAATAATGACTTTAGGGATATGAGTTAGTGTTGTCAAAAGAAGTAGAACACGAATGAAGAGAGTTAAATTTCAGATGCTTATGTCTGCATCTACTTTGTGCCTTGTTGACCATTAGGATGTTCTATGTTTCAGCAAAGAAGAAAGGGTTTATGTTAATCCTTGAAATATTCTGTATCGTTGGATCTGGAGTTTGGCTTTTCCCATTCCATCACATTATAGAGATAGAAGCAAGATGGAATATGAATATGCAACTGGATCCAGACATCCTTCGCATTCAGTTTGGGCCAACAATTAGATCTAAACTTCCTCCAGGTGCATCCTATCCCAAATTAATTTACTTCTTATTTTCCTGAAAAAAAGAAATTTTTGCCCCAGGCTGTTGGAGTTAACAAGATTTTGTGATTATTTATTAGGTACAATTAGAACATGCTTGTTTGATAGTTCATTATTTTGTCCTGGTAAAAATCTCTATTCCCTGCAATAGTATGCAAAGTAGGCAATCTGTCACTCTTCAAGTTCATATTGTGAGGCACTAAAAATATCAGTGTAGCAGCAGAACATGTTAGCCATCTCCAAAACTGGAAGTTTATAGCTCAATAACGCACGTGTATTGGATGACCAGGTGATTTTGGTGTTTCTTCATTTCCTCTCCAAACACAGTTGTTTTATTGTCATAATTAGCAGTACAAGGAAATGCTATTGTATGGTTTGGAGGAGTATTAACTCCATATTAGGAGTTAATCTATTTCTGCTCAGAATCGCACAGAATATTTAGTGGGCTACATTTTCTTTAATTGTCCTCAGACAGTCCAATTCAGTCTCCTGCACAGCTGTTAGTGTGCTTTTTTCTTTTGTCCTCGATATCAGGTCCTTAGCTGAACTCTTGAAAGGGAAACCCTGACAAAGAAAAGGTCAAGCAAAGTTAAAGGGAACCTCTGTGGCTAACCTTTAATAAAGCTAGGAAAATGAAATGGTTAAAATATGAATATGTGAACAAGGTACCCTGATCCAAGCAATGAGTTATTTTATATGGAATTTCTTGTAACTAATTGTAAGCAGGTGCATTTGAACTGCCAGATGCCAACCTGCCAAAATGTGTCATGGCTTTAAAACCTAGCCAGATCCTAATGTGTAGTGAGGTCTGTCTGGTGCTGGTGAGCTGGAACCTTTCTGAGTTATTTCTCAGAGTATCTCCATTGGGCCCACATCAGTGTTACAGAGACACTTGCAACTTCTGCCTGCCTGTTGGGGCTTGCTGTGGTTGGGGCTGCAGCAGGAATATCCAGTAGTTTTTTTCCCTTTTCTTTGAGTACGGCTGCAGTTTGACACCCATAAGTGCCAAAGTGGTGTAAGGATTCTTCCTCTGTCAGCAGAAATGATCATTTGCAATGTTTTTGTTCCACATGTAACCTTCTGCTTCAGCAGGGCTGCTGTAAAGCAGCTCCTGAAATGCAATACCAAAGCTGCGTTAAGAAAACGCCTTGTCTTCAAGTTCTCTGAGTTAGCCTCACCATGCCACACAGATCTCTTCAGCACACAACAGACTGGCTGACAAATCAACTGGACTACCTAAAAATACACAGTCATAACATTTGTTTTATTGGTAATGAGTACTTAGAAGCACGGAATGGTTTGTGAGTGCTGAGCTCACTTGGAGCTGTTGGATTGGCTGCCCTTGATATCATAGCCCTGCCGATAATGTCCAGTAAATCTGTGGGGCTAACTGTTTCCTTACTGTGTATAAATTCCATTTCATGACAGCAATAATACATTCCAGGCAGTGCATTTCAGGGTGATAATTATACATCTTGGGTGGTTAAAGTTACTCCACCTTAGTTGTGTGAAAAAAAGAAAAAGTTGTACCATTTGCAAAAATGGGAGAATGTCCTGGTTTCCATGAGTTTAAAAAAAGAAAAGGAGGGGGGGAGGTTTTTTTTTTTTTTTTTTTTTTTTTTTTTTTTTTTTTTTTCCTCTCTCTCTCCATATTTCAGAGAGATTCTGGCTGAATAAAGGTGGGATGTAAAATGAGTTCAGACTTCAAGGTAAGGCCTGTGCCAGTATCTCCAAGGTTTTTCAGCTAACCAACCACTGCCAAACGCCAAACCTCACATTTTTTTGTGGACCACTGTCTGCCCTTACCATTAAAATTTTATTTGAGAACTCTATTACAGAGATGCACTGTTTCATAGGGGTCTAGAGACTGTGACAGTGGATGCAAGTTTTATGTGGACTGTGGTTTCATAAAATCACAGGAATAAAGAGGACCTCAAAATAGTGGACAAGGAAGGACAGTATCAACCACATCAGAATCATGTCTCACACGTCTGACAATTTTTAAAAGCCTCTTGTGATGAACAGTCCACACATGAGCCTTCTCATGTGTTTACTCCAGAATTTCACTGTTGATACTATTGGGAAGTCTTTGCTAATGTCTACTTGAAATCTTTCCATTAATCTTGTCCTATACACCAAGGGTGTAGAGAAGGTTCTTTCTCTTTGCAACCTTCTTTTATACATTTTAATATATTCAGCTTGCTCCTTCCATTCTCTCTTCAGTAACCAAACGACCTCAAATCTTTCAGTCTTTAAGGCATATTTTCTAGACCTTTAATCTGTAATTCTCCTGTGGAGAATTCAATGATCAACATTTTTACTGAAATACGGTAGCTGAGGCCTTGCAGGCTCTGAACAGGGAAGAAGAAGAATCTTTCTTGCAGACAGTGAGTTTTTTGCAGGCAACAGTTTTTTGTCATTTGATTACCCTGTGATCGCCTACATAACCCCTAGCTTCTTTTCAACCTAAATATTTCTTTGGCACCAGTTCTCTATCTGTTGTTCACACAGCAGTTTATTCCAGCGTAAAAAGTCCTTATCCTTGTAAGCAGCATCCTACAGCTTTCTGACTGTTAACACCGGTGTAGGAAGATCTTTTTTGTCCTTCAGTCCAGCTCACTCTTCAAATTTGGAAAATGCCTTGGTTTTGATATTTGATAAATAATTTTTTTTTGTCTTCCTGAATTATTAGTGAAAATACTGAGAAATACTTACTGTAGGAAAGACCCTTTAGCCATTGATTGGCCCCTTCTGAAAAGAGAATTGTATTTTCCTTTCACCTAGTCCACACTGCACAATTTTCTCTGGAGCACATCATGTCATACTGCCTGGTACGTATCTAAAGATGAGCTATACAACAACTATGACTTCTTTATCCACAAGTTCTGTTATGTGGTTGTAGGAATTACATTGGTTTAGCACAGTTTATTCTGGCAAATGTAAACTGCTCATGCTTATCATGTTGTTTATTTTCTAGGTATTTACAGATGGTTTGTTGATTATTTGTTCTAGCATTTCTTTGGCAACCTGGAGCTACAGTGTAAAAATTGCTCTGTTCCTCTTCTGCCTCATTTTTAAAGATGGATGCTGTGGTTGTCCCTTCCCAATCTTCTTTTGTCTCACCTCAGAGACATCTTTCCAACATCTGACAGTGGTTCCAAGATTTAATTAGTCAGCTTGTGACATGTTTTAAGTTTTATGCATCTTACAATCTTATGTGGTCTAACACCTCAGTGCATTAGGCCCAACCAATTTACAATTGAAATTTATCCAAACCTTTGCTAACCTATTCCTGTTTTATTTCAAGCTCGTGCCTTATGTCTTTGTAGGAATCAGTAGTCTGATTTACAGTCTTTCTGGAAAAAATAAAAAATAAAAAAAGAGTTTGCCTGTGGATGTCTAGGTAAAATGTTTCTGAATTTCTAAGAAAATAAGTATTGTTATGCAACCATATTTCTATTAGATCTGACCTAGTAAAGAGAGCATACTACAAAGAAACAGTTTTGGTGAGAAGTGAAAATTAATACAATGTGATCTCCCAGCATTTTTTTGCAATATCTGACAGAACTAAAGTAAGAATCATATGTATTACCTGTGTTTAGATTTTATTTACTATATGCACTAAATATTGTTTGCAGCATGAGGAAACCAGGACATGAAACATTCATTTTCCAAAGCTTTTAACAGAGCACCTGTAATCAGAGGTCTGTTTGTCACTGCTATGTTTCTGAGAAATCCTCTGAGATCTTCCTAATTGATTAAAAAGCACCGCTTACTTGCATTACAGCAATATTCAGAATATGCAATGGACTTTGCAAACCTATGAAATGAAGAAGCTGTTGATCTTGAATCCATTTATGCCTTGTGGGATTTTTGGGTATATATGCCAGGGGAGCTGTATGCTGGACCCAGGGCACATCCATTGCTAGTTCTTCCATTCATTTTGCAGAATGATCTTATCCACCCATTCAGGAACATCAGAGACACTTCCATTTGATGGGAAACATCTTTAAAAAAACAAAAATATATTAAAGGAAAAAAATACAACCTTCAAGCTGAAAATAATACCAACTAGAAGAATTTCTAGTGCAACCAGAAATCCTGGAGTAGTGTTCTAATACTGTATATTTTCCTATTCCCCAAATTATTAGGACTATGTCACAGAAATTACTTTTTAAATTTTATATTTCCTGAAAATCTTACATTTTCTTCTAGTTTCATGCCTGCACACTGCAGACCCCGAAGAACTCTACTCTGTACAATTCCTCCAGCTTAAAATACTACAATTTAGAATTCTCTCAAAGTTAATGGTACCTGAGAAATTATTTGGTGGCACTTGTTACTTTGAAGTCTCCTACTATTGCAGTTACAAAGGACACAATTCTCTGAACCAACTTCAGAGAATTCTGTTGTTTCAGCTTGGGCCTCATGTCTAATCTTGTCAGGGGTCACACAGTCCCTCAGGGTGGTATTCTTTTTGGCAACAACAGTACAAATAAATAATTTCCAGAAAAATGTGTTATCAGTTTTATCTCATATGCTTTTACTTGCTACATCAGTGCTTAAATGTTGTAGTGGTCATAGTAGCTATAGTTGGAAAATATTTCTCCTGAAGAGATTTATTAGAATTCAACTTCTTCCCAAAAAAGTTTTATTTGCTAGGAATCTCAGAAAGCTGTTGCCAAAAATGTATTTTGTAATCTTTTAGAGCCAAATTTGGATTAAGTAGCAATCAGGGAATCATGCATCAAAACAGGAAGCTCAGTATAAGCTGACAAGGAGAGCGCTGCTCTGCTGATTTTGGACAGGCACATCCTATGAAGATGTTTTCTCTGCTGCTTTCCCCACCACATAGAGCTGCTGAGTGAAAGTGTGTCAGAAGCAGGAGCATGATGCTGTGGTGCCGCTGACTGCTCACGGGCCAGGGGTGATCCTACCTTTCCTCCTAGCACTAGCCCAGAGGTAGGGCTGTATCCATGCCATTTGGCCCCATGCCTTCATCTACATCCTTGGTATAGCCAGACCTACATCCCTGTGGCATAGGGAGTTCTGAGAAGAAAAAATAAATGATGAAGGATTAGTGGTGGTAACCTGTCCTGAAACAAAATTCAAGGAAAGCAAGAGAAGGTAATTGAGGAAAGGAAATAGGACAGTGTGGAAAGAAGCCAGGGTGAGGGAGGCAATGTGAGGGGAGCCAACAGCCCATCATTTGACTCACTGTTTAATCATACTACATTAGTATCATTGGGAACATCAGGTGGGATGCCACAGGGCATAACGGTAAGGATGGAGAAGGAAGTGCTGTCACCTCCATGGCTTCTGTAGCTTCCCGTGTAAGCACATGTTGTTTGGACACTGTGAGATAAAGCAAACATGTCAATCCTTGCATATCAGCGGCAGAATGAGCTCTATTGACAGCAGTACATTAGCAGGTACAAAAGGCCACAATATGATACCAGGTTCTGGGACTGACTTGCAGCAGCTGGGAATCAGTCCCAACTGTTGATGCTGTGGACTCTGGTGATTTTGTTTACAGGATACTAAAGATTTTCAGGATCTATTTTTGTCTAGGCTGAGGCTATAATAAGGGACAGGGCTAGTACCACACTATGTGTCAGCTAATCTCTCTGTCTAGAAGCTGTTTGATTCTTAAATCAGTTCAATGTGCAAACCTGGTTGTATAGTTCTTTCTGTCACTCAGGGTCATAATCTGCCTTAAAATTCAAATTTTCCCTCATAAAAGAACAATGAGTGGGACAGGTTGTTTAAATTATAGTTTTCCTGTTCCTGGGAAAACGAGGGTTCAGAAGTTATAGTATGCAGGTGGAGCTTGCTTTTTTTTTATTATTTTATTTTTTATTTTTTTTTACCTACAAGCCAGTAATTAACACCTTTGCTTCATGTTAGACTTCAGCATGTGGACCTTATTGCTTCATCAAATGTATGAGGGACCAGCTGGTTTTCATCAGCTAAACAGCACCATTTGACAATGGGGAAAAAAAAGCAATCTTTGCTAGCAGCAATAATCAGTTTTTCTTGCCCCACTTCTTTCCACACTTGACCTTTCCAGCAGCCATCTTTTCTTCCTCACCATTCCCAAAGAAGATCATGCGGTTGACTCCATTAACTTTTATATAAATCTAGAACATTCTGGTGTCATAGGAGAATAATGAGAATAATATATGTTGATAACAGAGACTGCCTCAGCTTTTCTAGATAGATTTGTCACTATGGATGAGAGACTCATTCTAGGAGAAATAAGTGCACTACTTGAAAAAGTAGCTTGTGAGCTTCTTATCCAACCTCCCTTGAAGGCCTTCTGAAATGATTCTGTTCCCTAAACCCTTCTACGTCTTCTTAATGCAGAAACTGTCTTTCTTGGGAGCTGGATTGTGTTTTTTATTGTTTGATAAATGGGAATGGACTTTGAACAGCTAGTACAAAACCAGAGTCATCGTGCTGGTCTGTGGAGTCTTCTCTTAAGGGATTTTGGGGCTTTTAGCAAGTACCTATGAATGTCCTCCATGCTCCTGTGGTAATGCTCCTGCCAAAGGCACCAGGTATGTCTCCTCACAAGATCAGTGCTCCCCGGCGTTGGATCAGGCCCTTCCTATACTCCACGTTTAAGCAAGCAGTTCTCAGCTTGTTTGAACAGAGGGTGATGTTTTTTTCTGCCCTCCCCTCCTGCCCCCCCCCCTTTTAGGCCGCTAAGTCAAACATTGAGTGTGATTAATGATGACAGAGATCACTGTGAGCATAAAGTTCAAGACTGGGGCTGTTTATTTGTATAAGAAAGTTGTTTTCTGAGTGTTTCTCTATATATCCAGCCACATGCTTAAACTGAAATACCCCAGCACAGTCACTGGTTTGTAAGAATATTGTTTTGACAGCAAAAAATGCTTGTAAACATCCAGGATGGGGAGGGGAAATATTCAGTGTCTTAGGACTAGGTACATTTTCATGTGGTTTGTTCTCATATTAGTGGCATGGGAGGAAGTGTCTGGCAAATACTACTGAGGAGATACTGTGTGTGAAAATATGCTGGGTCAGGTGAGCAACTCCAGAACATAGATGGGAGCTTAGAGGAATCTGTCCTTTGTCTTCAGAAAATAAGCATTAAAGGCAAACCCAAATTCAAAAATTTCAGTTACAGGAGTCATATTGGGTTCTCACAGCCAAAGCACAAAAGGGCAAGGCAGTTCCTTCCACTGGGATCCTAGGAACTCTGCCTCATGTCATTGTTGACAAGCCAAGTCATGGATTTACATAGTTGCCTGTATATGTCTGTCATCCCATCTCAAAAAATGTGGGTTCGGTTTCTCAGGAGTGAGATTTGCCTGAACTTGGCTTTGTCTTCTAGCACCAAAGCTGTTAGCCATGCATCTATAGTTCCCACTGATCCTTCAGTTACAGTTGTGCCTGAATTATGGGCCTTAGAAGCAGAACTCTGGGGCACTGGGGAAGGCTAAGCGAGTCTTCCTTCAGTTCAGTGTTCCCCTGGCTGGCTACTCTCATTTCCCAAATTTGACTTAACAACTTAGATTTGTCTGTAACTGAAATACATATTAGTCATTAATCAAAATAAATAAACAACATGAGGGAAAACAAAATGTGCCTAAAACACTTTCAGGTGAATCTAACCACTTCTTTTCCAAACACCTCTGCACTTGACTGTTCTGTTACAAATTTGCTGCAAAGGTTCTGGGAAAGGGAATGGTGTTTAAATTATTGTTTCTTTTCAAAAGTTATCCCCATGACACATCTTCAACTTTTGAAGAGAGCAGTTCCTTTGAAAATTATCTTCGTGTGTTTTCTTTCTTTCACAATTTATTCTAACTGAGAATAAACTGATTTTTCATCATGACACTCTTTTCTCCAGAGAATAGCATTGTTTTTCTTTTATTATTTTCTGGTTCAGTCCATTTAAGTTATGCTCCTCCTCCACTTCCTTACTGCACTAAGTAGAGTCAGGGGTTAGTTAAGGAAAGTTTTGTTTGAGTGCTTCCAATTTTAAGCTCCTGACTCAAAAAAAAAAAATAAAAAAATAAAAAAATAAAAATCACCACACGATTTCTTGTTCTTAATGTGTTGATTGCCAGATTATTTCTTTAAAATTATAGCACTTGTTTCCTGTTTTCAAAGGCTAAAATCAGCCACTTAAGCATGACTAAAAAAAACCAGGGTGCCTAAATTAGTTTGCATAGCTAGAGCAATAACAGCTCTATCAGACTGCAGGTGTCACAATACCCACATACACATAGAGAAATCTTGAAAACAGGAGGCAGTCTTACTGAACCCAAAGAAATCTTTTTTAGCAGAGTTCATGCTGCTTTGCTCATGAGGTCAGGCTATAGAAAAGCAGCTGACACTATGATATTGAAGGCTCCAGTGGTTTTCCTGCAGGAATAGATGGATGACCTGGTTGCTTTATATTGCTGACTTTGTCCATTTAAACAGCAAAGTAAAAACTGGTTTTCCTCATGTGGGTTTCTTCTTAATGAGATTTGTTCCTCGTCATCAAGACTATTTGTATGCTTTTTTTCCTCTCAGTCTCTTTTTCTTAATACTCTCTGAATTTCCTGACTTCCCAGTTTTGATTGTCAGGTTACAGTTCATCCAAGGCTAAAGTGCACTGACACAATCCATGCCAAAAATAAGGGGAAAATAACACAATTTACTAGACCTTGTACCCACACATTATGATTTCAGTGCAGTGTTTAACTCCTATTCAGAAGAATCAGGATTGACCAGAAATATTTTCAGAAAATAAAATTCATATCTATGGTCAATGTCAGGTTTCAGCTCCAGGGGCTGAGTTAAGAAGTGTGTTGCTGAAGGTTCCACTTAGGTCAATCCCCAATTTAATCCAAATATTTTGAGAGAGGAATCATGTCTCACATATTTCCAGAACAGCTTTAATACAATTTATCCCATATATGGGTTATACTTGGTCTTCCATAATATGTGTAATATGTATATTACATACATATATGTATATATATGTATATATACATATATATGTATACATCTTTTTTCTCACAGGTAACTTTGTCTTCATGTCGCCAGAATTATCAGGGTTAGAAACATACACATTCATCCAACATCCCATTGTTTTCTCACTGATATGATCAGATCAGTCATTCAAACTCCTCATCTTATAATTTAAGGATAGCTTGATCCTAGCTTTTCCACGAATAGGGGATCCTATTTCCCCACTCTTCATGCAGCCACATCATGTTATTTATATGCAGACAGAAGAGCTCACTCATCAAAAGCTAAATCCCATATTTCAGCATACAAAAACCAAGAAAGAATAAAGTGAAACAAGAAAGAATATTTTGAGAGCTTTTGTTATGTGATAGTAGCTTCTTCTTTGAAGAAGTTGTTTCACCTTTTTTATGAGCTGTTTATGACTGCAGAAGATATGTAGAAGGAAAATGCTGACCAGTATACTTTTCTCCTGTTCTGTCTCCTGATAAGAGAGACTACATCAGCATCAGACAGACCAGAGATGCAGTTTTCTACGAAGTCCAATGCAGGAGTCAATTTACTGTAAATTCTTATATAAATCATGCTCCAGGTATTAATCTCTTACTTAAAAGTCTTTTTTTTTTTTTTCCTTCCCCAAACACCTCCTTTTAACAGAGGTAAAAATACATACCATAATTCCAAGTGGTTTAATTTCTGAATTATCTGAGCATTAAAATAGATACTATTGCCCAAAACAGCAAAACAAAGAAAACTGGCCCCAGGCAGCTGAAATGAAAAACTTCCCCAGCATTCCCAGCTAGAATCAGGCTCCAGATATGTATCTTTATGTTTGATTTCCTATTGTCTTAAAGCTGGAAGAAACCTATCGTGAGTGTTGATGGCACATGGCTAAACTCTCACAAGAAAATTAAGAGTCAGGTGGTTTTGGTAAAATTCTACTATTTCAGATTCAAATCCGATTTTATTTGGTTTTAGCTTACTTGAAGCCACTCTAGTACTGTTCCTCAGTTTGACTTTGTTCTCCAAACCTGAACCCCTGATAAAAACTCTATCCCAAACCAGTTAAGAACATCCCAGTCTATGTTCACTAAGGGCTCTGGTGACTTTGAATCTACCTCAAACCTCGTGCAGAGGAAAGTGTGTTGCTTTGGGTTAGCGACTTTCCAACAGTTTCTCACCTGCAGGTCACATCTGTCTAACTCATCAGCAAGGATGGGCAAATCTGAACCTGGGACTGAACTGCTTTGAGATGTTTGTGGAAAAGCTAGGAAATCCCTGTCACTCCCTATTACGATTAGGCAATCACTTTCCCTGGGAACCTGCTTCTGCTGGAGCAGACAAGCCCTCAGCCCTGCAAGTGGTCTTTCTGTTTGTGTAGCTTTCCTGCTCCTCTGTTTACTTAAGGGGACAGAATTGTCAGCTCTGGTAAAGCTGGGCTGTGTAACTGATGGCCTGTCCACCTCAAACTTGCATTTTTTAATTTTTATTTTTTTTGAAAAGAAGAATCTTATCCAAACATGAGTGAAATGGGCAGATTTATGAAAGCAAAGAAGAGCAAAGTGGAAAAGTAAGTTTATGTTTTTTTTTTTTTTTCTTTTTTTTTTCTTAGAGACTCGCTGCTGTGTAAATGTGCTGAAAGAATCTTTTGGCTATTTGGGCTTTTGCATAACAGCTAGAGACGCAGAGCAATTAGATTTTCTAAGTATAAGCAAGAGAATCTGTTTTGTTTATACAGAAAAGTCCCCCAGAAGAGAGGCAGGAGCGGAGACATAAGTAATAAGCACATATGTTTGGAAAGAGTATAATGTACTTATAAATATTATAGTGGCGTCGCTATAGTTAAGGGTCTGGCAAGATTTCTGTTGTAAACCCTTCTCGTCAGAGGTTCAGAATGGAGCTGTAAAAATTCCAGGCTGCAACTTGGCATGTGAGGGCTCCAGGCAGGAGCACAGGTTTCCCTCCTGCCCCCTCGATAACTTGGCATGAGCCTGATTGTCCGCAGGGAAGTGATGCTAGGCAGAGCCCTAGCCTTTCTCTCTGAAAAGCAGATGGTTTGTATTCCTGTCTTGCCAGAAAATCTGGAATACTGGAAATGTAGTGGGACATCTATTTGTACTGCAGAAAGCAACACCAGTGTGTGGATGTGTGGTAGATAGAAACAAAGCCTGCAGATGAGTGAATCCTTTCAGATTTGGAGCCAGTCTACATGTCTCTAGATGTTTGATTTCACAAAGAGAAGCTCATGCAACTTTTTAGGAAGTTGCCTTCATAAGGAAAAGCCACAGAGAGGGTGTAAACCAGTTAATGACTTTAGAACTGAACTTTTCTCCAGTCTATTGGCGGTTTACTGGTTGTACTTTGTTAGTAGTTGAACTTAATGACAAAAGGAAGCACCATGGTCTGTTCTAGATCCACAGACTATAAGGCTGTGAAGTTTTGTGTATTAACTGGCAAATCTGGCACTGGAAACAAAGGGAAACTTAACTAGGAATATAAAGGAATTCAGCTGCAAGAAATTTAAGCTATCCAAATAAGCAGTGAGAAAAAATAATATTTTACATTTGGGCAGTGTATATGCTCTTTAAATTAAACAAAATAACATCAGAGAAAGCCCACTGTATTCTGCTAAGCCAAACACCTTCGGGTTCCTGCACTCAGTATGTGAGGTTGGTCTTTACACTTTACCCAACAGAATCTGCAAATCTATGCAAAGGATCAAATTGAACACTGGAAGTTTTTATTTAGGAGATGGTGGATACATATGCACTAAGCATATTGATAGCTGTAATTACACAGGGATTTAGGGACCTAGTTTTGGGACTAACATTTCACGTGAATGTCACCTGATCTGGTCCGTGTGGCTTCGGTACATATTACTAACCATTAAATTATCATTGATGTTACATTTTGGTAGCGGCTACAGAGGAATGAATTCTCCTCAGGTATCAGGTTGACAAGAGCAATGCCACAAGAGACATCTCAAACTGCTAAGGCAAAAGAAAAGATCATCAAGACAATAAATCAGTAAGCTAAGCAAAATGTATCAGCTGTGCCAAAAAAGATCGTAGACTGCAAAACATGTGTTTTTATCATGATGGTTGTGAATAGAATTTAAGCTGAAAAATGAAATGCCATTCATTAATTTTACTATAAATGGTTAGTTGGGCAAAAACATAATTTGCTAAAGGCGCCATCCCTTCTACTTCCTCGCCCACTGTATAAATTCAGTGCTTGCAGGCCAAGTTTTGCACTGATGTACATCCTGTTCACTCCCACCGAACTGAGTGATGCAGGCTATAAGGCAGCACTGGAATTGTCCCCTAGGATTCAGTCTGGCTTCAAGTAAATGTCACCTGGAGAAGCTACTGTGTCCTGTGGGGTAGCAGTGAGTAGCTGCTCTCATTCTGAAGTCAGGAAGTCAAAAGGGATTGCTGCTGGCCTATATATCCCATTAAAGTGATATTGGGAGTCTGACCTAAATGCGGAAAATTTGGAGCCAAGACTGACTGTCCAATCTACACCAAATCTATTTTGCAAAATGGTGGAGATGTGGAAATAAAGTGCAAAATAATACATAATAAAGCTGTTGATGTTAACATATATATTTACACTCAGTATTTACTCCTGCTTTATATTGGAAAGGGGAAGCCTTTGAGACTAAGGTTAGAAAGAGGTTTCATTTTTTAGTCTTGTGAAATATACCTAATCACTATCTGTAATTACCTGTGTAGACCAGTACTTTTTAGTTCTGGAAGATAAAAGAAAAAATAGAGATCTAGTGTTTGGAAGCTGAAGCTATATTAATACAGAAAGGAAATAAGGAACATATTTTTAACAGTGAAGGTAATTATCCATCGGAACAAATTACCAGGTTATATGATGGATTCTCCATCCCTTGAAATATTTAAATCAAAACTGGACATCTTTCTAAAACTATGACCAAAGTCAGCTTGGAGTTACGGGTTTGCAGGAATTACCAGGTGAAATTCAAAGACTGGTATTATGTGGGAGGTCAGACTAAAGGCTCATAACTGTCTGTCTTCTGGCCTTAATAATTGCAATTGCTAGTGAGAGAAGAGATATTCATGTTCTTGATTTTGTACTAATAACCAGAAATGGCTACAGTCCCATGTCTGAATTTCGAAAATAAAAGATGGACTTTTGAAATAGTAGCTGACTTCACTTTAAAATGCTTTTGAGTAGCTCAGTATTTAACATCTTCATTCACATCACTGAAAAAAAATATCAGTGGCATTCAGCCCATGTTTCCCATGAAATAACAAAGATAAATAGACTGATTTTTAATTATTATTATTATTATTATTATTATTATTACTATTTTAAATCAAAGAATCTCCTTGGAACTGCCTGGTTTGGCTCTGTGCTTTAGTGACAATTATAATTCCAGTGGTAACTATTCATTCCCTTCACCTAGTTTGCTTTGGAGGGGACATTGGCCATATGTAACATTTAAGATGAAAATAGCTATAGCTGTATAGCTAAAACAGAAATTACACTCTCAAAAATATATATGAAGGTGTGGAAATCCATTTTTTCCCTGTAACTAAACTGCAGCCAGATCATATCTAACATGATACTTATTGCTATGTAGGAGCAGTATGTATGTGTGTGTATACATTTGTACACATGCATGGGATTCAAGCATGCTAGTGATGTGTAATTTCAGTAAAATAAAGAGAGAGAGAAACCATGGAAAATCTGATCCAGTACTACTGAATTCCTGGACAGGTAGTCCATGCATCAATCTCTCCTCACTTCACATTCTCAGGACAGTTCAATGTGCCTGAGGCCTCAAAGGAATTTTTCTCATATGCCTCCAATGTTTTTATAAGACTGCCTTGGCAGGAAATACATATGTTCTTAATAATGATTAAAAAGAATAAATTCACCTTTCAAAATCAAAGTGCAAATGGTATAGCAGGTGTAATTGAGGCAAATGATTATGGTACATATCTGTCTTTACAGAAAAGCTCAAGGGAATTTACTATCTCCACAAGGATATAATATTTTCAGTAGATCTTCAGTATACGGTTTGCCAAGAATTTAAGGCTAAGTATAAAACATGCCATTCAAACAATGAATACGAGCATTCAACTGGGGTGAAGAACAAGTTTTAAAAAAAGAAAAACAATAAACATAATTTGAAATAACCCAGATATAAACTCCATATGTGGAATCCAACAGGGCAACTGAAATGAAAAAGAACATTCAACATGGGATCTCTGCACTGCAAATACAGTACGAAAAGGGATTTTATGATCAGATGGCTAGCCTAAGCTCCACCTGACGACATGCATTTTCCTGTGATTAAATGAGGAAGATACGGAATACATGCTTTGCCTGCAAGTCTTTTAGTATCTTTAGCTCATAGGCTGCTCTAAGCATAGTTCTTCTGGGTAAGGAACTTTATCTCTGTAAGCCTGATGTATATTCCTGCCATGCTGTGAGAAGTCCTGGCTCCTAGCACTCTCTAAAAGTTCTGAGGTCGGACTCTCACCTTGCATCACCCTGTCCCTTCCAGCTGGCACTGTACAGCAGAACAATTACGAAGCAAATAAGAGAGGAGCGAACAAGCTTCAGCTCAAAACACCACATTTGACCAGCTCTTTCCTTCTAACTGGAGTAAAGAGGATGGAAGGAGAAAATAACATGTTGTTCACAGATTTCACAACTCCGATTCAAGGAATATTTGTTATAATTATTTATTTTATTTGCCTATCACCATGGCAGCTGAGTTNAAAAAAAAAAAAAAGATTAGAAACACATTGAGGCCACATTTCACAAGATCTTGAATGTTACTTTCTTGTGTGTAATTGTTTCTCCTTCATTGACTAGTAATTAAGCTGCAATATGTCTAGGTTTGCAAATCCAGCAAACTTGGAAAATTCCTCTAATTTTTAAAGTTTGTTTGTTTGCCAGGTGTTTTTTTCCTCCAAGCTTGTCCAACTCTGAAAATTACAACTTAAGTAAAACCAAAAACATAAGTGTCATGTGTCTCTGAGGGATTACCTTACCACATTAATATTCAATAATGCCAGCTACCCTTGTTCAGCACATGAGGGCCCTGATTCAACTGAGTGATGAAACAGGGCCTGAAAATTTAGTGGAGAGAGAGGAAGGGCTTTCTCGTGGAGCTTCTGAACCTTTTCAAGGATAGATTTTTCTGTGTACACAGACTGCTTACAGCAATTTCTGGTAAGCAAAGTAGTTTGGTAATCTTCCCCCAAAATGTTATGATTGTAAAAGCTGGAAAGAAAATCAAGCAACATCCATAGTTTTCAATCTTGTCCAATGGAAATACTTCAGAACTTTTCTGTTTTCTTTATTTTTGCCTCTCTTTTAGCTTCTTACTGACCAAACTCCGCCTTTGTGATGTGTGCATTCTATAAGCTGCTGAGCCATATGATGCAGATGAAAGGGAGAGATAAGGCTGTAAAGCGCGGCACCTAACTATTATGTAAAAGCTTTTTTTAGGCCAGGCAGTATTTTGCAACATATGCATTTGCCAGACCATGCTCTGGTGACAGACCCTTGGCATGTGATGTTTTGCTTAGCTGAGAGATTATGGATGCTGAAGATGAGAACAAATTTTTGCTGGACTTAGCAGAAGAACTGCAAGGAGACAAACAAGCCAAGTAGTTTGCTATTCACTCATCTTGGAGGAAAATGAGCTTCAGCCCAGAAGTCCTATGCCATGTTAAGTCTAAGACTGGAGAGTAATCCTGTTAACACTGTGACGTGCAAATGGGGTGGTCTGCAGGGGGGGAGGTGATGCAGAGCTGCTGAGTGCTCTCTCCTGAAGCCTTTGCTCACTTTCCAAGCTGATTGCTCCTGATCTTGTTAGACTCCCTTGAGCTGAGGGATGGGGCCTCATGCGTCTCCTTGCAGAACAACTAACGGGATGCAGGGCAAGAGCCGGCGTCGGGTTAAGAGTTTTTCATTTTTCAGGAAATGAAGATTTAGCACCCTGGAACTGCGGCTGGATGGGAACAATCTGTTTTGCCAGGAGCAAGTGGAACTGGGATGCTGGCCTATCTGCTGCCCCCGGGCACTGGCACCGGGGCATCCCACCATGGGGGGCATGGGACCAGGGAGCATCTGGACAGTGGGGTGGGAGCTGCGCCGGCGGCTGTCCAGTGAGGCAGCTCGCCACAGCCCTCGCCCCTTGGCTCCTCGCGCTCGGTACCTCGGTGCTCCCACAGCACTAAAGTGTTTCCAGATGAATGGATCGTGTCCAAGTGTTTGCCTTTTGGCTATTAGTGCTGCAATAGCAAACAAGTTTTCTCATGGCAAGCGAACTTCCTTCGGTTCCTTCCCCCACAGAAAGTTGCATCTTGTTTGTCATGCCATGACAGCATTGCTGCGCTATCCAGAGTGAGTGTGTTAATCCAGGAAGGGACAAATCTGAGGGGCTTGGCTGGCAATTTTTAAACTCCAGATGGCCATACTCCAACTACCTGTCGGCTTGAATAGGAAATAAGTCTCCTGACAGGCTCACTTCCTTCCATTTGCATTGTTTTCAGCAAAAATAGAATTTTAATAACTCCCATAATAACGTTCCTGCAAGGTGCGGCCTGCAAACATTAGCCGAAAGCAGAACAAACATATTGCAATGTCTGTTGACTTTTCACCTATCAGTGGCCCCTAGCCAGTGGGCTGTGGCTGGTTATTAACAATAAAATAGGAAGCAACCTTAGATTAAATATTGCTAAGAAGTGCCTGATATCCAGAATTAGGGGCCAGATCTTCAGCTGCTACAAATTAGCCGAGGATCTGCTTAATGTGCTTAGGGATGCTGATGAAAGTAATTTTGTCACTGATCTTTTCTAATTCATCAAATCCTTCTTATATTGTGTTTCTTCTCAGACATTTCATACCTATTTGTTGTGCATTAATGTATCACAGCTGAGAATGTGTGGAGCCATAGTTGTCTTTGTTTAGTTAACTTTTAAGCTGACTGCAACTTTTCTTCAATGAATGCTCTGTTGTCCAGCACTTATATTTTCTCCTAACATGCATATAAGGTCTCGCCTTGTGTCAAACTTTAGCAACATTTCCGAAAATTCCCAATCATGTCACAGGTTATCAAAATCTACACTTCAAAGGGCATTTCAAAGCACTTCTGTTTTTTTCTACCATCTCCCATGCTTCCATCACCTGTGCCAAGAGCTTGATTAGAGCCAGTGTGTGTAGCCACCCATCCCAGAGCTTCTAGGAGTTGAGATTATTCTGCTTTACCCTACTCTACCCTACCTTACCCTACCCTATCCTATCCTACCTTACCTTTTGCTACCCTATCCTATCCTATCCTATCCTATCCTTTAGCCATTGCTTTGCACCAAGGTCAATCCAGCATACTTTAAATGACAATGTGTATGACATGACCATATGTATTTTCCAACCTTTTTGGTTGCAATTGGAATGATTTTTTAAAGCAATTATTTCATATTGAGACAAAACATATCAGATCTAATTCAGTACAGAAAATGGAAGCTCCTGTTTTCAAGCCACTAGTCTAAGTATTCCTATACATTGAATTTTGGTAGACTTGACTTGCTAATTTAAACAGAAACATTAAAAAAAAAGTGGTGTTTCCCCTCTTCCCCAAGAGAGGTACACTCACAACTGTGAACCGAATCTAGAATGGATTGTCCTTTGTAACATTATGTATACACACATATATGTAAAAGTTTCCAAATTCTAGTTCCCTGCATCAGAGTATAGTTGTCCACAAGACCAAATCAGATCCAGTAGCAGAACCTGGTAGCAATTGGTCCTTCATGGTACAGTAGCCCTCCTGTAAGTTAATTACACTTTTCCACTGTTAGTTGTTTCTTTCTTGTCTGTGAAGGGTTCCATATGTTCTCACTAGCTCACACTGTAGCTAGGGATTTTATTTTGGTCTAAATATAGCAAGTAAATAGTCTAGATATGCTCAGATTTGTTTTGAAAACTTTAGTCTGGCTACAATGAAGGATATGACATTCAGAAGTAAATTTATGAAATGAGGAACAACAGCAAAGAACAGCTGGGAAGAGATTCAGGGACAGAAGTGTTATCTCTTAACACCCTCCACTTGTATAGAGTACTGATTACCTCAGAAAAAAAATCCATGTTGCCCCTTCCACTTTTTTTTTTTTTTTTTTTTTGAGGAGTCCCCCATTTATGCCCCTCTCTTTAAATAACAAGGCCCTCTGAGATTTCCAGATTTACTTCTGAGGAAATGAAAGCCTCAAAGCAAATCAATAAATAAATATAATACCAGCAGGAAGGATCTGATAAGAAGAATTTAATTAGAGAAACTTTAGCTGACATTTCCTATCATAACTGATAACTCCAAAGTGCTTTTTGTTCAGTGAGGGCTCAACAACACAAAATGCAGAGTGAGTTTATAAAACTTGGGGACAAATACTGAAGTTTTCTTTTGCAGTTGTACTGAATCTAAAGCATGTTTGATATGGAGCATGAAGAGTTTCAAAATATGAGCTGCAATTGGAGTAGTTTTATTCTTTATAAACACCCCAGCTGTATGCAGAGTGATCCCCCACTGCAATGTTGGCGTATGGCTGCTACCATGTACATCAAACTCATACCCTAGCTCCAGACCTGGGCTTTTCTGTCTATAGACACCCTGAAGCTCAGTGCTATCCTCTCATATCTATCTTATATAAACATTAAGTATGCATCTGGTTTTACACCTATCTAACTTCATCAACTTGCATGGAGTTGCTTCTGATGCCTTTCAAAGAAGCAGCCAGCCTTAAGCTTTATTGTCTCTCTCTGGAGAGTCTTAAAGAGAATGTAAATATTCAACAGCTGATCCTAGAGCTTTTATAAATACATTCTACTTCTTGCTTTGTGATAATTTAAAAACATATAAATGGTTGATATTGCAAAGTTTTATTATGATATTTTAAATTTTCTTTGAATGTAAGAGTTTATAGTAATATATTTTTTGCAATGTTAATTTATCAGGTAATACTGTGTTATTTCAGCTATGGTGTAAAAGCAAACCACTTCTAACAAAACTTTAACTGGTTTTTAATTTTAAAACTTCCATTTTCAGCTGTTATCAAACCCTCTTCTTTTGCCCTTCCTATGGCTTTTGCAACATTTTTTGTGGTACTTTTAGTGAGGAGGAAGACCATGTTTCCAATAATTCCCAGTTGTACAGTGTCAGTACAGAACCTGATCATCTTTAAATTTTTAGGTCCCCATAAAAACCTGGAAGTTTGCAGTAAATATAAATGCTCAAATGGACAGAAGACTAATTTACATTTTTGTGGCACTCTCAATGTCTCAGTGGCACTTTGGTCTGGATTTAGTTTAATATAGCAAGCAACCATGAAAAAAAGGATTATAACAAATTTATTATGTAACATTCACAGCATTAGGTATAGTAAAGAAATGAAAGCAGACAGCCAAAAATCTCAATTAAAAGTAACTTGCTGTGGCTGTCAAAACACTCCACCCTTTTGAGCTCAAGTAAGTAAACCTTTTGGACTAGATTACTACCTCAAATTTTGCATTCATAGTTCTTCTGGACAGAGAGAATGAACATGCTCTTGTCTTTTCATTCTCTACATGACACATTGCATTGATTTTCACCTACTAATTCCTACAGTCTACAATATAAATAAAAAAAATTGCAGCATCTCATTCTGTAGGGTTTGGTGGGGGCGGTTAAGAGGGTTGTCTTTGCCTGGTGATTATTACTTTTGGCATTGTCTTTGTCCTTTGTTACAAAGTCTTATTTGTATTTCATTTCCTACATAATAAAGGCTACCATATAATTAAGGACATTTGAATATAACCAAGAATTCAAAAAATGTGAGTGATGAGGAATGTATGATTAATGAACAAATGAAAAAGCAGTCCTACTCTTTCCCTCTCTTATCAGCTCTTAATCCCTCTGACGTACTTAACTGGCTCCAGTTGATGTCACTGGCAGTTTTATGTGGCCTCAATGAATTTTTCAAGGAGCAGCATCAAATTCCCTTGAGTTGGAGGGAGGGAAAAGAACAGAACTGCACTGCAATAAAAGGGCTGTAATGAGAATACAAACAGAGTGTATAATGCCTAATGTTCTCAACAGTAGTATTTTATACAGGCAGAAGATCTGAGAGCCATGAGATGGGGAACAGATTTTCTTATGAAGATAGCCGCAAATAAACCCATGGAAGGATAGAACTAATTACAATAGGATGAAGCATAAAGGAATGAAGTACCAACACTTAGTGGAAGTTAGCAAAGAGGTGGAGAGAGAACTAATGAAAGAAAGGTAGCATCTCTCATCTGATTGCATAGGCAATATAATATCATCACCTCACACCTCCCTCCAAAGAGTGAATGGGAAAAAATGAACTCATAATTCTATACTACACTTCTGAGAGATTTTCATGCATCTTGGGGAAAATGCCAAGTACAATGGAAGTGGGGGAGTGTTAGTCGTCTCTAAAGTGCCAAAAGGAAATGGAGAAAAGGGATAAACTGGCCCAAAGAAGCAGACAAAATTACAATTTTGTGGCAGGTCGCTCTAGGTCTCGTTGACCTTGGCAGTAACACAGGGGTCATTTTTTATATGAGTGAACTGTCCTTGAATAATTTCTCCAACATATACAAACAAACTTTTCTTTCATATCAAACATGCTTGTCATGTTCTCCTTTCCAAAAAATGACAAACAAAAAGGATTTTTTTTTCTTTTGTATGCTGGGAAAATCCAGCTTTTAGCTATCATTCTTTTACTTAGCCCTCCTTAAAAAAATTATCCGAGCACCAGCACATTATGTATGTGCTTCTATTTTGTTTCTTATGGAAAAAAAGATACAGTTGTTGGACAACACACTGTGTTTGCACACTTTGCAAGAGAGTTTTAGCTTTATTAGTGAGAGAAGAATAAACATTTGAGATGGATGAAGGAAGAGTGCTATGCATTTGTACAAATACTGGATAAGACCTTTCACAAAAATGTAAAGAAAATCTAAGGAGATAATCACCCCTTCTCCTCCCTGTTTGCTTTCTACTCCAACTCTCAGCTTTTTCAGAGTGGAGACCTATCTTTTAGGTACACTGAATTGCCTTCTGGAAGCCTCTCTCTCCTTTGACTGTGCAGGAAGCTAATCTTCTAAATTAAACACCTAAATTTGTGGCTGAAAATAACAATACCTGTTGATTTTCAAAGGAAGAAGTGGCAGCCTAATTTCTTTTATTTATTTCAAAGTTTCCCTTTGAATAGATCCATACATTCAGTAGTCGTGATCACTCCTGCATGTAATTTATATTGCCTTAGTTTGGGGATTTTGTAGATAATGGCTACTGTCTATCATACTCTAAGCTGTATCTAGAGCTAAAATTCCATCTCTGTGATGATTTTCACCTCCAAACTTACAAGGACCAAGGTACCATGTAGGGATCAATGTGTCTGCTGAGTGGCAATGTCATACCTTGTAAACAATTGTTGAGGTTCCCAGACTTCATAGCATGGGAAAAACTGAAGCACTCAACACCTTTGTTGCCTCATCCTTCAATGGCGGAGCCCAGTCCTCTGTGTATATGGGTAGAGAGTGGAATGGGAGGGTCTAGTCAACAGCAGGGGAGCAAAAAGTTAGGTATTATTCAGAGAAGTTGGTGTGATGCATCTGAAGACGTTGAGGGTGCTCAATTGCCTGATGTGATTGCAAGGCTGCTGTCTGTCCTCAGTGAAAAATCATGGTGACTGAGGAAGGTCCTTGATAGCTGGGAAAAGATTAACATTAAGTCCATCTTTACAAAGGCAAGAGGAGGATCTGGAGAACTACTGGCCTGCCCTGCTTTAGTATCTGGAAAAATCATGCAGCACATCCACTTAAACTCTATTTACAAACATACGAAGGACAAACACATGAGGGACAACAATTTAATCAGGAGTAGTAGACATACAAATAGCCAGGGCATCATGCTTCACCAACCTGATTGCCTTCTATGAGGAAATGACTATGTGGATGAGGGAAGAGTAATAAATGCAATACATCTTGTGAGCCTTTTGACACCATCTCCCACAGCATTTTCAGTAGTAGATAGAGGCAATGTGGGATGGATGGATTACTAGAAGAACTATATATTAACAGGATTGTCAGGCTCCCAGGGTGGTCATTGATGGCTTGATGTCAGGTTGGTGGTCAGCAACAGGCACAATACCCAAAGGGCTGACAGTGGAATTCCTTGTTTAATATCTTCATCACTGACATGACTGCCTTGACAAAATACACCTTCTGGAGATTTGTGGATGATGGGAAGTCAGGAGAAGTGGTGCACATGCAGAACCGGAAGAGAAACTGTAGATCTGGGCCAACAAAAGCTGCATGAAGTGCAAAGTTTTGCACCTGGCGGGGGGGGTAACCCTCTGCATCAGTGCAGGCTGGGAACTGACTGGCTGAGAAAGAGCACTTTGGAAAAGGACCTGGGGGTTAGGACGGATGCCAAATTTCATAAAACCAGCTACGTGCTCTCACTGTTAGTAAGGGAAACCACATACTACATTAGGAGGAGCTTGGACAGCAGATTAAGGGAACTATCTCTACTTGGCATTGGTGAGCCTGCACCTGAAACACTGTGCCAAGTTTGGTTTCTCCAGTTAAAGAGAGATACTGAGAAACTGGATAAGGTCCAGTGGCAGGCTGCAAAGTTACTTGCGGATGTGGAGCACATGGCCAATTAGGAGATGCTGAAGGAGATGGGCTTGTTTCATCTCATAGAGAAGAAAAGAGGATGATCAAATAGTAACTTACAACTTCTGGAAAGGGAATTATAAAGATAGAAGTGCCAAACTCTTTTTGGGCAACTACTTGTTAGTTACTAGACAGCTACACTAGTTATGTGAGCAAATAATTAGACTCGCAAAGGGAAATAATTGCGAGTTGTGAGGTTCAGACTGGAAATTCTGAAAAGTTTATTTATCAGCAGGTAGTGCAGCACTGGAACACTGGAACAACATATCCAAAGAGGTGGTGGAATCACCATCTGTGGAGGTTTCCAAGACTCATCTAGCAAAGCTATAGCTGACCTGACCTACTGTTGGCCACAGCCTCTTTCTGGCTGGACTATACAACCCCCAAAGGTTTTCCCTCCGGCCAACATTTCTGTGATTATATGACAACACTCTCCTCCAGCATACAAGTGAAGGGATTGAGGCTGGTATTTAATGGTTCCCTTTTGCAATCCTATAGATTCAGTGTTGCTCAAGAATATCTTGAGCCTTCCCTGATTAAGGGCAGGGCAGGTTTTATCAAAGATGTGCTGGTAGTAAAGTGGCAGACAAAGCATCTTGGACAATTCTGATTCAGAAATGAAACATAGCTGGATGGGGTTGAAGAATAGTGGTATGATCTATCTTTCCTTGGGAGCTCCACAAATGTTTTTTCTGGGCTTCTGTCACCTTGCTAGAATGCAATTCTATAGAGTGAACTTGGTACAGGATCAGTGGGTAACTGGCTCACAGATATATGTTGCTTCCTGTGCTTTCTACCTTATATACTGTGAAATATTATTTGCCTTTTTACCTGTTCATCAAAATATATCACAAATCTTTGTAATTGTTTATACTGCAAACCAGTCTTGTGTTGACCTACTAATATGTGTACCATGCTCAAAATCCTTTAAGATTTATTTTCTTCTTTCTCTCTTGCACATTTTAGTGAACAATCCCACCTTTCCCCACCCATCCAAAAAAACCCAGTCCAACAACCTGGACCCACAGTGTTTGAGCTTGTCGTTCTTCTCTATGGTTCTTCAAACCGCTGGCAGAAGATGGTTTGGGTGTTTTCCTGGGACTCGGCAAAACTTCGTTTAGTTCTCTGTGTGAGCTACTTATATTCAGATCTGAAAGGGCACTCGGGCCCCTGATTTTCACAGAAATCTATAGAGATAGTGCCCTAAAAAGGGTCAGTCCATATCTATTTTTACAGGGAGATATCCGTAATCCTGTTTGTCATATAAGACAGTTTTGGGCTAAAGACATTAAAATGTGGAATGATCTGGCATTTTGATTTTAATATATATAAGTACAAATGATGTAAAAACAGAGGCAAGGGCATCTGCCATCCTGGGATCCTAAACTAGAAGAAATATAGTTCTCTCCTCTCCTCTCCTCTCCTCTCCTCTCCTCTCCTCTCCTCTCCTCTCTTGTCCTCCTACCCAAAACATTTTTGTCCTTAAACCCTTAGCAGCAGAATATTTCTTTGTACTCAGTTGCTACTTTTCAAACTCCTTAGTTTTACTTCCTTTTTTTTTTTTTTTTTTTTTCTCTTTAGAATACCAAAAGGGATTAAAGCACAAACTGGATTAACTACTTGTCAAATGCAATTTTGTTAAGTAAAACTGTATATATGGAGATGGGATGGCTCAGTGGATTGATGATGAGATACCATTCTAGGTCACTTGTTCAAATTGATGCTAGTCTGGTAGTGACCGAACATTTGCTTGCCATCTGGCAGATTTCTAGCAGTGGAGCCAGTAAGGAACTTGTTGCAGTCAAGTCCTGAGGGGATGTCCTTATCCCAACATATGCACTAAAATGGCTAGTAACTGCCTCTCCCTTTGACAGGCCTAATGGAAAGGTAAAGTGCTAAATAGGGGTAGAGAGAGATCTGACACAATAGACAATTGTTTTAAAGAAGCTCCTACAAATTTTACTTGAGATACTTTGGCAAGGCAATATTAGGAAACTTGTTCTGCGGAGTTCATAATCCAAACTTATTGGTCTAGTATTTCCTTCAAATGTTGAGATGCTTTTTACAAAGGCTAAGAAGAGAGAACAAAATGTCTTTTGAATTGAAAAGAGAGCAAGCTTTTAAAGTCATCTGATTGTCAAGAAAAACATTTGAAATGCAAGGCTATTAGGCTGAGTAATTTCCAGAGAAAGGTAGTGGACATGCCCTTACTTGAATCATGTAAAAGAAAGATGAACTCCTCCCATCACTGTTATCTAATTACAAGGATGAGTAAATAGGTATGGGCAACATTTTCAAACCTGGGTTCTGAAAGTTTGATACAATATCCAAAGGAAGATATGAAAAAGGCGGGGTGATTTTTAGACTGTCACTGAGAGTATCACTGCTGAGAGCTCAAGGTCTCAGCCCTGATTCTCAGGGAAGAATTAAGAATTAAAATTAAACTGCCTTAAAGTGTAGGCTAAAAAGAAAAAAACATTCCTTAGTGCATTGTACTAAACAAAAAGTATAACCAAATAATTATCAAAGCAGAGAAAATTGAGTTACTACATGGTTGACTGAAAACATCATAGAATCACAGGATGGTTGAGGTTGGAAAGGACCTTTGGAGGTCATCTGGTCCAACCCTCCTGATCAAGCAGGGACACCCAGAGCAGGTTACCCAGGACTACATCCATCCAACCATTTGTTCTCCATTTGTTAGCCTTCTTGACTGGAGGCATGGATTAAAGGACTATTGGTAGCAAAGAGAAGGTCTGCAGTTGAACAAGCAACATGAGGAACATTGTCACCAAAAGTCCCAGTAAAGGGAAGTGATTGTTCCTCTGCAGCTTCCCAAGGTGTGAACCATAACCTGGAACCACTCTCAACTAGGATAGACTAGGAGGATAGACTAGGAGGGGAGAGCGTTGATCCAGTTTTAAGCAATTTTGATCTTCTGAAATAATGGGAACTGAGTACCCTGGTTTCCAAAGCAGTTGGCAGAAGTAAAGGCAAAAGGTCATAGCCACACCTTGCAAGGGTTCAAGCTTCCCCCCTTCTTGCTCCAGTCAGCCTCAGGGGAAGGACTCTGGTAGAGTTCTGCCCACGGGCTGAAGCAGCTTTCCTTTGGGGAAGACCATGTTGTGGCTCCCCACCATAAGGGGGCAAGGGAAGTGGTGTCCAAGCACATGGCCCAATTCTCCACTGCTTCATGCCAGCTTACTGCTGCTGCTGTTGCATGCAGTTAGAAAAACAGCTACAGGATTGTCTAAGTTTAATTCAGGGTATCATGATCAGTTGGTTAATTCTGCTGCCCCCCTGCTTAGAAGCCATTCTCATGTTTCCCTGTCATTCAGTGTTGGAGAGCACAGCTTTGCTGAAATCAGAAGTGAACGGTGGTGGTGACTCTCACTCAGGTGCTGCCATTCACACACTAAGCTCCTCTGCCTCAAAGGCCTGACCAGGCAATGCTAACAGTAAACAAACCATAATAACTCACAACTGCGGCTGAACCCAGCCCTTAATGACATTGTTCAATACAGCTTCAACACTGTGAAGAGCTTCATCTCTTCGTTCCCATGCTCCTCGGAGCATTTCCAGAATGGTTTTACCAATGGTAATTCCAACAGCTTATTCTAATTGTTTTGCTAGTACGGTACAGGGAAGCTAACCTGCTGTGAAACCTGATGCTTTCTGCAGGAACAGGTTATTGCAGGGTAACAAGTGGCTTTTCTTTCCTAAGCCTAAACTGACAGTACAGTACCACAGGGGGGCACTCACATTAACATGTACACCTCCCCTTGCAGGTGTGTGCAGCTGTGCAGCAGAGCTCAGAGAGGGCTTGCAGGGAGGCATGGGCTTTGAAAGGTGGCTGAAGCCACCTTTCCTTGTCTGTGCCTCCATTTGACACACTGTTGGGTGTATTTTTTGCTTTGCCTTTTGGGTAGAAACAAAGCAAAAGCTGAAAAAAAAGGTTAAACTGAAAAAAACAAGTGTCTTCTAGCACTGTTTTTTTTTTTAGGGCATGGGCTTTGAAAGGTGGCTGAAGCCACCTTTCCTTGTCTGTGCCTCCATTTGACACACTGTTGGGTGTATTTTTTGCTTTGCCTTTTGGGTAGAAACAAAGCAAAAGCTGAAAAAAAAGGTTAAACTGAAAAAAACAAGTGTCTTCTAGCACTGTTTTTTTTTTTAGTGCATGTGCTAAAGAGTTTTGACCCTTGGGAAAAGGTATCGAGAAAATCTAAGAGAAGAGTGGTGGAGGTATTGTTTCTGATTTCCATCGATAAGAAAGCCATTTATGGAAACTCCTCTCTGATCATACGAAGCAGCAAAGGAAAGTGTGCTGCAGACAGATATTGCTGGTAAGGGTTGAATAATCACTGTTTGAAAGGGCTTATCTGCCAGTGACTTCCAAAGTGTCTGAGAGCACTATGGATGATTCAAAAGGTTGCTTTCTGGCAAGTCTTTGGCTATTTCAAAGGAAAGTCTGAGCTTACAATCAAGTTGTTTCTCATTGTTGCTGCAGATGGTTTGATCAAATGAAAGCATGCACCGCAATGCATACATAAGAGCTAGAGGAGTCAGAACTTTGATGTTTGCCTGAATATTTTAATTCTGTTTAAGAGGTGTTTTTGGATTATTAAGTGCTGCAGGTAAAGCAAGTGCAAAATGCAGGATATTTATTTCCTAAAGTTTTATGCTTCTCTGAAGCTCAAAGCCAATATCACAGAGAGGTGTTACTAGCTTCTCAGATGCAAATGATTGAAGGATGAGAACATGAAGAGTCCACCTGAAAATCTGTCAGAGATCATCAGGCAACATTTTCTTTCTTTCCTTTCTTTCCCTTCTTTCCTTTCTTTCCTTTCTGTCATCCACTCATAGACATATCACCAGCCTTATTCAGTCTCTTCCCTGAAAGTCCACCTTTCCCCTGAATGTCCAGTTTCTTTTTGGGTGCATCACATTCTGTCAGAAACAGTCCAGTACATATCACAATTTGGGAATGAGTAGATTTTGTCAAGATTTTGTAAACCACTTAGCTTCAGCTTCACACTGGTCCCACTTTGGGAGCCATGTTAGCCCAATATTGGTCTCTTCTGTAAATTTCACCTCTGGTTCCAAGCAGCACTAAAGTTATAAATGAAAGGGGAACGTGACAGTGATCAAAATCTGTCTCACTGGTCCAGACAGATAAATATCAGGTAAGCTTGAAGGTTTTCACCTCTTTGCTGCCGGGAGTTATATTTTTTTTTCATGGCAGAGCACTGTGGGCTAATTTCGTAGCTGGTGTAAATCAACATTGCACAATATATATTTGTGGAACAATGCTGATTTATGCCAGCTAAGAATCTGGCTGCTCATACTCCTACCAGCACTGCTCTGACTTCTAAATCTCCCTTTTAAAAAAACGTGGATGAACCAGAGGAACTGTTGCTGAGAGCTGCATGTTTTAAAATTGGCCACAAGAAAACAGGACTTCCCCAGTTTCAAACTAGGATAAAAAATATAGGCACTGAAGTGGATCTTTTCCCAGAGATGATAGTTTTAGCTCTGCAGAAGCCAGAATCCCCCAGCACCTGCGAAAACTGGGGTTGGAATCAGAAATTCAGCTGTTCAGATGTGCTTGTCTTGTATTCCTTTTGAGTTTTGAAATGATTCACCTTCTTCCCTATTAAACATATATATATATTTTTAAATCATCTTATTGCTTAACCACTGCTCCTTCCTTCTTTACTTTCTTTCTTTTCTTTTTTATGTATGTATGTATACCTGACTCCTTGGAGATCACTTTGTCTGTCTCTGTGATTACTGGAGTCTGCCAGCAACACGACAGGACTTGCTTGTTTACATAGCTCTGAGGGTTATGACAACACATCAGAATGTACAGGTGCCATGTAGAGATGCAGCTTGCAATTAAGATCAGTAAAGCTGACTATTTAATAAAGAATTCCTTCATTTTATAACAACTTGATCTCATTAGTATACAAAAAGCAAATCAGCTCCATAAAACTCTTGAAAAATTTGTTTTCCCTTGTTATTATATATTTGAGCTAAAGTTAAGAATTAACAATTGCAAAACAATTGCATTAATTGAACAGAAAATTAAACCCATAAAACGTGGTTAAATGCAATTTCCTCATAATTGCAGTAAATGTGCTGCCAAGATAATTACAAAACAGTTTTTAGTATGTTTTTTAGTCCCTTTGGTGGCATTTCATCCCTGCAATATAGCATTCAGAGATGAGCAGATCGGGGCAGCTTTCTTGAGATTCTGATTTGATTTGGGCCTTTCTTTGAAGTGTGACTTCAGGGCCAAACCAGGGCTAAGAGTTCTCACTCAGTGAGAAGAGTGAAGAAGATTTCCTGCAAAAACCTTCCCTAATATTTGAACAAGAAGCAGGGAAAACTTCAAGAGTAATCTGCAATTTTCAATAGCTTGTCAGAGAAACTCTTCATAGAAAAATTCAGTCCTCTCAGGTTGCTTTTGAAAAATAGCTTGAAAAAGTCTATATCTCCTTTTAAATTTAGCTCAGAATGACAGCCACCTCCTATTACCCCAGGATCCAAATGAACTGATGATTGTCTATCACTTAAAATGTGGATTATTTTTCTTCTTTGTTATTGTTAGTATTTTTTCCCTGGTATTTCCCTCTCACTATATAATAGGAACACGTGACTGCTGGCTTTTTTCTTTTTTTTTTTTTTTTTTTTCTTTCATATTAATGCAGTTGTCTCAGAATCATTGTTTCTGTTAAAAAAATGTAATCATATGCTATGTTTGTACCCACAGTCAGGTGGAATGTGTGGTCGCTGCAGATGTCAGTCCTTTGCTGGAGGATGAGAGACTCCTGACATGTGGTATGCCCTGTATCCCACAAGAAGGCAAAAACAGAGTAACATGTCACATCTTTATCCCTCCATTTCAGGGAATTGCAAAGTACACTGATGACACATCAGATGAAACACTCCTCTTTACTTATAATAGAGTTTATTTTTTTTCCTTTCCCCTTGTTTTTTTTTTTTTTTTTTTTTTTTTTTTTTTTTTTTTCTTTTTTTTTTTCTTTTCCCCTTTTTTTTTTTTTTTTTTTTTTTTTTTTTTTTTTACTCTCTACTGTTTGCTTGCATTATGTCTCCTACAGTGCAATTACGATGATTTTCTCTGGAGCTGTTCCTTTCATATATCAGCCAATAAACTAGACAAATTTCCTATTCTCTGGAAAAGGGCTAAGCTTATTGACATAAAGTAATCCTTGGCCCAAGTGACTGAGCGTGGACAGGCAGGCTGGGAATCTGGACAGAGATCCTGCTCTGAGAAGATCTTGGATCACGCTGTAATTCTGAGTCCAGTGTTTTCTGTTGTCTCCCCTGCCAAACTATCCTCCTTTGTGCTGGAAAAATCCCCTGCTATCAGTGAGGGTTCACATCTTCCTTACTTGGACCAGGCCTCCTTGACGTATCATCTTATTTATGCTGTAGCAAGTTCTGTACAAAGGTGATAGGAGACCTTTGGAGTTACGGATGCATTTGTCTCTCAGAGTCTGCAAACAGCACATTTGTTGATGTCCTGTTCTCAGTCAGTTTCCATAACTTCTGAGTTCTTATGCCATTCCCAGTAGTTTTCTTTTATATCTTTATAATGTATCTTTTTCGTTGCTTATTATTACTATTTTTCCTACTACTGTGAAGACAGTCATCAGCTTCTGTTAAGATAGTCATGAACATGATTTTTTAGGCATTTTCTTATTTCAAGTGCTTATTCCATAAAGGTTGGCCAAATAAAGATATATTCCCCTGGAATTTTTTACTCTGTTTGCATTTGAATCTGAGTGTGTTGAGTCTGAAACCCCATATAGACTGAAAGTTATATCTACATTCCTTTAACAGTATTGAGTCTTAAGGGAGTAGACCTACAGCAATGCAGTGACTCGACTACCTCAAAATGACACAGCTGTAGGCTGTACACTCTTATTCTTATTTTCCTTGCCTGAACTCCTTCCATTCACCGGCTGCTCCTTGCACTGTGCTGAAGTTCTGTTCTCAGCTACAGCCCTTGGCTTATGACAGGCGGCCCAGGTCCAAGCCATCACCACAATTGCCTTCCACCCGGCTGGTAGCTACAGGCTTGCAGGCTGTAGAGCTCTGCCAAAAGAAACGTGGTATTTTTGATCTCTTTATCCCTCGGCCCTATGGCTTATCTGGCTCACAGAGGGAGACTCTGATCGGAGAATTATTTCAAAACACACACCTGGAGCTGAGAGGAACTCAAGATGGGAAATGAGGGGAAAAGGACGGCAGGGAGGTAGAAGTCAAGGAGTGCTTGGGTTTGATGTGGAAAGATCAAGTGTACTGTGGCCTGCCTCGCGAGGAAAGGAGCGTGCCCGGGAGGCTGGTGAACGGCAGGCTGACAGGAAACCACTGCACAACCGTGCAACAACCTCTCCTCAGCACACCGTCTACCTGTAGGCACTGAAATTCCTCTCTCCGGGGAAGCACGCAGCAGTCCATTTGCTTCAGTGGCTGCCAGGGAGAGCAAGGACCTGGCACAGGAGGAGCTGCCTACCAAAGGGCTCTCCTACACAAACCTGCCCCTGGCTGTGTGCATGCCGGAGGAAGGGAGAGAGACAGGTGTGTGTTTGTGTGTGTGGGCATCAGACAGACAAACAAATAAACACAGCACTACATCCAGGGGGGATTTTTCTTCCTAGCGAAGTTGCCTCTGCCATCTGCTGTGCGAGGAAGTTGGCTAGATCATACAGTCCTCTGCACCACAGCCTTGGATGAAAATGGCTCAGGCACCTATGTCCTTTAAGCCTGTGTTTTTTCAAAGCTTACTCTGTTTTCCTGTCTCTTACTCATATCATCAAGGGCTGGGACTGGAAAAATGCATGCAGGTCAGTGCCTGCTTCTGAGTCTTCAGGTACTGCTGAGCTTGAGTAATAAGGTATAACATAAATTTGGCTGCTTCCATTTCTTCTCCAATGATAGTGAGAAGTTGAACTTGTTTTTAAGTACCTTCAATTTCCAGTCCAGATTAGTAATTTCCTTTAAGCTCAATCCCCACTGCTTCTTGTTCTCTGTAGGAGCCTTTAACCATTGCAAAAAAAAAGGCAGCTAGCTAGATCAATGTGCTATCACACTGCAATGGGTTTGGCTGAACAAATTGGCATCTCTTGACTACTCTGATATCAAAAGAGGTACTTTGTCTGTTTCTGTGTTTTCTGGCAGCTTTGGCAGGTTCTTCACTTGATGAATCATCAGATCTCAAGGATTTTGCTTTGCAAGTGCTTCTACTACTTGCAGTGTGTCCTTTTGGCCTTGCTTTACAGGCACTGATCTGAACAAGTCCGCTCCTTTGTTGCAGTCTCTGCTGAGCATGTGTGAGAGTTTGACCAGATGGAGGGGACAAGTGACCAGCACATCATGTGGTGACACTTGCACCCAAACTTTGGGCCCTTTTTTTTGGAAAGTCTGGGGATGAGAGGGTCCTCCTGGACATGACAGCCCATTGGTCCCCACAGGAGCTGTATGGTACCAAGGCCCCAGCAAGGCTGTGCTGCATTCCCACTGCACAGTACAGCCCAATGTGTGGACAGAGCAAGAAAAATTGCTTGCAAGAAAAACTGGTGCAAACCAGGGCATGCTCTGAAATGGCTTTATCAATACACATGAAGAGCAACAGGGGCAAGCATGTCTCAAAAGCAGCAGGACCTGAACACATAACACGGGTAGGAAACCAAGGAAACCAAACACTCAGAGGTTGAAAGCAGCAGCTGAGGTAAGGTTGACATTTTTCCTTCAATCCATGCACAGAGTCAGACAGACGTGAGTCAGCCTCAAATATTGTCCTTTCTCTGGTTTACAGCAGACACATACTTTAAAGCTCTGCCATATCATCCCCGTCATAAAAAGAAACCTCCTGATTCAGAGACTTCTCAAAACCACTCAAGATTTTTGTGTGTGCTCTCCCTCCCCAATTGCTTGGAGCCCTGAAAACCACAATCTTTGCTGGCAGACAATAAAGATACGACCTAAAGTATTCAACAAGGTTAAAAAAAAAAAAAAAAAAAGAAAAGAAAGGAAAAAAAAGAGAATGGCTGTTGAGGAGGCTTAGAACATGTCCCAACATTTTCTGCAGGTTTTTTCCTTTCTTGAGGCAATCAGAGCACTGCCTAAGTTTTGCACCTGCCATGGGCAAGTGCCTCTGTCTTTTAGTGAAATAACTTTATGCATTTTTAGTGCAAGCCCTGGCCTGCTTCGTATCCTGCTTTACCTGAATGATTATATCTTCTTTACTTCGTTAACTTTTCAATAGGCTATGAAAACAAAAGCTGTCACTCTGATACCTGCCATTTGATATTCAGCAATGCCTTCAGAACAAAAAGAGCCCCTCCATTTCCCAGCCCCCACCTCCAAGCATCACTTGGCGTGATCCTGCTTGTAGCTGTTCATGGTATCAATATGTAAAACCTTCCCCTGTTAATGTTTCTTTGATCAACAGCCTGATCCTATGTCTGCAAGTACAAGCTTTGCAATGATGATATGAGTGAGTTTGACAGAGAAATCAAAGTCTACTGCCCAGTGAAATATCAGTTTGCTAGGATTATTAGGACATCTCAGGGAAGTAGTTGCTTGCAGAGACACAGCCACAAGGCCCAGTACACCTTCCCTGCACACATAGATACTAAAATGTTATAAGTTGGTATGGTTGGACTTAGGGACTCCAAGAATTCCTGGAACTATATTTCAGATTTGCTGAGATCATGAAAACTAGTCACAGGGTTAGCTCATGTTCTGTGGTGAGAAAAAAGTCTTCAAAAGTCTGTTTTTCTACGTAGATATCTGGGCTTTATTTGTCTTTATATCTAAATTATTTATTTACAAACCTCTACAGCTAGTCATGTTAATAAAGGACCTTTAGACTTTTCCAGTCCAAAGACAAGCTCTTGGCTCTTTGTAAAGGCCAGTTCTCAGACGACAGATAGGAAGCTTAGGGTGGGTGGGCTACATCATCTTCATTTATTCAAATAACCTTCACTCGAGAGATTCCTTAGATGAGGAAAATCTGCCTGGAAAACACAGAGACCACATAATAGAGCAGTGTACAGCTAAACAGGCAGGAGGGTAGGTAAAAATAAACAAAAGGATGTGTGTTTTGGGGGAGGAATATTTTTTTGGATGGATTCAAGCTGGAGGTGTAAGGGTACACAGAAAGCCACAAATTGCTGAGGACAGAGCAGTTTGCAGATCAAACAAAACTAATATTGCTCTGGGATGTAATGGCCCAGATGAAGTGATTTTCCAGCACCTTCACCTGAGAATAGACAGGAGAATGACTCTGAATGTGTTTCTGGTGGCCTCCGCTCTGGCAATCCAGGAAAGAGCTTCACCAGTCACTGACTCATCTTCTAGTCTAGGTTCAAACCTGGGTGCAGAGACTAGGGAAGTCTGGGCTTTCAAATTAAATGAATGCTTCTGGGTATTCCATCTTAGGGTGAGTAGCTTTAACCCTGGGCATTAAGAGACCTGGGGTTTGGGGGAGTGCTGGGACAGTGTCCTCTGAACATTGAGTTTTTTATGTCCTCTCAGGCTGGGCATTGCAGCAGAAGAACAGAAGGTTATAATAACCTGTACTCTGGTGCCAAGGTAAGACTGTTATGGGAATGTAAATTCAGATATTTTGAATGCATCAAGTTCCCAGTGATGTGAATGAGCACTAACAGGTCTTTGAGTTCTCAGCACTTCTCCAAATCAGGCTATTTCTACTTTTGAGTTTAACCATGGATCCAACCTGAGGCACTCCTGCTTCTCTCTAAAATCTAGTTTTCTTGCATCTGTCAAAGAAGATTGCAGATAATGATAAACTTCACCTTAAAACACAAGAAACACAAACTCTTGGTTTTGTGTTTTGTAATGCAAAAAAAAAAAAAAAAA
>VXAA01004981.1:107854-118665 GCA_013399115.1 Anseranas semipalmata | reverse complement strand
AAAAAAAAAAAAAATCCCACCTTTTAGTTCCCTTCTGGAGGAGTTGGAGAGTCTCTCTGGAGAAATTTGACTTTTCATGTGGGATGCCGATTGTCCTCATGGCCTTCCCAGCACCCACTGAGTACCCTCTCCATAAGCATCAATCCATGTCTGTAGGAATCAAGCACCGTTGTGAGACTGGGAATGGTGATTTCATTTGTTTTTAGGAAGCAGCGTTTGCAGCTACATGCTCTGGGAAGGCTGAACAACTCTGAAGCTGGACTGAAACGAAGCTAATATTTGTTCCTTGTAAAAATATCTCTTAAAACATTAAAATTGTTGTCCATTTTATTTCACTGGAGTTAGCACATTGTAAATGATACAGATGTGAATCAAGCATCTCCCTTTTCGCCTTGGCTTTGAAACTGTTTCTGAAATTTGACTGGGTCTGTATAACGAAGAAGTGTCATTAATTCCCAGTATAGTTTTACTTAGGGTATTTTGTGTGAAGATCCTGGCAGTTGGACAGTGAATAATAATTCCAGGTCAAGAAACACGCTGTTAATTATTTCACGATATCAGTGTCTTCAGGGAGGGCATTAAGCAGGCCGTGAAGCAAGGTATTAAAAAGTTTCTTTAATTCCAGACAAATCTTGAATTAATTTCTGGGCTTTTGATAGATAGCAGGTACTCCGTTCTTTGAGGTGTCAAACCTGTGTTTCTTTGGCCAACTCTGAACTGAAGCACATGGAGTAATCCAATGAAATGCTCAATTTCCTAGAATAATGTGGGCATCTAGTAGCTCTTCTTCTTAAAATGGGGAAAATAGGGCATATTTCAGGTGCTTCCACTTGAATTTGTAAGACCAGCTTGCGGTGTATGTTTTTGAAAGCGTGACTCCAACATTTCAGGGAAATGTGATTCCAGTTTTCAAGCTCTGCTGTTAGAACCTGTTGCAAGCTGGTGGTAAAACTCCTCTTTTGGCCTCCCAAATAGTGGCCCTACCTACAGTACAAAACATTCCTAGTTCTATCATCTTGGCATTAATTATCCTAATCTCTTTTCTAATGTTCAAGCTGTTAATTTAACCACGTTGTCTAAACTTGCATTGGAAGTGGGGCTGGATTTGTTTCCTTGCATGTGCAGACAGAAAAACTGAAGGTAACTTATCAAAATGAGTATAAGATAACAGAACTCTGAGTTGGTGGAAAAAAAAGAAAACAAGAAAAGAAAAGAAAAAAGAAAGAAGAAATTATTGATCTTACTTTCTCAAATTGCAGAATTCTGTGTTTATCCAAAGCGGGCTTTAAAAACAGGTGGAGCTGCAAGAAATGTGCCCTCCTGAATATTTTCTGTGATAGATGTGAGGGTAATTTCTCAGCTCCATCTGTGGGGAATTAAACACAGAACACGGAGCCATGAACATCAGCTTCCGCATCTCATGCTACCTTTTATGGACCATGAAGAATTGTTCCTGTTCAAGTCGAATATTCTTACAAATCTCAGTTTGCTCACAGACGTTTTGTAAGCATCAACAAGCTAATTTAATCTCCTAGTTGGCTGGCTAAGGGGTCTGATTCAATGCAGACAAGGTAGCTTCATCTACTAGAAACTTGTAAAATTCTATAAAATCCTGGTGAGCAGGTGATTGTCACAAGACTTATTACAAGAAATTTGTGGACCACCTTAGTAGAGGTGGCAGTGACTGTGTGGGATATAGAGTGGTTTATCTGCTCCCTTCAGAAGGTGACATGTTATCTCTGATATAGCTGTCCTCCAGCTACAGAAGCGACTTTAGTTTTTAGTGCTGACAGTTCAACACCGTGCCCAAGCACTAGTCTAAAACACTGTTAGCTTTTGGGGACTGGGACTTCATAGTTACGGGTGTAACTGAGGAAATCAGAGTGTGGGAGTGCAAGAGGTCAGACTGGATAATGGTCTGTTCCAGCCTGAAATGGTGTAAACTGAGGAGAATGTGGTATCCCCTCTGCTTGTTTGACAATAATACAGTATGTACATCTATATTCCTGTATAAATAAGAACTGGTTCTAATAATTATACATAAAATATATGCCACATGGAACTACCTGTCGATATATGTTATACAGAACATATTTTCTGCCAGCAATATTGACCAAAAATGCACGAGGATAGGAAGGAACTTTTAATGTTAAAAACAAAACAAAACAACATATTCTCCCCTTTTTCCTTTCTTTGTTCCTTCTGTCGAAGACCAAGGGGGTAGGGTCTGCTGTAACAGTGCCGCAGCAGGGCTTTTTGAATGTGGGTTTTTGCTTCTTCTTCACACTCCTCACTTGGCTACTGTTCCCTCTGACTCCGAACCAAGCAAGTACAAATTAAAGAAAGAATGCAGCCCTAACGCCTACACCCAGAAGCTTTCAAAACAGAAGGCTGCTACACCTGTGGGGATAGAACAAGTGTATCAGTGTCCCGGGCTCTGCCCCGGCTCGTCCGCCTTTGTTAGCTGGAATGTGCCGATGAAACAATCAGGTGCAGTAGGCGCGTGGCAGCCTGCTTAAAAACCAATTCTTTGGAGACAGGGAGTGGGCTGTGAATCATGCATCCACATAATCTGATGATAACAATTTTAAACGTGGTGATTAGTGTATAATGGAAAGTATTGTGCTATTTGGTATGATTTGTCTGCCACTGCACTACCCAGTATTTAAAAGGTCCCATCTTCTATGCAAATTGTGATTCATTCTAACAAATGCATAAGGAAACTTTAGGAGCATTTAGGTACTTACACCTTCCTCTCTCACACAGTACATGCATGCATGTATATATGTATTACCTTTTGGGTCATGGTCCCAACCTAAAATCATGGATGTGTGGCAGCATCGTGGTGGTGCTGGACAGCACACAAAGCCGTGTTCCTTGCTGTGGAGCTTACAGGCTCAGCTGTGAACTAAAGCATGGGCAAGACCAGCCTCCTCCCAGTATGAGTGCATCTAGTAGCACATAAGAGTGGTTGAGAACACCAGCCTAGAAATCAAGACGCATCTAGTTGTTTAGCTTAATGAGTTTGGCCAGCAAGATGCAACTACATGACCGGTCCTTTACTTGAGGTACCTCCACCAGACTACACCATCAAGTATACATCTGCTCCCTGTGAATGCCAAGACAACATGTGTAACTGTTGGTGCAACTGAGGGTAGTAAGGCCATGTTTTAATTGTGACAGTGATTAAAAAACACAATAAAATTCTTTCACAACAGGACTAAAGAGGTGTTGTGTTTGCTTTTGGCGAGAATCATTTTGGCAGTATCTTGTAGCATCAACTTTCCATTTCAGGTCTTAGCTCACTGGGCATTTACAGTCCAAATAGATTCAGGGCAAATATCTGTTGACAGGGAAGAAAAACAAAGGAAGCAAACAAAAACAAAGAAGAAAAGCCATGGCAAAGCCAGGTGCCCTTGTGGAGAAGTCCTCTGACAGGATGAATCATGATCTGGGAGAATTAATAACTGTAGACAGCATCGGATTGGTTAAGTTTTTCCTTTTCTTAATCACTGAACCTCCATGTGTCCTTGCCATGAATACATAACAAATAGGATCAGGAAATGGATTAATAGATCACTTGCTTCTATTTACTCACATAAAACAGTCCAAAAAGAATAGCTATTTTTCACATAGCTTTAGTGCCAGAACTAGTTCTTGCTTAGGCCAAATTATCCGTCATGTATGACATTCTTAGGAAACCTGAAAGTGAAATTATTTTTGTTATAATGAAAAGATAAATACTATATATGAATGCAATTTTTGCTTATAAATTGCATCTCAGTTTTAATTCTGAACAACACAAGCTTGGATGGAAGATCTCCAGCATTGGCATCCTGCTTCTGTTTCACTGACTTATGTGGCTAAAAAGATGTGTCCATAATGAGGCTTTAGATAGCCCACTGAAGTGGCTGGCTGGGTTCTCATATGAATCTGTTTAAAACTCTAACCAGATTTGAAATGTCAATGGCCAATTCTTATACAAGCCACTTGGATTGTAGACAGAAGTGTTACTTTCCTGGAGGCATTTGTAATGAAGCAAATCTTCAGTGTACGCACACATACACGCGCGCACAAAAAAAAAAAAAAAAAAAAGAGAGAGGGAAAAAAAGGAGAGACTGTGTAAAAAGGGCAGCTGTTGCTGGTGATGGAAAAGCCTTCCAGGCTCCACCTGCCTTGCTCGTGCCAGTATCTTTAAGTACCACCTCCCCTGACATGCTGAATACACATTACTGTCAAACCTGAGTATTAGCTGGATAGATATGCAAGCCCACACTAGCAGCCAGCACATTTAGGGGAAGTGTCAACAATTTTCTGCAAACATTGTACGTGGTATCTTACTGAGAGTTTGCTCAGGAGCACATGCACAGTGTGAAGTAATGTGCTCTTATTTTACAAGCTGCAAGATGAGCGCCAATCAACTGCACTGCCCAGCAATGGAAAAAATGATATAGATGGGGGATCTCTGACAGCCGAGGATCAGACTGCTGAGTCTGATGCCAAACAATAATAAATGTACATGTTGAGAAATCTCCCCGGATAACAGAGGTTTCACTCTGACCTAAATGATAGAAAAGTAAGAGACTAAACTCTCCTGCACACTAATCTCTAAATCCCCAGACCTCATTGCACTATAATAAACCTGACTTGGTAACACCAATACTGCTGGAGATCCTGTTACCTATTAAATGTGGGGCTGCAGTTGCACTTCAAGCAAGCCAAGGCCAACCCTTCTTCTTGAAGGAGCAATCTTGCAACCCCTCGGTACCACCTCGGGGAAGGGGCCCAGTGCATGCACCCCCACGTTGAAGGAGCCCTGCAACCACCAGCCAGGACCATTGCATACAGCTCAGTCCTGCTTCGTTTACTGGGCTATGGGCCCCGGAGGGTAAAAGTTATGTTTAAGGACGTGCATCTTGACCTGAAACTTTGCTTGTGAATGTGAATAGGACAGAGCACAGAGCCCAGCGCTGCGAAGCGAGGTGGGAGTTAACTTCAGCTCAGGACCAGTGGGAGAGGTAGGGTGGGGTGAAGATGTGATGGGCTTTGAAGATAAGGCCAAGAAATTTGTGCTGGATACAGTGAAAAAGGGGATGGGCTTACACCAAAGGTAGTACATATGCACGAGCAGGAAAGATGAGGTTAGAACAGTGTTTTGAGTTATCTGGAGGGGACCCTGTGGTGGCTGTTGATAGCAGAGCAGATTGCAAAAGTCTGATGTAAGCTGTCCAAGGCTTGGACGAGAGCTCTGCCCTGAGAGCTGGGCCTGGAAATCCTTGTCAGTTATGCTTAGCAGGCACGGTAAACATGCAGGGATAGACTTGTTTCTTAGCCTGGGGAGCTTAAACAGATACACAAAAACCCTAACAGCTTTTAAGTGTGGCTCGCCTGTTTGTACTAATCATTGCAGCCCACTCTCACTGTTTCAAACCTAATAAAATGAGGAAATGAAAATGAAAACTAGCTCTAGTCTATGACTATCTTATCTCCTTGTCAACTACAAGGGTAATCTGGCATTTTAAAACAATAGCTACTTGCTTACAAAGCCCCTTTTAATTAATAAAAAAGGAGAACATCTCCCAGAGCACAGACGTTAACCCCTTCAAAGTAACGTCAGTACATTCAGCTTCTTGTGATGATGCACAGCTCTCCCAGAAGGCATTGGACAGAACCATACTTGCTAAATACCAGGGCTCAGTTAAGCCCAAAGTATGGAAATAAATCCACATCTGTTTCAAACTCTTCTCTGACCACTCTGCTCCTTTGTTGTCCTCTGAGGCAGAAAATTGTCCACAGAACAGAGGCAATACTTTTGTTGAATAACAGTGGTGCTAATAATAATACTTCCCTTTCATTATATAAAATAACTGTCACAAAGGAAATCAGGAGGATACTGTTTTTCCATTTGGAAGCAATAAATTTTAGTTCCATTGAAAGAACTGAGGCAATCACAATCTTCTTACAAATATTACAATGAAAATGAGGTGGGATAGGTTATGTTGCAGTCTTAATGCATTTTTAGGTGAAGCCACAGAAGTACTACTAGCAACACATATAAAAACTTACATACAGCTTTTTGTATAGAATTATCTCAGAGATAAGTTATCTAATATTCTTAGCAGTATACAGGGAATGTAGTAAATTGACAGTGTCTAAAGTGCTATAGAGAAATATATTTCTCTTGAGTCGACTTAGTATTGATGTTAAAACCTCCATTAAAAATTATACTACTACCAAACCATGCCAACTAGCACCAAGATGTGTGCAAACTAAGGTGAAAAAATGAATTTCTTGTTTATGCTGGGGTAACTGGAGTGGAGAGATCTTACTGAGAAACCTTGTAATAAACAAGTTTGAATAGAGGAAGTGCAGTTGAGATGCGTAGCAAGAAAATTCTCCATAAAGTCAGACCTTAGGGAAAAGTTTTAATAATAAGCCAAGCTCTGTCAGCTCTGTGGGAGATGAGATGAGATGAGGAGGACAAAAGTATCGGCACTTTATAAAATGTAATGACTTATTTTTACAGGCCTGGCCCCTAGAGTGAAACCTGGAACCCTACGTTACTTGCTGAGGCTTCAGAAGGGAGATCAAAATTCTCAGTGATGGGCAGGGTGCAGCTCTTTCTCAGTGTCCCAGTAGGGAATTCTAAAACTGCAGTTTCCATGTGTGGGGATTAAGTGTCCAAGTCAATGCATTGCCATCAATTTGAGCCCATCAGTTTCTTGGATGATTAATTTCCCATTGCACAGTACTTTCTCACATGAACGCAGATATACAGTTTCATTTCTAAAGAGCTCTGCAGGGCTTACCCTTCACTATTTCAAAAGTGGCTCTCAGTGTTTGTCCCCTCTTCTACATTTTTCACCTGCTTTACCTTAAACAATCATTAAATTAAAAATAAAAATAAAAATGAATAACCCTAAAAGCAGAGACTATGAGCTGGCAATCATTTCTAGATACCATTAAAGTGCCTTACTTAATAGATTTATAGGCTTTTTCAAGTTGCTTCTTTGTCTTACTGCCTTATGCAGTTTTATGTATAGCAAGTCATCTTCAACAAAGAACAGGTAGACACCACCTGCAAAGGTTAAGTTAATAATGCAAGATCTCATCTTGTGAAGAGAGCTGCCCTAACTTGGATGGATTCAAACCTCCTCAGGACAGCTGCTAAGGTGAGCGCTCAGACAACTAACCTAGTATCTAAAAAATGTGTGCTGTCAGTTCCCACATTACAGTGCAAGTCTAAAGTCCCTCAAGCTCTCAGGGTTTTACAGTGGCTGTTATCCCAGGAGAATGGGGGGCCCTGGCACGCTGCAGGCACTGCCCCCACGAGTGCCAAGGGGCAGCCCCAGAGCCTGGTGCCAGCCCCGACACGGGCTGCACGCAGTGTCCGCACAGCACAGCTGCAATGGCTGGACACCAGCAGGCTGTGCCTCAGGTACCTGGGGTGGGAAACAGGGGGTGCCTGTGTAGTCCTCCTGACCTGGGTTGGGCAGCTGCTAAGTGGGGATCCCAGGAAAGACGTGTCATGGCTTTTCTTCCTTCCTGCCTTCCTGCCTTCCTGCCTTCCTCCCCCCCTTGTTTCTGTCTCTGTCTCTTCCCCTCTCTCTTTGCTTCTCTTCTGTTTGGTTGTTTTCTCACTCGCTTGCTTGCTCCTAAACCCTTTTGCATGGATAAAGAATATGAAATGAATATCCAAAGCAAAAGAGGTACTTAATGGGCATATCAGTGTTGTCCAAGGCAGGATAAAAGAAACAGCCTGCATGAACAGGTGCTGATAACATCCCCCATTTTCCAGGTTTGCCCAACAGTAGCACGTTACGGTGGATCAACCTACCTGGAGATGGTTCTGCAACGATCCCTCTCTCCTACTGTGTTGGACACCTGTCAAAGTGGTGGCCGGGGTGCTCTAGGAGGCAGCCCCAGACACCCACTCTTGCCTTCAGGGGAGTCAGAACTTCCCCTCTGGAGGAAAAGTGGCAGCTCAGATGGATGGGCCCAAGAGTTGGAGGACCTCAGGAGGCTGCTTGAACCACCTGCTGCAAACACCCTTCCTCGCATCAAAAAATAAAATAAATTCAACTGCTTTGCTGCCTTTAAAGTCCATCCATGTTATTTTGAACAGGAAAATGTAAGAAAACTACTTCATGCTGATTTAACAGTTTAGCTGCTTCAACAGAAATATTATTTACAGGTGACTATGCAACCCAAGGCCCCATGGAGGGACCGAGGCATTGCACACTTAGGGCTTATTAAAAAGCAATTCAAAATTCAAATAAATTCTCCCCTCCCCTAATGCCAGCCCATTGTTACAGCAGTGTGACAGTAACAGTCAGGAGGGGCATTCTTGAATCACTTAATGCTGGTGTATGACTACATTGTATGGTATTTCTTTTGTTGGGCATGTTATGCCTGAGTGCCATATTTTCCTCTTTGAATGCTTTTATGATTTTTTTTTCTTTCCTTTTTGTTTTGGTTATTTTCCTCTGGGTTTTTACTCCCCTCCCCCCAAAAAAAGAAGTTGCAAACACTACAATACAAACGCTACATGTAAAATTTCATTACATGGGGGCATGACTCTTTGTTTTGCTTATCTTTACATTCATTCCACATATATATTGTTCTAAGTTTTGATTTCCTTCACGCAAAACCATTTGCTCAAAGAAACAAGCAGTTCAATGTATTGTGTTCTAGTGAGAGCTGTCTAATTTTGGGTTTGTCGTTTTGATGATTTAGTGCCCTTAGGAAGTATGATACATATCCATTAATGCATCATCTGTAAAAACTTGTGGATGTACATCCCAGCCTTTCATTAGCGTTAATGCTGCCCAACCCCTGAATGTACACTATGTCTCAGCACTCCACAAGTTAACTGAGATCATGCCATAAACATCTTGTTTTTGTGTCTGTAGCACAGGCTAGCTCTCTTGGTGTGTAGAAGTGGAGCACAGAAGTGCAGATTGGCGATCTCACTGTACACCTGAGAAACCATTTCTAGCTCTCAGACTGGAGTGTCCTGGGGATGCAGCATCTGCTGTTCTGCAAAGGAAAATGCAATACAGTTTGTTCCCTTTCCAAGTATCTTCTTGCAATCTTGTTAATTTAGCTGCTAGCAAGCATATTAGGCATGTTATTTTATTTGCTGTACTACAGTAATGAGATGAATGTTTAGCATCTTTTGCAGAGTGCTGCTGGTATGAGGCCAGGATTATATTCCCAACTGAAATAATATATTTAAATCATATGTGGAGACTGCAGTATGAAATATGTGGGGCTGATGAAACCTTGAGAAATTTTGAGTCACATGATACAGCTTAAATCCGTAGATGTATTTTTTTCTTTTCTTCTCTTAAAACAAAACCAAACAAACAGAACATTTATATTATTTGTTATCAAGCTTATAGAATCTACCCTGTGATGCAGCCAAAAACCCACCATAGTGGCGGTTCAGTGCAGATGTAACCAGCTGCAGTATCCCCTGTAATAGAGGGCAAGAATCTGATATGACCATGTTACCGAGAGCTTATTTGGCACAATGCTTGGTTGCGTAATTCAGAACTTCAGCACAGGGATTCTTTAATAAAATACTGATTCTACAGGGGCAACATAACTTCCTCAGATTGGTTAACATTGGCCTGATGAGAAATCAGAATACATTTTTCCTAATCCTTCTTCATCTCTGCAGAAATAGCTTTCTGATTGAGGTCGAACTTTTGCTTTGGCAAGGCATGCAGGCTCTCATTAGGATTTGATTGCACGCATATGATTGTCCAAAATGCACAGTAGGCAAAAGGTCAAGGATACAAAGGCTGCTGTTGTTTTTATTTCTTTTCCCCAATGCACCCAGCATGTGGAAAATATTTATCAACCTTTCGTCTGTGTCCCTGAAGCTTCACTCCTGATACGCTTTTTTAGTGTCCCCCAAGGAGTCCTGTTTAACTTGGACCCACGCATCCATGAAGTGATGTGGGACTGATATTATTTTTAAAATGAAACAGGTGGCAAGATGACAGTGGCTCAGAAAAGCTAAATCTCTTCATACTCCAATATGCTTATGTTATGAGGTAACCACAGCACATGTGAATACCTGAAATACGTTTAATTGCTGCAGATAGAGATGCTCTTTAGACAGAAGCCCTTGTTACTGAGGAGCAAGTAACTAAAGATGCTGACAGTCCCAATGAGTATTTTGGGACAGAAGCCTCTGTAGCTGAAAGGTAAGGAAAGAAAATAAGACCCCATGTTAGTATGTGGGTCCATGGCATCCACGTTGTTACACGAACATCGATGGTTGTGACTTACTAGACACGCGATGAAGCCACTGATGAAACCGTGAAGCCAAAGAAGTGTGTTTGGCTTGTCTTGGCCTGGTCCCAAGAGCTGTTGGGAGGAGAAGGAGCATCCATTTAGGGACAAACATGGGAGATATTTCTCTGTCTGAGGAACTGTAAATTCTGCAGCTACAGATGCACACTCTACAAGATGTCCACATTCTATGCATTAAGAAATGAGTCTTTACCTTGCTCTAACTAGGGCTGACCAAGGAGTTAGTTTAACTTATTCAATATACAGGTAATTGTAACCAGATAAGATTTATCTGTTTAAATGAAGTCCATTCATTTTTCAAATGGCAACTGCTCTTTTTATATTAGTTTTAGCTTCTGTTTTTTTCAGGAGGTAAAACAATGCATTTCACAGCAGTTCTCTGGAGAACTGGCAAACTCAATACAGGGCATATCTGGCAAAAATAGTCCTTCTAGATGCCAGTGAAAAAAACATTACTGCAAGACTGCTTCCTTTTGGGGGGGGGG
>VXAA01004981.1:90036-107848 GCA_013399115.1 Anseranas semipalmata | reverse complement strand
GCGTTGTTGTATGTGTGGGCGTGGTGTGAGGGGGGGCTTTTTAGGCATTGTACAAAAAGGGAGGCCAACATTTTGCAATCATAGATATGAGTATTTCAGACTGAGCAGAAGTACTTTCAAAGCCCTTTTCTTTTTGGTTGTGTTCTCTGAACAGTTCCTGAAAATTGTCATTTAATAAGAAGACTCCAAAGGGAAATCTAAACCACAGTTTTTCCATAAAGGAAATATCTATTCCAGTTGGTTTTTCTGTGACTGCTCCCATTTTTCTTTTTCTTTCTCGTTTCTTTTCCTCTTTTCTTTATATATATATTTTAAGGAGTTAAATGGGTTTTTATTTTATCTTAAAAAACAAGATATTGGCAAAAATAATCATTTTATATTTTTGTTATTTAGAAGGGCATTTTAAATTCTTCTTTGCTAGTATGAATTCCTGTCCTATTTTCCTCTGTGGATCTTACACTTATATGTACCATAGATGTGCTCAGACTTTGAAAGTAATGCTGCTTCTCTGTTCCTTTATTCAAGCTGAAGACTCCAGCAGCAACTCTCTAATAGAGTAATCCAAGTGTTGCTGTACTGGTAACCAAGACATTCTATTATTTCAAGTGGAAATACAGCCCTGCAGATTTTCTCCACAATTTCTTTCCACAAAATGATTTTGAGGCAAATTATAGTAATAAAAAAGCACACGTCAGTGAGCTGGTCCTGACTTAGCACGTGGAATAAAAGACGTCACACATGTTAGTGGTGTAAGGAAACCTTGGTAGCATTAGACTAATGGGAGTACAGTTCTGCAAATTGTAATGATTCCCTCAGCGAGGCTCTAATGTTCAGGCTTGCATCAAATAAATAAATAGGTTACAAATTTTAACTAACTGAAGCTAATTTGAATGACAACACTTTCTTCCAAAAGAAGATGGTCTGCAGCCCAAATTTTACTCCCAGAAGGAAAACTGATGTTTCTTCAATGAAGTTCTGTTTGTTAAAACATCACTTTGATTTGCAGCTAGGAATCCTTAAGTATCTTTAACTGCAACAGCTATTGACAGGAGTGGAGAGCACTCAAGGTGACTACTTCCTTTAGACTGATGTGGAGGGTTTGAATGCAGCTACAAAGCATAAGTTGCCATAAAATTCAAGCCAAAGCTCTTTAGCTGGCTGTTTTAAAATCTCATAACCTCTGTGGATCAGGCTCTTGAGACTGGGAGGGTTTGTAATGCACACTAACTAGTGGGTTACACGCTCCAAGGCAGCTCATCCAAGTATGTGGGACCACAGCAGCCTGAGTCTGGGATCAGTCCCAGTGCATGTGTCAGCTGCCCTCTTAGTTGACATATCAGGGACCCAAAGCAAACAGCAAAGTTTTAGTGCCTGAGTTAAGAGCCAAGGCTCTGCAGCTACGGGCTTTAGCAACATATATTCAGGGTGGATTGACAAAAGCAGAGGATTTGCACTATATGCTGATTAGTGGTTACCCTGAGAACCTTGCAAAAGTGCACCTTTAGAAAAAAACAATGTAAATATCCAGGTAGAGGATTTTTAAGTGATTATTATTTTCTTATATAAAGATTTCTTAATAATATACCCCCTTTTTTTTTCCTTCATGATTCAAATTCACTAAAACATTTATGTTCATGCTTAGCACTAAGTATAGTGTTACTTGACTGACCAAATGAATGGGCTTGAATATGCTTTTTGGTGGTCATTAAAAGACTCATTTTAATCAGAACCTTTAACTGAGTGAGATTATCAAACTAGATTATGCTAGACCTCTTTCTCTCCTATAATCCATAAGGGTTTTCATGCTCTAATTTCATTGGACAATGACTACACTTTTGAATGCTATAGGAAAAATGTGTATAAAAAACCATACCAAGTACCTGGAACACACAGCTAAATCTATGCTTATATATATTTGACCTCCCTTCCTCCCCTTTTTTTTAATCACAGAAAAAGCTTATAATACTGAAATTTCCAAGGTATCTGCTGTATTTCTACAGCATAGAAATAGAACAGAAAGAATAGAAAATAAAGCATCATGGTGTAGTTAACAAGCATAGGTAGTAAATGTCACCTTTTCCATGGAATACCTGCTTTTTAAATTTAATTTCCCAATCTACATATATGCAAATGACAGTTGACAGGTACTTTGGCTGAGATTCATTTTTACAGATCTACTTTTTGAATCAGATCTGAATACTTGGTCTTTGAAGTAATAGTCTATTTCCACTGGATGTGATACTATGGTTTATGAGATTCATTCTATTCAAATGCGATTTTGCACCTTCTTTTGGGAGACTAGTGGACTCCACTTCAGAGAAATCTTAGTAATTCAAGACAAATATCCATTGCTTAGTGTGCATTGTTTGCATATTCTATAGGGTCACCTAAAGCAATCCTGGACTAAAGGAGGTAAATTCCTAAAACCACTGCCCATAATATGGCCTCTCTTGGGGAAACATTTGTGGAATTATCTGAATTGTATCAATGTCATGTCTTGTTCTTGTGAAGGCATTATCTAAAACAGGTGGACAGAGAGATGCTATCCACCTACCTATTCTGAAATACATACCCAGAAACTGGATGGGAGCATCAGCTTTTCTGGGTCCGACCATAGTTTATTGTTTTTCTCTCCACTGCACTCCTTTTACTATCTACTGGAGCTGATTTATCTGTAAAGAAGGTGGAAACAGAGCAAATAGGCTTATGAGTATTTTGTTGATCAGCTGCTTTCTGAGAGTGCTCTCTCATGTTCCCTTTCTAGATGCTGTGGTGATGGGGTCAAGAAAAATAGCTCTCCACCTGGATATTTCTCCTTGATTGATCTTTCTTTGGGATCCTCGAATACAGACTTATTTTAGACCTAAAATTTTCTTTTGGTGTCAAGTACCTTCTGTTATCCTTCATGTAATGATTAAGCCATCCAACTGAATTCAGAATTATGGCCCTATTCACAGCAAATTAACCTTTCTAGTGGTTAATGAAAGATGTATTACAGTGGAACACCTCTCTCTATGCATCTCTTCATTTCTGGGTTATATTTGAGTGTGGCTTTCTTGAAATGCTGCCACAACTCTGGTAGTTTGGGATTAATGCATCCTCAACAAGATGCAACTTTCCTTGGTTTCAAGCTTAACATGTAATGTAAACGCAGTTTGTATCTAAATCATAAGTCAAGTCTTGTACAATCGATCTGCTTTCATGTGGATAACACCTTTAAAAGCTGGTTATCATGTATGGAGAAAAGCAGAAGAAATAGAAGAAACCATAGCTCTATATAGCTGCCTAACTTGAAGAAGAGTTCAATAACCATCCTAAGTAACAAAAGCATTGTCAAATGCAATGAATCAGTTTTATTGAACTCAGTTAACTTTTGCTGTTCTTTTGTTCAGAGTCAATAAATTCAATGTTATGCATAATTAGAGAACCATCAGCAGTTGGCACTACAAATATTTCAGTTTTTTACAGAATATAAATATAACTCCCAAACATATTATCATTTTCTAGCAATAATTTTAGGAAACATAGACTTCTATGTTTTGTGGGCTGAGTCTGCTGAAGTCACTTGCATAAAATCCAACAGCAGAGATGCTCAGCTAAGGATTACATTTCTCCAGGAGTGAATAGCAAGGACTTTGTTTCTTTACCTCAGAATTAATTTATTATCTGTGCAAACCAGAAGTGTGATTGCTTGATCTTCAGATCAAACTACTCTTGGGTTATGCTGTCATTTTGCTAGTGCTTTCTTTTTTTTTTTTTTTTTCTTTTTCAGTTTCTGTTCCTATTTGTCTGAGGAGATATCCTGAAAAAGGCACTCTGCACATAGTGAATATCTGCTTTTTTGGGTGAAAGATGTATTGTTTCTCTGCACCCCAAATACTAAATATTTTTAGTGCTCATTATGACTATTTGCCTGTTTGTGCACTCATATGTGTCAGAGTGTGTACAGACACACACATACATACACGTGTGCACACATGCGTACTCTGTAACCTGAGTATCCTGGTTTGAGTCTCAGTCCTACTTGCTGTTTGGGGATTTTTTTTCTTTTTTTACTTTTTTTTTTTTGGCAAAGACATAACATTTAGCTCCGAGATGACTGAAGCAGAGTTCAGATTGTAAGAAATGAGACTTTCTGTGAGAATCTACAGGAACTGTGTCACCTGTAGTCACCTAGGAATCTGGTAATTGCCGTACCTATACATAGGCTGAACCTCACCTCTGTGGTGTTTCTCTGACCTTTTCTGTGGTAGTGCTAAAAATAATTCCTCAGGATTTTTTCAAACTATGTGTTTGAGAAACCTCGGGCTTGATTTAAAGAGTGAGTTTGGAATTTCTGAGCAGTGAGCATAGTGTGACAGAAAAATTATGTCCCAAATATAAAGGTATCCAGACTTCTCCAGCAGGCAGCAGACCACCTATGTGGCAGACTCAAGATTCCTTCAGAGCCACTAGTTGAACTTTCTGTGTGTGTGCCAATGGAAAAATACTGAAAGGGTATTTTCTGTAAAGTGCACATTAGGGTCTTCTGCTTGCTGCCCAAAGTGAAGGAATGATGTCCAGCAGAGAAGGTTAATTGCATATCCTAATGATGCTTGGGAAAATGCTATTTAGCAGCAGTTAGCCATCAGAAATTCTACTGTGTGAATGATTATGAAGTTGTGCACAATGTAACACTATATGATAGCCTCCCAGCATTTGTACTTGTAATGGACTTCTGCCAGGTCTCTAAAACAGCAGGTGATTTTTTTTTTCCACTTCTCTGTTTGTGTTTTTCTATTTGTGATCCAACTGCATTATTGGCACATGCATAAGGCATCTACAAAGGCAAAAGAGTAGGCTGTGATCTCCAAGTACCTGGTACTCTTGTGGAATTTGAAACAAATGTTTTGAGCTTTGGCATTAACAGAAATGAAAACATAACTTTTTACATATATTAAGCATTCCCCCTGACTCCAAAATAGGTGTTACACTCTATGCCAACTCACCTAAGGGCAAAGGGTTCCACAGTTCTTTGGAACTTGCCTAATTTTGATAAAAAGCTGTGTGTACCCCTTCACCTTTCAGTGTGTGGATCTTAAAACTAAATCTTGACCATCATGGTATAATTTATGTTAGGATGAAACATATGTAATATTTTGTAATGATATTAATCTACAAAAGAAAGACAATTTTATGTATACATCTGAAATACAGATTGTATGCAACAGCCAATAAACTTGGCTGATATCTTTAAAAAGTAAAAAGTATGCAATATGCTAGATTTCATCTTCTTAGATATTTACAAATCACATACCTTCAAATTATTGCAGTTATAAACATGGAGAAATGAATCAATCCAATTAAAATAGGAACCAACTTGGAACCCCAGCCTTTTCCTTGAACCAAAATTAACAGTAAGTTCAAAAAAAGTTTGGTAAAGAACCCACAATCGGTTTCCTCAAACCTTTAACTTGGTCTTCCTGACCCCAGGCATCCACTTTTCCACAGCTTCTCAGCAGTACACTGACTTCCCCCTCCTTTGTGTGAAGTCCAATGAGTTTTCCTCAGTTTCCTGCTCACTGAAAACTTCTGTAGGTTTTTCCACCTGACTGGAAAGTTTCTGCACTTCTCCTATCATCCCCCTCTTTGGCAGCTCCCTTGCCTTTGGAGAACCTCATAGCTGATAGATCTGTAAAGATAACTACTGAATGCATGCTCTTCCCTTACTCCCATCTACAGCTAATGGGTTCTTTGGTCTCTCTGCTTTCTCTGATCAACCGCATAGTATTATGCAGTCTATATTAAATGGGAAATCCCTGACTATCCATGAAAGCAACTTTGATGGAAAGACTGAGATAGGGGAGTGGTGGGCAGGAGGAAGCAAGTCATGTTTTTAAAACCCTACTAAAATCCTCATATGGATGACAGGAAAGGCAGGGTTAAAATGAGTCAAGGAATATCATACTAACACTTCTTAGAAGTGAAGAGGTCTGAGATCTACAAGGTTAATTTTTTTCTGGTATAGGGGATACAGCTCTAGAGTTATTTACATTAGCGTGGTGGAGATGCAGAATGTTCCCAATCTGACGTGGCACAAGAGGAATGCCAAGATATCTGGAACCTAGATAAACTGCATCCCCAACTCAACACCCTTCACAGAATTGTAGGATTTTTGTCTCCTATCAGCATGTTTCCTTTGAGTAGCTTATAGTCCCAGATTTTTAAAATAATGTACTGTACAGGATTTCAGATGAATCGATGAATTTTTCCATTTTTCTTTTTCCTTTTTTTTTTTTTTTTTAAGCAAAGCTCTCATTGATAGAGTTAAATTAGGGCTCAGTGAAGACGAAACCATGATCCTATGTACAGTATACAGAGTCTCTGTGTATGTGCGTATACATGCACACACAGCATTGTAGCAGTTCTCAGAAACTCACTTTTAATGGTAACCACTGGGTAATGTATCCATGTACCCTACCAACCACAGCTGAGGTTCTCACCAAGAAGTTCCTGACTTGGTCTAGGAGGTGGGGTTTGGAAAGGTGATATAAAGCTGACTTTGTTTCCTGTGGTGACTATTTGCGAAGCTGGTTCCCCAGTTTAAGTTAGAAGACCACGAGTGAACAGTGGCATAGTGTATTTGGCAAAGACCTGGTGCTAGGAATGAAATAGGAATACCAGGCTAGTGTCCCCATCAGAGCTTCCTCCAGCCTTCCTCCATTTGCACAGCCTGGTGTGCAGGGCCCCTCCAGCCCATGGGCCTTGGTGCACTTGCATTGTCGCCACATCCAGCAGAGTGTCCTTGTGAACTGGGTTGTGTTTTGCCGCTGTTTAGAGCCGTAACCTTGACTGCATGGAAAACAACATTAACTTTAAGACACTTACAGTTGTCAATACACCATCTAAGCTCTCCTTATGTGTCTTCTTAATAGAAAAGCAACCCATAATCTTTATGAATATTTTCTCACATGACCTTGTGAGATAGGGAAGTACAGACTAGGAAGGGAGAGATCAGTTAATGTTGGTCATTTAAAAGTTAGCTATCAAGTCCAATCTATCCATGCAGGCTTTATTTCTAGGCAGGAGAAAGGGGAAAGATATGTGGAGTGAATCTGAAGACCAGATGAATCACCACGTATCTGAGTCCATAGGAAGCCTGAGTATCTAGTGTGGCATGTACCTTTTGGATGGTTAAAGCAAGAGGAATTCCTTTCCAAACAGTTTAACAGGGTACCTCAGGAAGCCTGTGAAATCAGGCCAGGCTAGGGTCTTAACCCTTCATTTTCTCTATATTCACATGGGCCTGCTCAGGCCATTCTAAGGGCTGCTCTGTGTGAATGATGCAGCACAAAACAGCTGCACAACAGTGCTATCTGGTATCCATATCTACCCTGGATTTTGTACATATAAAATATGTACACATACAAACACAGACACACATACACTTTTGGGGAACGAAGGGAAAAGGATTTTAACTCTTTGGAGTTTCTGAGAAGTGACGAACTGACAGAAAAGATATCAAAAAACAGAAAGGACTTAAAAGAAAAAAACTCTGTTAGACATGACCAGTGGGCATTTCATTTGTCAGTAATTTATTCTGAATTGTCGATCTATTCAGACCTTGCTTTAGTGACCTGCTCTCTGTAACTACAGCATGCAGGATTAATATCCTCACTAACTCTTATACATTTGGCAATATGCTCTTGCCCAATTTTTACTGCCCCCCTAAGGAAATAAGAGCACTGTGTATTCTAGGAAAAAAACCACACTTTTAAAATATTCATATTTCCATGGTTGTGTGTGTCTGTTGTGTAAGTTTTCCTTGGTGGCAGTGAACAAAGTGCTCTTCTGTGGAGCAGGCTCTCCTGTCTCCTCCAGCAGACTCAGTGTCTGTACAGGGAATTCCTGTTCCTGGCCCAAACCCACAGGCCCTCGGCACTGGAGGACAAGGTCGGCCATCTCACACTCTCTCTTTCTCTCGGTCTGATAGCTGATCTGCACTCTGGAGAAATGGGCTCTGAAAGACAAAAAGAGTGGGGCTGAGGAGAAAGAAAGAGAGAGCACGTGTACTTCCAACTCACCCTGTGAACCTCAGCAACAATTTCCTCCCTAAAGCAAGTTTGTTCAACTTTGCAGCAGTCATGATAGGCTCTGATTTATTCTGCTCTTGATTTAAATGAATCGGTGGTACCTGGCTGTGCTGTTTCACCAGCACTGTGACAGCATCGTCCAAGCCTCATTTCACACCTCCCATCTTCCATCCTGCCCATGAGGGCTTTTTTTCTTGCAGTGGCAGTGCCTGAGCAACAGCAACCACTGCTAAGCAGAAGGTTGCCTGTAGAGAGCTTCCTCTGTTTAGACTTTAGTCAAAGGACCCACGGAGCATACTTCGTGGCTACTTATGGTCAGGGAGGTATGCATACTTTTTAAAAGTTTGCACTTTCAAGACAGGTAATTGTGTAACCTTAGCTGCACTCTTTTTTTTTTTTTTTTTTTTTTTTTTTTCCCTTTCCCCTAAGGCTGGAGTGGCACCTTGCATTCCAGCTGGTGCCGAAGGCATGGCGTGGCTGTGCTGCTCCATGACCAGCTGCAGTGTAGCTCATGTCCTGTTGTTCACTGAGGACAGTAACAGTCCTTTCAGGATCTCCCGGGCTGCATCTGGCAAGCTGACTGCTCTCCCTTTTATGCACAGCAGGGGAAACTTCAGGGTACAGTGTATGAGGCTCCTTTATTATCCTCTGCAGCTATGCTTTCCATTGAGAGCAAGGGTAATTCTATTTCTGTTTCAGTGTCAGGTACCACATGGTTTATGCATTCGTCTCTTAGAAAACATGTTTTGCTTTGATGTTTGCTTTTCTAATGGGACTAGTTTGCATAATACCTTCTGCTGCAAAAGAATGCTGAATCTACAGATGAGCTATCACTTCTCAAAATACTGATTGCTATCAGATGGCTTGCCGAAGGCCTTGGCTGTGGATGTGCATGCGTGTGTCTGTGCGTGTGTGCACAGTCAGGGGAGGGAAGAAGGCTGACTTCCTGTCTTTGACCAATTTTGACATAATGCACGAAATAAAAGGGCTGGATATATCAGTACATTAATACTATCTGCATTTCCAAAGCAGCATAGCGAGTTCTCCACCTGCAAAGGGATGTTTACACGTGGACCAGGAATGGTATGGCAATGAAAAGGGAGATGCAGTATTTGTGACACCAGTTTCTACAGCACAGTGTGATGGCATCTGCCATGTTCTCTTTAGCTGCCTTTTACAGCTGTGGAGTATCCTCAATGCTCACCTTTGGTAGGGAGGATAGAAGTCAAATAGTTAACTATACAAAACTATGTAGATCCAAATGTCAGGACAGGGGAGCTGTGTGTATACACATGTGTGTACGCACACACATGCACAGATATGAGCGTGTATGTGAGATTTGCAGCATGTTTCTTCATTGTCCCCAAATGATACATCACCACTCATTCATGCTGACCTCTCCCAAGTGAAATCCCCTGTCTGCTGCCAACTCCCCTGACCTCGTTGCTTTTCCGTGCCTGGACCTGATGTCTGAATAACTCCTAGCAGGTAATGGGGGTGTGGGGAGGGAAGGGACTACTCCGTTCCTTCTCTCAACAAAGAACCCTAGCCAGAAGCCACCTTTCCTCCAAAAGTGCTCCGACATACCAGGGAGCAGAACTTAAAGATTTCCCACTGGCAGCAAGCTTTGAGAGTCAAATTTGAACATTTGGGCCTCAGTGTTTTGCTTGCCAGACTACTGGCTCCAGGGGCTTTTATTAAATTTAAGGGACTGTACTTTCTGCAGTGTTGCATACTCCCAATATCCAGGACTCATGCAAACTCCCCAAAGATTCAGACGTTTATTTCAGTAAATATTCCCACATTCCAGTGCCATCTGAATGTGTCTGTTTCCACATATCTTTGGGCCAGAAATGGGGTCCAATCTCCAGAGAAGAAACTTTCTCATAAGATTTTTGGAACTTCTTGGCTTTAGTGAGCAGAAACAATTGGAAATACCACGAGAATGATAATAAATAAGAATAATTTGTGCTGACATAATGCCTTCCATCTGTAGATCTGAAAAAGTTTTATGAACATTAATGAATTAGTCCCCTTGCTACCCTGTGAGACAAAGATATTGTTATCCTAGCTTTGCAGGAGGGGTAATGAAGGGGCTGCTGGGAATCTAAGGGCCTGAACCAGCATTCACTGGAGACTATGGGAAAATTCCCAATGACTTTACGGGGAGCTGGATCAGCCTGTCAGTGGACTGCTAAAGGCCACACAGCAGGTAAGCAATAGCTTCGGGAACAAGACCCAGAGCCTCCTCATCCTGCCCTATGGCCACAGGACTGCTTTGTTCCTTTCCAACCCTTGACTTTCTTCAGGTCTTTCATTACTTTTCTGTCTGGATGAGGTACCTGAAGTTGAAAGCACCAGGCAACAATACAGAGAGTTCATTTATAGCATTTCAGACCTCAGCAGAGAGCTTGGCTCTGTTCTGGTCTGAGGGAAGAATTTTAGAAAGACCCAATTTTTAAAGCGGTATCTAAGCGTTCAGTTCCTATATTTATAGGCAGGAGGGGCCTAAAAACCTTTAAAAATCAAGCTGTAAATAATGGCATTGCTCCAAGCAGGTTAATTATCCCTCTTGCAAGCTCCCAGCAGAGCAGAGGAGAGCTAAACCCTTTCCGAACTGAACCCCGCAAACAGGTCATCTCCCGGGGAGCATCCACACCCCGTGGTGCCCTCTCCCCACCAGGCTCTGCCCACAGATCAAAGCCACATCTGATGCTGCCAGGAGACACCTGCCTCACCAAAGACACCAGCCTGCCAGATCCCCCTGCCCCAGGGTGGCCCTGGCAGCCTCCCCCCTCTGGCTAACACCCTCCTCTCCTCTCCCTGCTGGCCTCTTTCTCTTTCAGGCTGTGTTCTCCTACTGCTTTTTTAATCTTTTTGCAGCTGGGTTGCTTTCCACCTGCTCCCTGGGTTAACCCCTTCCTTGTCATTACAAACCTGGTGGCAGATGCATGTAGATGCATGCAGATGAAATGCAGATGGGCGGAAGCTGAAATCAGCACTGAGCAATATAGCCTGACTTTGCTAAGAGCCCTGGTGTCAATGAAAACAGAATAATAAGCAAGATTTCTGATTTGAGGGAAATTACTCTTTTTTAGTAGTTTGAGACAGTTGAAGGGTTCTGAGCTCACAACACAGTGGCAGGGCTGGTCCTCCTGGGGCTGATGCTTGCACAGCAGCCCAGGGCTGGTAATATGGCATCAAGCCAAACCCATTCCAGTGCAGAGCCCACTGGGCACTGCCCTTCTGCTCTGCACTTTCTGATACCCTGGGCATCCAGTGTGCATCTGGGCAAGGCAGTGGGAAACCGAACCTGTCCCTAGTAAAAGTTTTGTAAAAGTAGTGACGTTCCTAAACCTCTTGCATTCAGTTGAAACTGCAGATTTTTTGATCCATGTCAATGCTGAAAGTCCATACCATGGGTTTTTAATGAACAAAATTAAAAAAAAAAAACAGCTACAATTTTGATTTGAGACTGTGAGCTAAAGGCAGAGGTAATGGAATAACCCTGGAGACTCCTTATAATTGAATTCAGTAACAGTCTGTGTAGCTGTTTTTTGAAGGATTGTAACAAAATCACACTACTCATAGGGCAAGTACTTACACAGACTCCACAGTAGTCCCTTGCTCAGGCACTTCATACAAGGGAAAGTTGTTTAAGAGTGAGCCATGTTGCTCAGCAACACTATGTATTTAATTTTTTTTTTCTTTTTTAACATTTCATAGCTCATGGGATTTTAGGCACTAGAGCTAATTTATAAGAAGGCTCCACTGTAGTTTTCTGCAGTTTATTTAACTGTATGAAAACATTTCCAAATAAATTATGTAATCTAAAAGATATGTATGTTATTTGTGTGCTGCTTTGCTTGTATTTCTACTAAAGTACCGTTGGATAGAGCTTGAAGCTGAACTGAGATATCATCTGTTCATTCACTGATTGAAATAATTCTTTGGGTCATTTTACTTCTCCCCATACCGCCCACTAAGAGATAAGGAGAACCCTTTTACAATTCAGCCCATTAATTATCTTTATGTTTTATACAGAACAAATAATAAAGCGGTTGAAAAACACACAGGTGAAGGAGCTGTTTGTAGCTCTAAGAGAAGATTGCGTTTACAAGTGTTCAACCTGATTGTGAGGACACAGTTCATCCTTTTTTCTCTCCTTTTAAATAAATAAGATGGATCAATCCCAAATATTTTCCCACTCTTATATATCATGCTTATGGAATTACAAGATTGATGTGGAGGTGTATATGCCTGTGTTCACCTTTAAGTCATGGGTAAATTAATTCTCAATGGAATGAGCCCTGGTGAATACTTTTTCTTGAGAGTGACCATTAAGAAGTACAAATAAAGTCTGAGAAAGGTTCGTGGCTACATCTCGGTAAGGCAAGTTTTCCTCCACCCAGCTCCCCCTGCTCCTGGAAAGCTTCCACACCTTCTGGCCTCGTTACCCATGTTCCTAGTTTCCTCATTACTTGTTCTCATCTACTGCTGGGCAAATCCTGCAAAACAGTATTCATAACATCTGTTCAAAGGCAGCCCACACTCTAACTGACATACTGCTTTAATGTGCTTTTTGTGAACAGGGGGACAAGTAAATATTTGTTCACAAAAATACTGTTGAAAGAGAAACTTCCATGGGTAACCACTGAAATCAGTAATGCAGAAAGATTAGGGGCGGGGGGAGTGATGGGAAAATGAAGGTGGGTTGGTATGGTCACTTTGAAAGTTTGACATTTAGGAAGCAAAACCATTGTTATGTGATATCTTCTGCTGCACATGCTGCTTAGTCAAATCCCTAAATCCTCCCTTTAGGAAACAAATCCCATCCCAGAGGAAAGTCTGAGAGCAATCTGTGGGTGGAAACAAATAGCAATAAACTATCTGGTGAATAATTGAGAGTAACAAATGATTCTGTACCAATCCAGGCCTTTCCATGGATAGGTTACAAGTGGAGTCAAAGGCTCGATGAGACACCGTTTGGCAGAAAGAACACACACTCTTGTTTGTGTTACTTAGAGGAGTCCCATAAGCTGGCTGGTACCTCAGTGAAATGACCTTGTAGCCCTTGCCTAGGACCTCTGACTTGTGATAAATTGAAGGAAGCTGTGACAGTAGCAGAGAGAATAATTTGGAGCAGGTGACAGCCATTGAAATGTGGGGAGAGCTTAAAATGTGCTGTTTTCCAGGGAGCTTAGGATATGGTTAGCATTTATAAAAAAGGAGTGTTAGCTGCTTGAAAACGAGAAGGGTTATCCTTAGTAACTGTGTATTTGCATTTCAAAGTGGTAATTATAGGTATGTGTATACACAATTAAATAGGCTGCACAGAGTGAAAATAAACAAATAATCAGTGCTATTAGCCAAGCCCTAATGAACATTTTTTGTTATAACATAAATTAATATGTGTTCTTTGAAAGAACAGCAAAATGCAATATTCTTGTTGGAGATTCTCAAGGATTACACAAACAACAAATGAGTTAAAAAAATTACAGACGTGAAATGTTTTGACACCGACACGTCCTTTAAAACATCCAGCAATTGTACCTGGCCAGCTACCCTGATGCAAGCCTTTTCATTCCCGTTGGTAATACATTCAGTAAGTTCCTCTGAACTCCAGGCAATCAGACACATAGATGGCATACCTCAGGCTTGCTCCAGCAGGCTCCATTGACGTTTGTACTGTTGGAAGCCATTCTAACACAGCAATTTATGAATATGTAACATGCAAACTGGAGCTTGCCCAAGAACTGCTCCAGTTTTAATGACTCTGCTCCTGTTTGCACACACGCACTGCAAACTCTTTCTCCAGAGGTGAGCTAAGCAGATCCAGGAAATGTCAGCCATTTCAACTTTGGGGTTTGGTGACAGGAACTGTACGCAAGCTGCTGTTTCTTGCAAACATTCCTCACATTTCTGACACACAGGAGGGTGGATACGTGTTGTGTAACAGCGTTTTAACCTCAGCATTAAACTGGTCAAGTGACAACACACTGAAAGAAAACTAGTGTGTTCAAATGATGTTGGCCAATTCTTATCTCACATACCAAATAACCAGTCCATTTACTGTGGCTAGTCCTGAAAATAAAAGCTCTTTTAAAAAAAAAAAAAAAAGTCTTTGTAAAGCTCTGACTTCACTGTGTCATACTGCCTGAGGACAGCAGCTACAGCAGTGTGACCTGCTCCAGCCACATGCCTTAAAGGATCGTCTCAAGACAATTAAAGTGTAGCTAAGTCTCTGTGTCCATTCAGTCTGTGCTTTCAGCACTGAGAAGAGATTTCTATGCAGAATGTGCTTTCTTGATTAGCTGAGTCCTGATTTTGAATTAAAATCTAGTTATTAGACAATTTTACCCTCTCTCACATAACATTTTTCAGGGCAGTTCCCTACCCCCTCAAATCTCTTCCCATGCCTCAGTTTGGGGTTCGATGTTGAGTTCAAATATGTTCCAAGCTTGTTTGCTAAACCTCATCATCCTCTTGCATTCTCAGCATGCTATTGTACTGCCTAATCCTTGGTGGTAATCTGCCTTTTCAGATCAGTGCTTGCCTGGTATTATCAGAGAGATCAAAAAGAGTTTTCAGCTGGCTGAAGGCATCACTTAATGCACTAGAGATATCTGGACCTGCATCTACCTATGTGCCTGCAGTTTTAAAAATGAGAAAATCCCTTTGGAACAAAACAATATAAAGTAAATCAGAGTGGTAGCTAAGTTGAGCGCTTAGCAAATGCAAAACAAAATAAAAAAGGCGGAAAATAATTACTCCATTATTATATCACTTTCTAGACAGCACTTTATGCAAGCCCACCAGTTAGTACTCCCATTTCCAATTCCAGGTCCCTATAGAATCTCAGGAGATGTGGCCCTGACCAGAATGTGTAATGGGCAAGGTAAGATTTTTCTGTTGTCTTTGGAAAAAAAAATGATGCTGAAAATATTTTTTCAATTCCCATCAAAATGCTACTTAATCCTGCCCCTGCCCCCATGCTTTACATGTAAGCCTGAGACAATTCCCTAGAAATGATTGGCCTTTCCTTTCCTTTCCTTTCCTTTCCTTTCCTTTCCTTTCCTTTCCTTTCCTTTCCTTTCCTTTCCTTTCCTTTCCTTTCCTTTCCTTTCCTTTCCTGTAAAATAAAGAACATTTTTTCACAAACCATGCCAAATGCTGTCATAGAATCATAGAATCATAGAATGGCCTGGGTTGGTAAGGACCTTAAAGATCATCTGGTTCCAACTCCCCTGCCATGGGCAGGGATGCCACCCACTAGATCAGGTTGGCCAGGGCCCCATCCAGCCTGGCCTTGAACACCTCCAGGGATGGGGCATCCACAGCTTCTCTGGGCAACCTGGTCCAGTGCCTCACCACCCTCACAGTGAAGAATTTCCTCCTAACATCTAATCCAAATCTCCCCTCTTTTGGTTTAAAACCATTCTTCCTTGTCCTATCATTATCTCCCGAGTATAAAGTCCCTCTCCATCTTTTTATAAGCCCCATTTAAGTACTGAAAGGCTGCAATAAGATCTCCCCTGAGCCTCCTCTTCTCCAGGCTGAACATCCCCAGCTCTCTCAACCTTTCTTCATAGGAGAGGTGCTCCAGCCTTCTGATCATCTTCATGGCCCTCTGTTAAAAGGTTGTTTTGTTTGAAAAAAAAGTAAAAATCATCCAGAACTTCTTTGACCAACCTTACCTGTTATGAGGTGAAGAAGATTTTTCTTGTTTTTCATGTTCTTATCATCTCTATTCTTAAGGCAGCCCTGAGAACATAAACTATCAAAAACTGATAGTAGCTGCTCACTGGCATAGAAACCAAAGGGTTCAACTTCTTCAGAATGTGAATGTGGAATCTTAGAAATCTTACATAGATTTTAACGTCATTTAGAGTACCTTCCAGAATGATGTTTTTCTGTCCCTAACCTTAAGCCTGGCTATGCAGATGCTCTGATTTTGCATACTGTTATGTCAGGTAGAGTCATCCCCACTGCCAGATAAGGGTTGAAGCTCCATTGTGCAGGGACTAAAAGTTCATGCACATTCAAGGAGATAGCCGACTTGTATCTTTTGGACCACAAATGACCCCTGAGGAAGTCAGCTGCAGCTTCTGTAGTGGCTGTGAGGTAAGAGACTGTTAGCTACACGATGGCTACACTGTCAGGGGATATAAAGCAGTGGGTGCATCTCACATCAGCACTGCCAGGATCCCTGCTGCCCATTAGCACGCTTGGCCCAGCCAGTGCAATAGTGAGCAGGGAAAAGCCTGTGAAAGCACTGCCAGGTCACCCCTGCTGCTGCTCCTAAAGCTGCTCTTTCTTTTGGTGCTCTGAGTGAGCTGCATCATCTCTCCTGTGCACTTTTAGGCTGTGCAATGCTCTTGGTAGGTAGCTCATACAGTTGAGAAGTGTGACTGACACTGGAGGACAGCCCTTGCCTCAAAGGTTTTATAGTCTAAAATTCCTAATAAAGTGGTGCTATATAAAAAATGGGACATACTGAGGAATAAAAACTGTTCAGTAAACCCTCCTCAGCTTGTTATGGGCCAAGCTCCTGCAATCTGGTGACCAGAGTGGAAGTTTAGCCTGCCTTTATGGAAACAAGATTTATGCTTAGCACAGAAAATCTGTGGAAGGAAGGGCAAGCAGAGTATGGCCCAAGTCTGATGTTAAATCTCGATTATCTCTAAGAATGCCATACTCCCCCCCTGCTCCTCACTGAATTAACTTCAAGATAGACTGCTGCTCTGGAAGGACCCAGCAAACAAAACCCAGCAAAACCTGTGTGTAATAGAGGGATGAATGCAAAATGTGGCCTGTCCATGAGTGAGGTCTCGTTGTCTTCAGGGGTCTGTCAGGATGATATACTTTGCAGCCAGCACTTGCTGCTTATAGTGTGGTACAACCTGTTTGTGAGTTACATGTATATTCTTGCACAAAGTCTGTGAACGTTCATTGAACTCCTCTGCCTTTTCATCTCTTGTCCAGGGTACCTGCAATGTTGTTCTTATTTTCTAATCAATTGCACTCGTTGCTTGGGGGCCTTTAGATTCTTGTTGCTACACTGAACTGGTTGTTGCGCCTATTTCTAGGCACCCAGAATTATTGTAATTAGTAAAAGACACATCCAAGAATTCCTTTTCCTTCTCCTCTCTTGGCCTGCTGTGTTGGGTGAGAGTGAGCTGTCCTAGCATTCCTTCTTATCTCAATAATGATCACTTGCTAGAAAGCTGCAATATTGGTACATATTCAGGTATGTATATATATGTAAATATTCCTGAATTTTTTATGTACATTAGTATTGCCTGGTGACTGATATAATTTGGCTTGAAATACTAGTTATTTCCAATGTCTCCTTTTGACATGACATGATCAGGTCAAAACCAGAACAAAACAAAATGAAATCTCCTCATTTACACCATCTCCAATGGTGGTATCGCAGCAACAAAGGAAAAAAACGGAATTGATTACTGCTGTTGATATTGTTATGATAAGATGAGAGAGGATTCCTTCTCTGAAGAAGCTAATTATGAGATCTCTTTCAAAGTAAAGTACCTCTAGCCAAAGATTGCCTGTGACCTGGTGGACAAAATCATGAGTCCATTTCTTTCTCAGCAGAGCTAGCTTGACTTTTTTTCACCATAAGCAGAGTTAAGCATCACTGTTCCAGACAAAGATAGGAAATTGATCATTAAATAAGATGTTTCTTTCAAGCATTGTACTTGCTTTGTTAAGTGATTTTT
>VXAA01004981.1:69921-89993 GCA_013399115.1 Anseranas semipalmata | reverse complement strand
GGTGTGGGGATTACATTACAATTACAATATACAGTTACCAGAATATTTTCCCAGTGCCTCTAAGAGGAGCAAAATTATTATTTGTTTTGGCCACTGGCTGGTTCTAAATGTTCTTCTGAGCCTTTTAATAGACCTGCCCATCCATAGTACTAAGGTCCCTGGAAAGGGACGGGGAAGGAATATTTATTGCTGTAGGTTGTAGGACCAAAAGGGGCAGAAGTACAGAGTAGTAGGACAAAGATGTTCCCAAGCCTCGATGTGTCTTTGTGTGGAAGTTAGGCATAATCTGGCTGAGAAGCAGGCATTCTTGTAAATTGGTGCTATTGCCATGACAATTATCCAGGAGAAGGTTGGCCTGGATTCCTCTTGCATCTCCTGTTTCAGTGGTGTTTTGCATATACTGTTGAGGGAAACTGAAATTGGAACTGAACACGGACAGGCAACGAATAGTGATGCTGGGGACCAGGACCCATTTATCGGACTGAATATTTTTGTTTGAAAGTCTTCTACAACCAAACTAATCTCTTACCTGAAGTATCTTGTGCCTACATACTCAACCTTCAATTCCTGAAGTAAAACTAGATGTATTGTATTGTATTGTACCCTGAAAAATATTTGCAATATGTCCTTTTTGCCATCTGCATGAACATGAAATCAAGTCCTTAAAATTTTTATATGTTGCAGAATCCTCCTCCAGGCTAGTCAAGGGTCACTAGAAAAGACTCTGATGTTGTAGTCCCAGATTCAAATCTTTATTCCAATGAAAGCTGAATCTGTACATAGAATAAAACAGCTTTAGCACTCCAGATAGTGCTCATGTGGCACAGCTCACCTAGTGGACGTAATACCTACCTGGGATGTAAGAAATGTAAGTCCAAGTCCCATATTCAGCTATGTAGAGCTGAAATATGAACTCAAGTATTCCCACTCTCCTAGTAGGTGACCTAACCAAAAGGGCAGCCTGGGACAGTGTTTCCACAGTAGTTCCCAGCAATTTGTTTGTCTCTCTTTCTCCTTCTCTTCCCCATTCCCTCTAATATTCTGACCAAATATTGATCACCCGCCTGAGAAACTTCTCCTAAAACAAGCTTAGTGAAAATTCACACAAATAGTTTTGGTTTCAAGGAATATTATTTTTTTTTTCATTAAAAAACAGAAACAAAAACCATTTAATTGAAAAATTTCCAACAGGCTCTACTTTGGTGTTCTGTGGCTGGACTATTCAGAGTCAACATGAAATTAGAAAAATAGCCTGTGTGACTGCCATATGTGCATGACTTTCACTTTAATAAAAGTACAGTGTTTTATATGACTGGAGATGAAAAAAGACTCAGCAAATAACTACTAAATCCTCTGTATAATGAAACAGAAACCTTCATTTGCTTCTGTAGCACTGCACTAAATAGTATATTTACCTTTTATTTTTGGAAACTGAGGGAAGAAAGAGGTGGTGATAAAAGGACCAAAAAGTTTTCAAAGATATATCTACTTCTGAGCAGATTATGCAAATATGAAAACCAAATCAGTACTGTGTTTGTAAACCATTTCATTATTCCCATTGTGCTTCCAGAATGAGGTATTTCGATAGTTATGGAGATGGTGGCCTTTAAGATACGAAAATTTCTGAGAAATACTGATGGGTTTCAAAGTTACAACCTCACATAAAGAAAGATGTGGAAAATAATGTGAAAAAAATGAACTTAGATCTCTTTTACTGATGTTGCATGTGATCACTATTAAATTATAGCTTCTACCTTGTTAAGGTGAGTTAACAGACTGGCATTGTGAAACAGGCCATTTTCCACCTTTCATGGTGCCAAGGAACAGGAACTTTCTTCCTTGAAAAGCTGAAGTAAAAATCAGATGAACATCCATGAAGAGGAGGTGCTGGATACCCTGATGTTCAGGGAGTTGCACAAGGTCTCACGTGATGTCCAGCAGCTCTGCAGACTGGACCTGGCCAATCGCTGCTCTGGGAAAAGCCGTTGGATTGAAATCTGAAGAAATACTTTCAACAGACTCTTCCTGCCTGTGTACTGTTATTGCTAACAGTCATGAGAACCAGAAGCCAGTCATGAGATTTCTGATAGGCTTAGAGGAGAGAGGATGAAAAAGGTATCCCATCATCTGTCATTCATTGCTGCCAGATGTGTGCTACTCCCAATTAGAAGTGATTTCAACGGATGACTCACAATGTGCCGTTTCATTCTGTACTCAGTGCAAGGTCCCTGAGCTTGCCAGCTTTCTCTGTGACCAACGTACAAGTGTGATTCCCACCTAAATTTTTCCCTAATTAGCAGTTTTAATAGAGTGTTGGCAGTTCCGCCCATTTATGAATGTCAGAGCAAATATCTTGACTCTCAGACATTGTTAGTATTTGAAATAAATATAGAACTGGGAAAAAAAAATAATGGAGGGGTTCAGTGGATTTCACTTTGCTCAGTTCTGGTAGGAGAGATTCAGCTTTACATTCAAACAGTCTACACAAGAAAAATAAATGAAAAGTTAATAGGATCTGACAATACTACTAAGATAGTTGTGTGCTTCCAGCAATGGTCGTCATATGAGATGACAGAATGAATGTTTGTCAATGTCTTGTCAAAGAGGGAATGTTTACCTAAAGTTAATTACATAATCAGCATAAATTTGTTATTCAACTATCCCAGTTAATCTCTAGCTCAGAGATCCAAAAAAAAGTCAAATACATATGTAAAAAATCAGGTCCTAAAGGTACAGTTACTAAAGACAAGTGGCCAGGGTTCAGACATACATATCTAGCTTGAAAGATATCAGTCTATTTCTAGGCTGGGGCAAAATCCACAACTACTTGTTTTCCCTTTTATTGATTATACCCCAGAGAACATTTCAAATTTTAATGATAATTTAAACAACTGAAAATTTCAGACTGAGAAAAAGAGAATTAATTTTAAGTGATCCATGTTTGATGATACAGTGTTTGTAGTTTGGCTGTTTTAAGCCTGAGCTTTTTGCTATGCACTAGATTTCTTGACTAGCATGCATCCAGGAGTGGAATCACAGTATCTCTTCCTGATTGCCTCATGCAGTATGTTATAGGAGTCCTCGGCCATGCTAACTTGTAACTGAAAACTGGGAATTATTACAGGTTAATTTTGTTGCTAAATGGTTCTTCTGTCTGGTCACTTGAAAGCTGAGGTTTTCTAAAGGCAGGAGAAACTTCAGATGTAAAAAATTGCTTGCTTGATCATGAAGTCCAGTTATCCGCCAGAATATATTTTAGATAGAAAATTTTCAGCTAGCTTTAGATAAATTCTATTTCTGTGCTGGCAAAGCTCCTCATAAGAATGAAGAGAGTGTACATAAAGCAACAGGCCCAACCATTAGATAAAAGGGTCTTGTAATGGGTTAAATTAACTTTAAAGTTTGCTTGCCAGTTGGAAGGTATAATAAAACATATCCCCAAACCAAGGGAGAGCTGGCGGGTCTAATTTTAGGGTTACCAGCTGTTTATATTTGGTGATGCCTGTCATTACAGAACAATTTCTGTGTCTGTGGCTAGAGAATCTAGTGCCAGACTGAAGGATAATAGAGAGAGAGGAGCAGTAAAGGCTGGTTAACCTTTCCTTTGTGGCAATTAGATTATCCACTTGTTGGCATTACACAGTTAATGGGTATTGGCTATTGTCATAGCTAGTTGGATAAAACTGATCTCCAAATCAGGTTCTTTACATGTGTGAGCAAGACTGGCCCTTCTCACTGAAATCTTACTAGGGCTCCGTGTATAATCCTATGAGATCCAAAAGGGAGACGAAGAGACAGAGAGGAAAGAGGGGAGAAAATGAAATTTGGATGAATATATAATTAAGTAACTTAGTATGTAAGTTGCTTTTTGATTTTCATTGGCTTTTTTAATGCGTAAGTGAGCCATATATGTTGCCAGATATCATGTCATATGGTACTTTTGTGGTATTCCCACAAGCTGGGAAAAAAAGTCTCATGAGAAAGCCAAATGTCATATTTTGTTAGTGCTATAAAACACCAGAATGCTGCAAAGCTATGAAGGAAACATAAAATCATAAGCTCTCCTGTCCTTTCATGGTTATTGTCTTCTTTGACAGGGCACATTTCTGAGAGGCTTCTGGTATAAGCCTTTAATAAGACATTTACAAGAGCCCTCATATCAGTTCCCTCTGCCACAGTTTATACCAGGACTTTGCTAAGAAAGCATGTTGCTTCAGCCTCCTAGTGATTTTTCAGGGGTACTAAGATTTCACAAAGTCCTTACCCCCCAGCAAAATCCTTACGAGATACTTGCCGTTTGTGCAAAGAACTGGTTCATCCTAAACTTAGCAGAAGACTCACTCTGAGCTAGTAGGACACTTCCAGGGTAGACATCTACCATTTTTTGTTGTGCAAAAAATGGCAGCCTAGCTCTAGCTAAAAATGTATTTTTAAGGTTCTTTAAAAGCACTTGAGAACTCATTGTTATTGTTGTTGCTGTTACATGAGCATGGGAAACTCTCACCCAACATGTGAGTCCTAAAATGCTAACCAGTATGCAAAAGAGCTGCATTCAAAAGAAATTAGAGTTTAGACAGACAAACCATACACTAGATGGAGGAGCAAAGGAGATCCCTATTTCACAACCAGAGAACTGGGATAGGAAGAAACTAAATAATTTTCCTCTAACCTTTCAAAATACGTTACCAGCACTCTAAGAAAAATCCTGGAGATGTGTATCATGAAAAGTAGTTTTGTGGAGATTTATGAGAATTTGGAAATGAGGATTTATCCTTTATCGATGTTTTGGTTATTCTTTAAACTATCCCAGAAATCTATATTGAGCCTTGCTGAGAATGTACTGAGAGTTGGTGTTGAAGCAAACACTGATTCACCCAAGTCAGTGAAATGAAATTCACCGTGCTTGCAAAGAATTTGGTCATAATGAAATTTCTTCTGCAGTGAGAAGAAGAGGAATAGGAAACTTGCAGCTGTGGTTTTCATTGTTAGTTTTTTAAGATATTTGAGCAGGGAAATCTCAAGCTTCTTTCAATGCAGAAAAATGCCAATGTTTCATTGATGTCACCACAGATATACAAAGGTAAATATTGTTATCCTATTCTCAGAAAACATAGCTGAAGTCTCTATTCTGTATGCTGTGCATAGGCTGGCAGCTAGCATTAGAGAACCACAGAGTTCTACTCATCAATCAGCAACTTTTCCTCAACTGTAGTTGTACCTTTGTAGCAGATTAATTTAGCCCTCTAAAGGTAGGTGGATTGGCATGGGTGGATTGACACAGAAGATCACTCGTTCTATGCTAACTTGAGGCTGATTTCTGCTCATTCTCAGAATGAGCTAGGTAGAGGGTTTCCTTAAAAACAAATAAAGGAAAGCAACTTATGCAAGTTGATGTGGAAAGTCCATAGCAGATGAATAGGAATAGACTTATGCCTTAATTACAAAATCATGTTGTCTCATGTTGTAGGTTTAGAGTAGAATAGGAGGCTACACTCTGTTGTTAAAACCTCCTGCCACAGCCAGCAGTTCTAAGAACTGTTTCCAGCAAAGGGTTGATTAATATTTTGAGGGAATTATGAGTGTAGAAAAGCAAATAATTCACACTAGACACACTCCCCTCTCTCCTCTTTTGTTCCTTTTTGTTTTCTGCTAACTTTTATATACATTTTGTGCTTGTTTCTCACACCCCTTCTTACACATTTCACCTTACCTTGTGTATCTCCGGTGACACTGAATTTGATCATCACGGCAACAAGACTTGGGAGTTGTCAGCTGTGTAAAGAATGGCAGAGAAATGGGAAACTCGCTGCCTTTGTAGTGGTTTATAGCTGAAGTGTGCCTGGCATGCCTGTCGAATTTTCAGGGGAAAGGCAGCTTATGGTATGGCAGGAGGGCATGGTCACAACAGGTTACAGTGAGGTATGTCATTTCAAAGTATGCAATTTCCTTTTTGAGTCATTTTTCAAGAAAGGATGAATCACTACATCCTCTTCTCTAACTATGGTCCTGTGTCTGCACATCAACGCTGTGACTGTATCTGAGGTTGCTGCACCTTTTTAATGCTGACAGGGGGTGAATACCACACATTTCAGAAGAATCTCTTACACCTTTGCAAAGTTTAGGGAAGAAGGCAAAAGGGCATAAAAAGTACATCTGTAACTTCCACAGGTGATCAAGCATGGAAGCTGCCAGAGGAAGAATATGGGATCTTAGTAATGAATAAAGAAAAGAAAAGAAAACGAAACTACTAACCTGTTTTGTTTTGCTTTAAATTTGAGATGCAAGGAACTGAATAATTCTGTCTCACACCTTTGTTCAGGGAACCAGATTCAGACAGTGCTGATCTGCTCTGTCAAAGGACAGATTCCCAAATATTAGCAGCATGATTTGCTGTTTTCGAGGGTCACTATTCCCCAGTAAAAGCCCAAATACTTAGCTCTTTCACTTGGTGAGGTTCTTTTTTGTTTAGATTTTTAAGATTTTTCTGTGTCACTAAAACTCGCTGTGGGACTGGCAGCTTTGACATCTCACATCCGTTTTTTTTTTTTGCAGTATTTCCACAGAAAGGTAGCAGCAATTCCCAGTGGCAGCTTCCCAGAGCAGAGGGAATACCTCAGTGGATAGTTCATTTGTTATGCAGCATCTGGGATTCTTTTCAGTGTCTCCAATTACTGGCCTGATCCAATTCCCATTAACATCAAGTAAAAGATTCCCATGACTTCAGTGGGGACCAGAACTAGATCCTAAACTTCTGTTGACACAAAACATTGGAACAGAAAGTGGGACAACTTTCGCTAAGCTTTGTATAGAACAGTACAGAAACTCTATGTTTGTATGTTACAAAGGATAGACAGAATAAAAAAGCCTCGTGTTTTTTGTTGTTGTTCATTTTTTAAAGTGTTAGAGGACTAGTAGAAATCTCAGGATCCTGAACACTGCATTGTCATACTGTCTTCCTGCAAGTGAGACAGAACTGTGTTTGTTAATGCTCTATTGCCTGTATGTAAATCAATGCCAACAGGAAAAGACAGCTCCATTAAAAACAAATGGTTGTAATGCAATATCTAATGACAAGTACTTGCAGTGCTTTGGAGGCACTATTTCAATTCACACCCTTTGATTATATGTGATATTTAGCAATGGTGACTTGTCACTTGTAAATGGAGATAGTGGTATTGAGCAAAAATTAGCATAAAAGGCATTTAGTTTAAGGGCAACCTCAAAGCTGAGGCTGGCTTTTATTAAGTACTGTCTTCTTACTGTATACAGCTACAGCCCTGCTCTGTATGCAGCTAAAACCCTGCTGCTTGTTGGCAATGTCCAGAACCATAAGCAACGGCAGAAATACCCCCCATATAATATCCTTGGGACACAAGCAACGTGATCATTATAAAATGGTGCACTTACAAGCTTAACACATGCAGTATAATTTAGGTTTGATGTACACTGTGTAGGAAAAGATTATGTACCTAATGAGAGTGAAGTCATCTTCTACTTGAACAGAGAGTGCCTGGCCAAGTGAGCTTGCACCCTTCCCACAGGGATCCTCCAGAGTGCAGCTGGGTGAAATGGTTTGCCCAGAGCCTGTTCTTGAGAAAGGCAGAGGATTTCTGCTCATGTAAATATTCAGGTTAAATTCAATGCATCATTTTCCCCTTGGGAAAAAAATAAAAAAGTAAAAAAAATAAACATTTTTGGTAAAGGCTGTTTCTTCTTAAAAAAAAAAAAATCAGTGTTTTGGAGCCTTGAGAAATGAGATAAAAATAACAAAAATGTGGAGTTAAAAGTATTAACCACCAGCCTGGAAATGGAATAGTTTGGAGGGTGGCTGATCAGGTTCTGATTGTTCTAAATGAAAACCTGTTCTTGTCTGCTTAAAAAACAAATCATGAGTTGGTTTGACCCCAAACAGGGGGCTTTTTTTCAGCTATAAGGATTCAGTCCTGGAACTGAGAAAATCATTTTGTTGCCCAGTTCAGACCAACAGGCTTTTTATTTCATCTAACCTCTTGAAAACTCCTCAGACTGCTTTACACTGGTCTCTGCACTCTGATTTTGCTCCAAAAGCCAGCAGAGAGAGAATAAGTCTCTTTTTGTGCCCTTTAAAGTACTTCAGGAACATCCTGGTTGCAAGACTCCCTTCCTCTCTGGAGCATGCAATGTGTGCTTAGGTGGGTCCTTCTGCAGGCTGCACAGTGTGGGAGTAGGGTTTTTCTTCCATGTTATATACTCAAAAATGCAATTAAAGGCTTACATTATTGTATGGAATTCTGTTGGGAAGGTTATAAAGATAGGGGCCATCTGCAAAACTCAGGTCCAGGCTTCATATTTCAAACACGTGCTAAGTCCAAGGCTGTCTGGAACACAATTTTTGCTCTGCTCTCTCATCGCTCTTTCCCCCTCTCGCTGTACGTGTGTGTGTATGGATACACCGTATACTTCATACAGTGTGTGGGTACGTGTGTGCTTATTTATGCCACATTCACATGCAAGCCGCTCTGTGGACACGTAGCGAATGCCTCAAGCATAGGAGCATGCCAGCATTTATTCTTCCTATTACACAAGCAATTGATTCTTCTTTATGCCTCTTATTAGAAAACAGCTCTTACCCCCAAGAGTTCTTTAAAGGAACAGATATATAAGATGTAAGGGCACGATCTGATCATCAGGCCTTCTTTAAGCAAATTGTTCTTGCCATGAAACAAACGGATAGAAAATCCATTTAGAGGACAGGGCCCTTTGGAGACAGGCCTACCCCTGCAGAGCAGGCCCGTGGAGCATGGGACGCCGTGACATGGCAGGGGGGCAGAAGCGGGATCCTCCTGGACTCCTTCTCCTCAAGGAGGAGGATGGCGGGACACGTGGTGGCTGCAGCCTCGTCCCATTGCTGCCTCTGGCTCGCCTCAGCGGCTAAGAAGAAAGAGGGACGCTGTGCAGCTGCCTCCCCAAGTATCACCACTTTCAAATTCCACTTCTTATCTCAGCCCTTCTTCCTTGTTGCTAATTACCACCTACTCCAAGATGTCAAGAACGTACTCCCAGGAATAAACTGCTAGATAAACAAACCCCAGACAAACATCAAAGCTTAAAACAAACTGATAAGTCTCTTTGATTGATTTTAAGGGTCGGCGGGGAGAGGTGTGTTTGGATTGGAAGGTGCAAATGTTGAGCTGAGCAGCACCTGCTGTCCTGTGATCTGACCAAACCATTTGGCTTGAAAAAGCCAAGAGATAGGGAATCAGAAATCCATTTGGAGTTACAAAAGCAGCAGGGGAAGCTTAGATGAACAAAGGGGCTCTCCAGGCACAGCCGTGTGCTGCTTTTTGTCAGCTTGCTATCACATTCCCTGCCCCAGCGTGACGGACAAATGCCAGGCCAGATGATGAGATATGATCGGCCTTGTGTGGATGAGGTCTGTACCTGTATTATATGATAGCAGCAGATGCTGACTCAATACGGGGGCAAGAGCAGAGTAAATCAGAGCCCAAACGGCTCAGCAAAAAATTATTTAGAGCTATGTGTCAGCTGGTAGAAAGGGAGGAACAGCAGGCTTGGGACATGTCTCAGTGTGGATTGAGCACTCATGAGAGATACTCACTTGGAGAATAAAACAGAGGGAGCTGAGCTCCCAAACACCTTCCCAGGTATCACAGGCTCTCAGTCCCTCTATACACATACAGTAATGCCACTGAAATGAGGGGCTGTCCCCTTCCTCAGTTAAGCAAGTAGGATCTGAGGACTCCTATCAGCTAGCTTATAGTATCTATATCTATGCCTAAGAGTGCCTAAGGGTGTTCCAAACGCTGCAGTGACAGCTGAGGAGTCTCAGCAGCATTCATGTTTATGAATTGCCTTTAACAGTGACTCAATGAGGGAGAGCAATTGCTGTGGAAATAAAGCCAGTATGAGTGGAAATTCTTCTGCTGGGATTGTGCTGTGCAGATTTTCAAGTGAAAAAATGCAACCTATAAATATTTATTTTACTTACTTGCTTTTATGAGCAATGTAACTTTCTGATTTCACATTAGGGATTGTTAGCTTTGTTCCTTTTTTTTTTTTTTTCCTGCAATGAGAAAAAAAATGGGAGGAGAGAAGGCTGTCACTTTTTGATCATGAATGTGCTGTAACTGATGGAAATTCTAATGTAAAGATCATGTTTACTGAGCTCAGAATCTCTCAGAAAAGCTTTATATTTTGGCCCTTATTTCTTGCAGTGAAGGCAAAGGAAATGAGGCTAACTAATGATGGGTGGGTGAAAAAGAGACAGTTCATGTTACTGAAAAATGGAAGTGGGTGGATGTGTTCTTGATGTATTCTTGATCAATGTTTGAGAAAAACAGGAGCAATTTCTAGGAAAGGAGTTTACCCTCAGGAATAATAGTAGAAAAACAATTTTAAATAAACTACTGAAATTCTCAGCTTTAGTTTTCATGGTACAAATCCAATTCTTGGATTATCACTTAGCCAGTTACAGATTGGGCGACTCTGCACTCAGTTAAGAGCAAGTAACGGAGGCTGAATTTCTGCAAATGTGTTTTCAAAACCATATATATTTCAAGACAGAGCAACTTGTCCAGTCCTATTACTTGCATTACCCACAGTGTGTAGATGGTGTTTCAAGATGTGCCTCTACATACAAGATAACAATAGCTAAAATTCCCAGGCATGCTTCATTTCCCAGTGACTTTCTTTGAAATGGCTGGGATCATGTGCAATGAGTTTAAAATGACTGAAGAAATATTGATGTACCTTGAAGAGATCAAGGAGGGACATGTTTTTCTGACTTTCTACTTAAAAATAAAATAAAGCAACATCACCTCTCTGTACATTAGACTTTCTGTCTACTGAAATGGCACAGAAAGAAGATCTCTGAGGGCTTTCCAGTGCCAATGGGAATGATTTATAGCTTCAGCACTATTTGTTTTAATTTTGGAGGGAGGGGAAGAGAGACGGAATGGATATGATGATACATAAAGAAACATTATTTCCCAAAGGTGGATTTTATTTCTTTAACAATTTATAAAGCTCCATAAGTGAAATATCACTATTTTGGGACTGGTGTTATATATCAATGAGTTTAGCAGCTGCCAGGCTTATGCATGTACTTTGTGCTGTACATACAGTGCAAAGCCCATTGATTCAACAGTGGTAACAGGGCCTTTATTGTCATTGTTGCAGTAGATCACCAAATTTGATCTTGAAAGACAGACTGTGCACTGAGAAATGTCAAAGGCAAACTTGTATAATAAGCAAAACCAACTCTACCTCTACTAATCACCCTAGTAACTGCCTCAGTAACTGCATTTGACTTTTTCTGTTCTTTATTAATAACACATATTACTACCACAGTTCTGTTCATTCTGCTAGCACCACTAACTATGGGGACATATAAATGTGACCAAGTAATGAAAATATTGATTAAAATTTTCTTAGAGGCTAGTTAGTGAAGGTGGATGTGTACATTGTGAAAGGTAGAAAAAAAAAATCTTGTGCTTTTTACTGTAGTCACACTAGCTCTATAGCCCCTTACAGGCTATTTACAGTGAGTACCTCAATTTACAGGAAAGATACAGACAAGCTGATTCTAGGTAGAAAATTCAGAGACCAGTGGTGATAGTGTTTTAGTAGAGGATGGGTTCTTGAAGACAGAGCCCAATTACTGAGAGGCCTGTTACCTCAACATGGTAAAAATGATCATATGCAAATCACAGGTAACCCCATGACCTCAGATGGATACCACCACCTGTTTCTGCCTGAGTGTTACTAAATCTGAAAATTAAAAGATGAAGAAAACAAAAAGTTTCCTTTTCAGGTTTGAGGGAACCTGAGGGAGTAAGACAGGTAAGACTTTATTTCTCTTCTGGAAAGTAGAGAATCCATGTTTTATTCTGGGATTTTATAGAGAGAGCAGAAACTAAACTTTCAGAGAGGCTTTTAACCCCCCCCCTTTTAAAAGGGCCTCTGTAGTAATTGCCTGTGTTACTTCTGTCTTCATCCCTGGGAGTGCAGTTGAGGTGAGAAATGATATAGCTCTGCTGAGATTTACACACTGTTCTCCCGTGTGTTTTCTCTCCCTTTTAACGTAAGTCATGTTTGAGTTGGAGAAAAACCTAGTTTTCAGCTCTGCAACTACAGAGCCTTTACTGTCAGCAGAACCAGTGTATTTTCCTTAGGCAAAGGCAACAGAGACAATAGAAGTGCAGTATATACAGTGTGCATTGTTACATGCTCTGTGGGGACTTCTGGTATGGGATTGATTATGGGGATACAGTGTGAGGCAGGGCCATATTCTTCTCTGAGAATGTGTTGGGAATCCAGAAAGCTATTGCAGACACTGATGCCTTTTTCATTGCTTTTATTGGGTGCTAGGTCTCTGGATTTAGCTTGTTATTGTAGGATGTTTATGTTTTTATTTGCTTAGAGATAATTTAGTCCAGAGTTTGCTGAATATTCCATGTGTTCACTGGACATGAATCAAGACTGAAAAACTGTGAACGAAAAGTTTGCTTGATGTTGATATCATTCTTACTCCAGGTCTTTGAAAATCACTGGTTGTGGCAGTGAAATGGCGAGCAGCTCTACTGATTTCTGCTGGGAGCTTGCAAAGCAGAAGTCTGCTGATTTTTCTGTTCCTAAGAACGTCCACATAGTTTGCTAATCCCTGGAAGTGGGGAGCCAGCTTTTAACAACAGTGGGAGGGACTGGACCTTTGGTGTTTGCTAGCTCTGAAATTGGGAGTTAGCCAGATTATTCTTCATTTCTCACAAAAGGGGAGTCATAGTGCTTGCTGGAGCCAAATGACAGTTGTGGGAGCTGGGACTTTCATTTACTACATACAACAGCAAAGCTAAGAGGAAGCCATGGTCGCCAGATGTTTGTTTTACATAATCCAGAGGATGCAGATGTCTTTCTTCAGCAACGGAAGTTCTGCGATATTCTTTGAAGGATGGTACCTCAGGAGCTTTCCGTAGGTTGTGACCTGACTATGTGTGTCTGAGAGGAAAGGAGTGAGGATCCCTTTCCTCTTTGCAGATTACCTGAGGTTTGGGTCCTAGGGTGACAGAGTAGCTAGGACTCAGTGTCTGCTTAGTCCTAGTCCAGAGGAAAGTGGGTGGGAGAATAGCTTAAGCGGTGGCTTCCTTCCTGCAGCAAATTGCACCAAACCTGCAGAAAGGAGTACAGATTGTAAGGAGGAAGGGCTTGTTAGGAGTGTGAGGAAATCAGCCTTTGTACAGCCAGTGGGCTGCAAGTGCATCACCTCTGAAACTAGTTCTGTTAATGAAAAGCCATTTAAAGAACATGGGCTTTTTTTTGTATTGTTGCTCAATGTGATGCTCCTGAGGTTGATAAGAAGACAGTAGAACTTGAAGACAAACAAAGCAGTGCCTACCTACTTACAGAAAAAATAGAAGAGGCACAGACGTTGGGACTGGTGGGTTTCCAGATTAAACTGTCCTTTGCATCAGTGGAAATGTTCGTAGTCTCTGTAAAGTGTCAAGAAGTGGAGCTAGAAATGAAACAGTGGAAATAAAACAAGTCACACAACGTTACCATAACAGATATCCAAAATGTGAAGCCACCTGAAGAAGATGGCTGACAAGCCCTGTGTCCTCAAACTTGATGAAATGGAGAAAAACATAGCTGCAACCTGAAAAAAAAAAAAATAAAAAAAGGAAGGAACGTGAATGCCAAAATATACAAATGCTCATTCTGCTGACAACAGGGCTACATCAGTGACATAGTAAACAGATTTCTCTGAGCACTGTAGACAATGTCCATACTTCCAAACAAAACAGGGTCATGCCTTGAGCAGTGGCTGATGATCATTCAAACAGTTCAATTGTTTGCCCAATCTCTGCTATTGCTCTAGCAATATCAATAAACACTTTTCAGATAATCCCTACATGTGAGTTAGGAGATAGGACAAAGCACAGGTGTTTCTGAATAAGAAGTCTGGATGCAGTCACCCTGCTTTGTTGAGAAAATGATTCTTGCAGCCACGCTAACTAGCTAGACTAACATCCATCTCACAGCCTGGGATTCCCTGATACTACTCACAGCTACATACGATCCTGTTCATAACTTCACCGGTGCCTGCTCTAAAACCATTCAGGTTCTCCTCTCTTTCCTTTGATGGACAGAAATATGTTTTATTTCAGCTGTATCATATAGCCAGGTCCATTGTAATCCCAATGGCAATGATAAATGGCAATATTAGACTGCGAAAATGTGACCAAGTACAAGTGGCATACAATAAAAGTATTTCAAGTCCATAGGAAAACGTAGAGCACCAAAAAGAAACTCAAGAAACAACAGACTGGAGCTATTAGCAGAACTTAGCTAGAGCAGGGACCCTGTACTAGGAGAAATGATGGAACACACCCGAGAAAAACATCCCCCAGAAACTTGTTTGTTAAGAAGGATAGGAAAAATGTCCTTTCCCGCCCACCTTTCTACCTGGAACATTACTGTGTCCTCTGCTCACTGCTGGCCATGTGGCAAGGGAAAAAATGCAAATTATGTCACCAAATGATGGCAGCTGGAAGAACTTTTGGCTGGATTTAGCTCTATGCAGAGAAGCTGTTTGGTCTAAAATCTTCTCTTCTCCTTTCTCCAGTTTCTTCATCTGAGCTTCACAAGGATGGTCTTGCTCTATCCTTCTCACCCACCCTTGTCTTTTCAGTCAGTATATCCACACTGAACAACACTGCAAGGGACCACTCTCGAGTGGTAATGTGACCACGTGGTGTGGATTTGTATTCTGAGAAAAATACTGAAATTCTGAGATACTGAATATCTCAGAATATCTCAGAATATCTCAGAAGATACTGAAACTGCTGGTACTACCTATTCTCTCTGCTGTTGTAGTGTATGCCTTTGTCTTACCTCTTTTGCTAAGAAGTGGGATTCTTCGGGCATGAGCCTCTAGCACTCTGTATGTTCTTGTGGCTTGACTTAGGCAATAATCATAATTAGAGAAAATAGTTTCAATTAGCTGTCACAGAGAAATTCCATGTATGACTTCTCATGCAGACAGCTAGGGAACTGCACATTTTTGTGGACTTTGTTAGATTGTACCCCAGTTCAACACTAAAATATCCTCAATGTGAGAAAAGAAGGACTACAATTACTCTGGCTTTCACGCAGTCTTCAAAGTCAAAGACGACACATATTGGAAGAGGTGGAGGAGGATGCTTCATGGTGAGCTGAAGATAGAAATGTATTGGACATGTAGAAAGTAAGAATACAGAGAGTTTCATTAGCTCCAGTGAAGACTGGGCAGAAGGCAATGTCGGTACTACAAAGAAGAGAACAATACACCTGTTGAAACAAGCACAGAGAATTGGTGAGAAAATTTGTGCTTCTTATGCTAGACAGCTGTTGACTTTTGAGAGACTCCAGCTGCACTCCGAAAAATGTAGAGTGTTTAGGAAATGCTCGAACTAAAGGGTGGGAAGAAGTTCAGTGATTTATAGGGATGCCTAACTTATCTTTCTAGATTCTGCACATGCTTATCAGAAGCCTGTGAACTCTTGAGACAGTTAGCACATAGTGGGCGTATGGTGAGATACGAAGAAACAGACATTTGAAAGAGTAAAGAAAAATGTAAATGATATATCTTAAGGCCTTAAGTATTATCAAGCAGAGCAGCCCTGGAACTATGGTGGCTATGTCTACAAAGACACACCTTTAAACAACTGGGATTGCTCCTTGGGACCAAGCATCACAAATTTATGCCCAAAGCAAAACCCATCCAAGTGATACTCCAGTGTTAACAGTCTACTTTCCTCTACCTTAAATGTCTGCAGTAAATGACTACTAGTCTTCCGCTTTTGAAATTTATGAAAAGTCAAATATATAAAAAGTCCTTAAAGTAACAAGTCTTTAGAAAACAAAAATGGACTCAACAAAATTGATTATCAGCTAATGTGAAGCTGCTTTTTGTGTTTTCTGTGCCAACACAGACTGGGGCAAAGGCAGACCAGGCAGGTGTAAGTGAAAAACAGATGAGTAATAGCCATCTGTCTGTCTGTCTTTCACATGAACATAGCATGGTGATATCCTTCAGGATTTGTAAATTGATTAATTTTTAGATACGGCTGGCACTAGAAGGAGGCAAGGCTGGGACTCAGTATTGAAGACTGTCCAGTATTCCTGGAGGGCTAGACTTTCAAGTGTAGTTCTCTAGTGTTGAAAAAGCAAGCGTCTTTGTGTATGCGGGCACAAGATGAATTTAGGCACCAACTAGAATTCGAGAGCAAGATAAGGTGTTGTATGGACACAGATCATATGGTGTTTCAGAAGGTGGTCTATGAGAAGAAATAAAGGATGCAGGCCACAGTAATTGGCATCAGAGCTCTGATACACAGAGAAAGAGGCATGTTCATACTGGAAAGGATGAAATATCTGAGCTTTTGGAATACACAAATCCAATTACTTCACCTTTGGGTGCAACCTGAACATGTGGTCTCATCACAGTTCATTAGAAAGCAATATGAGTAAGCTTATACTAAATACATCAAAACAAGTACCCTATATAGTTGAAACTCTGTTGATTGTGGAAGAAATAGTAACATTCACAAGGAACTATATGGGCCGCTGCAGGGAAAGTTAACTCCATCCCAGCCAGACCCAGTACAGGGTGACATACACATATAATGTATATCCTATTGCGAATATAAACCAGATGGGACTCTGGAACAAGAGATAAAATCCCTGAGCATGTTACAGTACCTTCCCATCCCTCACAAGACACTTCAGGCATCTGAAAGAAATGTGATAGAAACAGTGAAATGACTCACACTCCAGCATTAGTTGCTTCACAATAAAAGACCACAGGATGTTACTTCTTACTGTGCAGTAAGTAGTGACTTTTGGTGGGCAGCACACGTTCTTGCATGCAGAAGGCCAGGCATTCATACTGATGAATTTAGGACGTGACACCCTGAGTATAAAGCATGAAAGTCTTCCAGAGATGAGCCAGGAAACATACCCAATAGTCAGGCATGAAAGGCGTATGTAGAACAGTAGAGAGCAAGTGGCTGGCAACTGCAGGAGACTCTACTGCCTAATGACATCCCAGGCCAACACTGTGAAGTACTCAGTTCATAGTGAAGGGCAGAAATTTCATTGTTAGAATTAATTATAATCCAATTTCTAAGAGCTGGGTTCTCTTTTCAGATTCTTTGTCTTGAAGGGCTATTTTTTTCCACTAGTTATAATGCAGTACTTCAAACAGCCAGGAGCCAATGACTGCTGGAAAGACCATAGGCCAGATGACTACTCTACTGACTTTCAGCACAGAGAAAGCTGAGCAGAAATGTTGACTCACAGGTGTGTCACTGAATCACTGTGCCAGCCAGGATTATTCCTCCGGTGTTGCAGTCTGAGCACCACACCTGTCTAAGAGCTGTGCCTGCACAGACGAAGAAGTACGAATCCAATTAGTTCATGAAGAGAAAAAGATTGAGGGGGGGGACGAATGAATTATACTCAGTATACGCACGAAAGAAGGAAGCCCCAGGAAGGCAGAAGAGCTGGTTTAGGTAAAGGACAATACTGGCATGAGAGTAATTGTTCATAAACTGGACTTGAGTACATTCAGACTGGAAATTAAATTGAGCTTCTTATTGACGAGGAGTAGCAGGGGTTAAAAAAAAGGCACAGTTAGGCATTAGTAAGAAATTCAGTAAGCTCACAAGGGACTGCATTGTCTAAGATTGTAAGAAAGAGATTCACAGCTCCAGGAGTTCTCTTCTCATCCTACATTCCTGTATTTTCAAAAATGGAGAGCCAAGGTCCTCATTCAAATACACTAACTGTAACCATCTACAGCACTACGTATTCCTGCCAAGACTGGTCTGTAATTGGGATATTTATATGTACAAATGACCACTTGCCCAGCTATCTTCTGGTTTGTGCAACCATGTGGTTTGCACATACAGAAGTGGTTGTGCACTCAAATAGTCATGCACAGTGTTGCGTGTATGGAGTCCATGCAAGTTGTTACCTACTTAAAAATATCTGAGAGAAGAGATTAAAAAGCTGTGTCTGCTACAGCTGTTTGTTTCAGTGCAGCATCCAGCATCTCTCAACATTAGCGTGTGAGACATGGGCATTAATGAAACTGTAATATACTGGTACCACAGAAATAATTCTTTTTTTTTTTATTATTTTATTTTAAATTTTTCATTATTATTATTTTGAATGCCTGTTTGTGGGGAAGTTCTATCTTAAGACTGACTTCATGACTTTCTAAAAGAAAAAGTTTTCCTAGATATCATTAGTTTTTTACCAAATCAACGGGAGAAAAGTCTTGTTGCTATCCTTTAGGGAAATACAGACTTAACATGCTACTTCAGCTAACCCCAAAGTCATTGGGAGTGGAGACCTCAGAAATCTCATGAGCTCCAGTTCAGCAAAAGACTTTAGCACATCCTTAACATTAAACATGTGGGCTGTGCCTTTGAAGTCAGTAAGTGTACTCACATGCTTTAGTCTGCTGCTGGATTGGGCTTTGACCACCTGTTTTTTATCTCTGCAGGAGAGAGCATCCAGTCATTCCTGATATTGCCTTACTCATGCTAGTAGTTCCTGAGCAGTCAATAAGACTACTGTGAATACAAGGCTTGTTCAATTCAGACCATGTTAAGCCCACCAGTAACATTGAAAGTCTCTTACTATTTAGCATTCTTCTTGTGCTTTATTTTTTTTCTTTTTCACTGATAATTCCATTTGAGTTGGGTTGCTCCAGGGATTCCTGCACTCTTCCCCTCCAAAAGCCAGACAGACTAGTTAATATATATTCACAAATGTTGGCTGTCCAAGACACAAATTAGATTATCTTTTGTAAATTCATTTATTCACTTGCTCAAGTCAAGCTTCCATTTTTTTTTTTTTTTTTCTTAAATCTACAGAAGGGAATAGGAATGAGCCCCCTGCTTCCCCCCAGGCTGCATATTCACTACTTTTTCATCTGAAGTGCCAAAATACTCAATTTGTATTTTCTTCCTCAGCCTGCAAGGAAAATAAAGTAATGGAAAATTAACTCTACTGAAGAATCAAATGTGTATAAATGTGATCTAATGAAGAAGATTTGTTTTGAGTGTCCAGAGATATGACTGCTATTTTTCTCTCTGTGGCCCTGACTCTGAAAGTACCTTTCTTTTGGGGGATGGCTGTATGCCACTGGCTGGTATCACTGCCTGGTTTTGCCCATTCACTACTTAAAGCCTGCCAGCTCTCACATTTTCCTGTATTTACAAACAGAATCCTTGACCTAGTTTTGGAGACTAAGGTCTGTTTGTCCTCTCAGATGGATTTTGAGACCAATATTGTTTTATTGCATTTGTTGGAGTAACTACTGCTTCAAAGTGATGTGTAAAGTACAAAGGAGAGAAGGCAACTAATGGAGGCAACAACTGGGAATTTGATAATAGCATTTTGAGGCCTGGACACAGTCGCTGGTTCTCTGTTGTGCTGCTGCTATCGAGTTCCATGTTCTTTTCTGCTGACTACTCTGGATATTCACATTGCCTTATAATGCCATTGACAGACGCAATGATACATCCTGACGTTGGCAGAACTAGATCTTATTCTAGTGCCTTGAAAACATCAGTGAAAAAGGAGTGAATTTTCACAGAAGAACAGTTTCAGGATATTGCCATTTCTTCCATGTTTATGAGAGGAAATAACCATTTTGCCCTGGATCAAATTTGCAGATGCTCCCCTGGAACATCATTCTTGATACATTTGTAATGACAATGTTTCCTTTTCCAAGACTGCATTTTCTTGGACCAAGTAATGTCATTCTGGGCTATGGAAAGTAATGTGCCTGTGTGGGAAAAGTAAAAATTATACTAAGAGAAAAAAGAGAATAGGGGTGTTTACAGAGAAGATATGGGTATGAAAAAGGAACAGGGAAGATTCCCAATAACCTGTGAATTTCTCATTTCAAAATTCTGTGCTGTGAGATTTTGTTGTGTCTTGTGGCTAAAATTTTAGCCACCAGATGCTATCTTCTCATAAACATAAAAGTTAAACTTATTTTTTTGTTGTTGTAGTTTTTTTTT
>VXAA01004981.1:32864-69851 GCA_013399115.1 Anseranas semipalmata | reverse complement strand
GGGGGGGGAGTTTTACTGGGTTGAGAAAAACAACCATTATAACTAACTTTGAGAAAAAAATACTTAGTTTTAGAAACTAAATGGCAGCATGTTGTATTGATTTAACCAAAACATTCACCCATACTCCACTGTGCTGAAAGTGTAAGCAGACTTTGTCATCCTATTTCAAAACTAGCAGCCATCTCATCTCTTTACCCATCTGCTGATTGCAGTTCTGATTTACATCACCAACGCATGAAATTATCCCATCTAATGACAGTCATTTTAACTGAGAAAGCAGAAGCACAGGGATGATACTGGCTCAGAAAAATGGAGACAGACGAGTATGAACTTTCCATTATTCTGGATGCTGGTTGTAAATGTTTTTCCTCTTATGAACTTTGACTTGTCATAGTTGGAAAATCATTACAGCAAGTAGCTGCAGATGCCATTCAGTGCATATTACATGACTGTTGGGCTCCTCTTCTGTATCTTTCAGTAGAATTTCAGCCAATCTGTGTAATTATTTCTAGTCAGCCTCATAACTTTTGCCTGCAAAGGATGGACTTCAGAACATCTTTGCTGCAGTGTAATGGTGATGTGCCAAGCCAGAATATAGTGCTAGATTCCTTCTAATTTTCCTGTCACTTTATAGAAAGTATATTTCTTCTCAAAGTAGTTTACTATTTCTTAAAGGTGGTGGCATGACAGACCTCATGATTCAAGTCTTCAGTTAGCAGAAAGATCAGATTAGCCACAACACAGTTACACCACAATTTCCCTCAATCCTAACCTGTCTACAATAATCTAGGGATGAGAATGAATTCAGTTTCCATGCCCATTTGATTCTCACCTTCTCTGTGAGGACAGACAAAGATGCCAGTTTTGGACTTTCTAATCTCTATTTGAACCTGAACTGTGAAGTCTCATGACTTAGGCTTTTTGAAGGTGCCAGACAATGAACAAGATGGAAAGGCTTAAAACAGAAATGCAGTACATTTGACTGAGCGGAAATTCATGGGGGACAAAACAGAGTGTGGGCTTGTCATAAGAAAAGAATCTGGGACATTTTCTTTCCCACAATGACATCATTCATTTGCCCAGGCCTACCTACACAATTTTAGGGTGTTTGGCAGGGCTGGAAAGGGTCTATAAAACTTGGACTTTTTCCTGGACACCTCTTTTTCTTAGCTCCTCCAAAACACTCCACTTCCAATTACTTTAATCCTTCTACATGCTACTTCTTTCCACGTATGTTCATCTGACCAGAGTTACAAATACACCCATATATATATATATATATATATTATATATATATAAAGTCTCTGAAGTGTTAAATAGTTTTTGCTGTCGTTGTTGTCATTTATTTCAGTCTTTTTGGATCACATGGGCAAGGAAGAAAGCAAAAGAAATGAGAAGAGAGAATGAAATGGTTCTCTGACCGGAGATCCCTTTCTAGCCACATACTTTTGGTGGGGAGTGGGGACAGGAGAGATCTACAAAGGACTGTGGGACCCGATAATGGGGAACAGGTTTGTCAGCATAAGCAGCTGCACAGTTGAAGGAAGTTTTATCCCTATCTGATATCATACAGAGATCTGTGAAAAAGGGTGTCTCATCATACCATGTGTCCAGTTTCCCTGGAGGGGAGTAGTTATGATGGACAAGACACATACATGGCCCAAAGGACAAAAAATACTGTGTAATGGTGCTATTTGATTCTTTTCTAGTCTACTTCACTGATTGGCCAAATTAGGTCACTTCTGTAGAAGAATAGGAGACTAGTTAGCAGTGAACGTTCTTCTTGCAAAACATGATAAATCAGAAGAATGACTGGAAGACCCCATAACTAACACAAAATATGTAAGTTTTCCATACCAAGAGAGGTACAGGCAAGCTGGAAGCTAAGGGCAATGTCAGAAGAGCAGTCCAGACACAGGGGAAAGATCTCAGACACTCAGGGGGACGGCAGTTAAAATACAAGTTCACTTGCTTGAAGAATGGGACATCTATCTGAATGAGTCTTCAGCGCGAGTTTGATGTGAGACCAGAGAAGACATATTTTTAATTCTTCTTGAAATCTAACCTTTTCCCCAGTGTGCTGTTATAGTGGTAGATATTGGTAGAGTTAAAAGCACTAAATTCAGATCATGATACTAGTGTGGAAATAGCTGGAAATGGAATAAAAATAGATTTTATTTATTTATTTATTTATATGTTTTGGTTTTGTAATGCTTATTTTCTGAAGGTTATTTCAGTTACTAATATTCACCAGGGGAAAGGATGACTTCCCAGGAGAACTAAAGCAAAAAAATTGAATTCTTAGAAAAGTATCAGAGAAGACAAGCAGAAAAAACTTTGCATTAATACAGTAAATTCTTTTAATAATTTTAATTTTTTTTACATAAATGTTCATCTTACTGTCAAAAATTTTCACCTCAAGTTTTAATTAAAAAAAAAATCACCCTAAAATTCTTTTTTCTACAAACAGCTTCACTGTTGGGTTATTTTGATTTTCCTTGTGTAAGTGCTTTCCATAGTTGGACTGTAGCGATTCTGCACTGTTTACCATTATGTCTTTCTGCATCATCAGTGGTTCTCTTTCACGTTTTTCCTGGAACTGGCAGTAGAGGCTAGTGAAATATTCTTCTCTTGCAGTACAATTTTTGAGTCAGCTGTCATATCTTATACAAAATCTGTTCCTGCATTTCTAGAATTTCTGATTACTTTCCCTTTTTTATAAATAGATCAGAATTCTCACACTAAGTCTGTATAATACATTTTAAAAGGGACAGTTAATATCTGAGTATTAGAGTAAACAGAAGCAAAATTGTATTAAAACTCCAAAAAGGAAAAGATGTCTAATGAGCATGAAACTATGAACTTTAACAAAACAAAACAAACAAACAAACAAACAAAACAACAACAATAACAACAAAAAGTGAAGTAGAAGCCAAAATATATCCATAAACGGGATCACAGAATCTTGAAGAATCTGAAATATCTGTCTGGAAAAATACATGCAGTCTTGTCTTATGATTTAGGTGGCTGAAGTTGCCTGGCTGCTTCCTGGGGATTATTGCCTGCAAGTTTCCAGTGTCTTGCAGTGACATGATTGCCACTTCTCTGTTTAGTTAATTGAAGATTTGAGTAACTCATGGTAAAGAGAGGCAAACACAAAGAGCAATTGTCTTGTGGTTGTTTTGTGTTGTGGACTTGAAGGACCATACCCTTTGAATGGGTTAACACCTTGTCCCCAGAGTAAAGAAGGATAAAAATAAAGATCTGAACAGTATTGTTCCAGTCGAGTAAAATTAGAAGCTGTTTTTAACAGCTCTCATTCTGCAGTGCTATTGTTAGAACTTGTTCACTTGCTGAAGTGTGCTGCATAATGCTACAGTATGTACTCCCTCCTCAGCATAAGAGCTCTTTTCTGATAGCTTTCTGGAGCCAAGAATGTGCCATATAAAATGAAGCAGCTATTAAAATGTGCATGAAAAAACAATTTGCTTTGTGCCTAGTTATACCTTCAAGGGTGATAGTTATCAATGTATTCAATCTGTGTCTCTGTGTCTAATCAAGCATTAGAACACAAAATGGTTGTAAGCATAATAAAACCATGGCAGTAGGAAAGCCAATGGAGACAGTTCAGTGATTTGCTGAAAAGTTTGTGGGGTGTGGAAGAAGGGAGGATAGGGAGAGAGAGGAAGAGGAGTAGAGAAGAAACGTGAAACAGTGAGTTATCCTGCTGTTCATTCAGTTTGAATGTGGCTTTTGCAAAATTTATGCTAGCCAGTTGGGTGATCATCCCAAAGTCTTTACAAGGAGGCAGGATTTTGTATAAAATTTGCATGAACTGTAACACAGACAACACATGAATAGCAAACAGCTTGGACCCCACAACAAACACCCAGCAATGACCCTGCCTGTTTTAACTGGTTGGCGGAAAGGAGAGATTTCTTCTTCTACCAGTTTTTATTGAAATCATCATTTACTTGTCTAGATAGACTAGTCATAGCAGAATGAGTCCAAAAGAAGAAAGTCCATCCATACATGCTAACTGTTCTAGACCTCAGTTCAACAATTGTTGAAGTATTTATGTCATTAGCAGCCATTAATTTTTTCTTAATAGAGGTACTACATATTACTATTATCCTCTCCCTTGCAAAAGTGTAGACTGGTCCATGTGTAAGTAAGCTACAAAGTGTAAGGGAAAGAATTAGATAGGTAAAAGAAATCATGCAACCTTTGAAACACAGACAAAAATTCTAGGCATGGAAAAAATGTACATCCTTGCAGGAATTTATTCTCATTTCAGCATGAGTTGAATTTTCATGTCAGTAATTCTGTATTGCTACATGCACTCAGAGAAATCTGTGGATTTAAGTAGGCCTCTAGAATCTTAAGACAAGAAAGAACTAATATCTGATGGGCTCCTAGGGAGATACACTTCACAGGGACATCAGAAAAGCGAAGAAAAACATCCAAACAACACCTACTTTTCCTCTCTCTGATCGTTTTCCTTTCTTTGAATACTCCAAGTGATAGTCTATAGCAATATGAGGACCTACTAGGAACACAAACTACCTGAAAATTCCAAAGAGTGTCAAAACTGCAGGATATATTCAGACCGAAGAAGATGCCTAAATGGACTTAAAGGCCCACTCTGGCATCTGGTTTCAAGACCAAGGCCAGTGATGCAGAAAATTCGTTACTCAGAGTCCCTGTCCAAGAATGAGAGAGATGGATGCACCACCAAAATTATATTCCTCTTGAACATAGTCTGAATTTGACTTTCCTTTCAAGGACTGCACAGGGATCAAGGATCTGGAAGCCCTAGAAGGTGGGCTGAATCACTCATTGCTTTCTGAAATCCAGGCACACTAGTCTACTGAAGGGGGTGTCCTACTATTATAGTGTCTCTTCAGAAGTCTAGCCAGTCCTCAATCCTCTGGGCTATTGAAAAATCATTGGAGAACGTGCAGGTAGAAATTCTTTGCCACAGATCCCATTGATTCACATAGTTCTCACTGAAAGACTGCGATATAATCATATGTGTTTCTTACATCAATAACGTATATCCTTCTGCTCTGTAAGACCCTTTAGTTTACTTTGAACTTTCATTATATCAGATTTTTTTGCAAGTGATAATTAAAACAGTAAGTACCTGTGTCTGGATTTAACTTTGGTGGAATTATTTTCAAAGAGATACAAATTACATTCCCCTTTTCTAAAAATAGCGTTGGTGGAAAAAGACCTCATATAGTCTCTGTCTAGTATTATGAGGTCTATACAACAAGCTTTGATTTCCTCAACATAGAGGAATAACTTGGTAAAATTCAAGGGAAATACAGCCACTGACTGGAGGAATTTCTAAGGCATTTGCCTCTCACTTACTGAAATGTGTTAGTCCTTGAACGTGGTTCCTTCTTTGAATGTGGTAATACTTAGAGCCTTGTGTTGCCTTTGATCACATACTTTAATCATAGAAATTAGAGATGGAGCAGGCATATTCATTCATCTAGTCCATTTCCTGCCGCTGCAGGATTGGTCTGCAGTTTATTTTTGAGGGCTTTCTAATGCTCACATTTCTCCCTGAGATCAATGGGAGCTCCTCACCCAGATCAAGGGCAGTGAATGGCTCATAACTTGTGAAACTCATACTGAATTTTATTTTGTATGATGTTAGGTTGCGTAAATGGTGGAAATAGTGGAGTATTCTTCTCTTACAGCTCAGAGCAAAGCATCTTCTAGAGGACTAGGCAGGTATTAGTTGAGTAGAAAGGAAAGAATGTTCCAGTTATTTTTCTGTGCATTCAGCTTTCTAAACACAAGTGGTTTCCTGCATGTATCATGTCTTCTCTGTGCAGCGTTTTCAGTCAGCTGTTCATTCTTCCTCAATGCTTTTCTCTACACAGGGCTGATCAATTTTTTGCTCTTTGATTATTTTTTTTTTTTAATAAAAAAGCTAGATTAGCATTGCCGTAAGAGAAAATAGTATCTTTTTTTTTTTTTTTTTAACCAGCTAAACTGGTTGCATTGTGTTCCTGACATGTTAGCATTTCAGAAAGGACAGCTGTAAAGTTTTGCATCTCCTATGGTGAATTTTTAAGTTTTGGTCTTTGAATAAATTCCTAACGATTTGCCTACCATCTATATTAGGGAAATTAAGATAGAAGTTTTACCTTTGGGTTTCTGGTAAAACAATATTGTCTAGGTCAATGATCATGCAGTAGGGGTTGTTTACCCTTTTTTTTTTTTTTTATTACCGAATTCGTTATAATCCCTGAATCTCTCCTCCACCCAACATTCCCCTCATTAATTGTTGTTTCACCTCAGAAGGTTCTGATGATTTGCAATATTCCCCTGGCTTCCATGATACAGTCTATCTGGCATTTCCTTTCTAGTACAGTACTCTTCAAAGTAATTAAAATATAAGCCACAACATGAAAAAGCCTGAATTCAGCTGTCAGGCATGTCTGCATATCATGGCACTGGTCCGACCGTAAGCTTCTTAAACGACGCCCTGCCACAGAGTTCCACAAAATGGAAGATTGCCAAGTAGTTTTTAATTCATATAATTTAAACTCAGTGGCATGAATGACTAACTGCAAAATGCAGAAAACTGTCAAAAGAAGCCCAAACATTTGCTGAACTACAAAATCAAATATGACTTTTCAGCTTCCTCTGCGGTTTGTAGTTAGTGTTCATTATCGTGTAACAACACACAGAATCTCTAGTAACGGCTGCTTATTTAATACCTGTAGAAATGAAGCCCTTGCCCTGATCCAGAGCAGCGGCAACAGTGCGTTTTCTCAAACAGCAGTAGAAAAACTGTAGTACATAGTAGCAAACATGGAACTGCCCTTGCCATAAATATAATTTAAGTGGGCATCTAATGAGCAGGACCAAAGGAATTCCATGGAGGAGGAAGTCTGAAAATAGTATGGTTGTGAGTTGAGCTGTACGAGGTATTTGGCTGGCTCTCAACCCGCAGAAGGCAGTGTCACACAACAGCCCAGTGTTGCTGGGGGCAGGTCATTGTTAGTCCCCGCAGGAAAGGGATTAACTAGACAATTGCCATTCTGCAGAGCAGAAACAAACTTCCCCATTAATTGCTACCAGCCTTTTCCTGCTCCAGTGGGTTACTCTGGCTTCTTTCACTGCTCAGCCTTTGCCATCAGAGCAGACAGTACCTATGGGCACAGGAGGCCCTTCCCCATCAACCCTTTCTGTGTTTGCTCTTCTGCACTGCAGCCTGCTGCAACACTTGCCTCATAGAGATGACGAAGTATCTTAAGATTTACCAAGGAGATTTAACCATACAAAATCATTTATTACTGTTTTGCACTGTGCATCACTATTATTGCTGTAATATAGCATAAACTTATGTGCAGCTCTGGTGTAAGAAAAGGCCTGTGTTTTATCACACCTCTTACAAGAAAAAAAAATTGTCTGATATTTATTTTAATTTTCTCTACCTTTGCTTGAACTGCAGTTACAAGAATTGCCATCCTGGAGCAGACCACTATGTTAGCTAAAGTGTATTACTCTCCATCCAGCTACAGTCTGGACTAGACGCTTCGCAGGTCAGCGAGGCTGCATGCCTACAGGAATGCGTACTTTCTACCTTTTAGCTTGTTGACTACTTGCAGACAGAACCCTGTGCTCTACCTATGTACCAAGATAGATAGAACAATCTTGTAGATTAGGTTAATACTATATTATTGCTGCTGAAGAGCTGGCATCTGGGCTCAGAGAGCTTTTGTCTTGTTCCTGTGTTAAACAAACTAATGATGCACTTTTGTCTCCGTTCAAGGTTGGGGGAGGGGCACCATCCAGTCTAATCTTGTTTCCTTTCTTGATTTTTTTCTGTATTCACTTTGGTATGACTGAGTATGTCTGAAACTGATATTATTATTGACATCTTTTCTCTTGCTATCACTTCCTGCAAAACTTCTAGTTACTCAGGCTGGTATCTGGAGTATTTAAATATTTACCTTTTCTGTCCTGTCTCCTGTGCCCTTCATATGCACTTATAGGTTTTTGCAAATCCTAAGACTTATTCCTGTGTATATGTATAAAAATATTAGATTTCCCCTTCATCCTGCTGTTAAAATTTGCCCTTATGTGGATTCAGGGATTTCCTGGATTCTTGCTGTCACTCTCAGCAAGCTTTCGCTGATAATGTCACTCCTCTGCAGCAACGCTACACTTTTTGAATCTCTCCTGTCACACCTTCAAAGATTGTCTTAGCTATTTCATTCTTCATTGAAGCCTTTTTCACTAATGCTTATCTTTTTTTTACTAATGTTTATGCCCCTTCCTCAGTATGCATCAGACATTGCTCCTCACTTTCAGACAGCTCTGTACATCATCTGTGCTTATTCACAGCCTGGAGGAATGCGTCTTCCTATTCCAAGGGCATAAATGATGTGATCACAATTACACTTTTGGGGAAACTCTCCTGTTTTTATGTGCTATGTATCTATGTAAGGTGCTATGTATCAAGTACCTTTCCTTCCTTCTCTCAGAAACACACAACCCACCAAAGCTGCCAGTGTGCTATTCCCTTCCTACTGAACTCATTACTGGGAAGTGCAACACAAAATAGGAAAACCCGAAAACCCATAGAAAGCTCCTTGCTGAACCTCGTTGTACACCAGTTAAGCACTGCAAAGCACAAACTTTTTACCTGAAATACTAATAATAGGTTCAGTAAATAACACAAAACCTTGATTGTCTCCCAAAAGTGTTTGCATGTGTTGCCTGAATTGTGTACTCTGAACCCGATACATCAAAGGGCGAAAAATATCCCATTTCAGCACATGATCTATTATACAGAGCTGAAAACATTAGGATATATTTCTTGTTATACTACTATCTATTATTACATTGCAGTTCTGTTTGGTAGCAGTGCATATCTCATTTTTAAACCAGTTAGAAAATATATGCTAATCACATTTTAAAAAATTGAATTAATTACTGAAAATATGAACGTCTGGATGTCTGATAAAGCTCTAACTTTGCTGTATTTTTTTTTCCTCTCAAAATGCAGAAATAGCTATTTTTTTTTATTTTTCTACTTTTCCTACAGAAACTTTTAACATTTTTAGCTCTTTACTTGTGACCACATGATCTTCTGAATGCTCCATTTTCTAAGCATGAAATTGATTTTCTACATGTATGCTAGCATGAAGCATGATGCAGAGTCTAAACCAATAAGTTAAAAATAATTTGTGAGTTGAGTTTCTGTATCATAACAGCTTTGCCAGTTTAGGGAATATTACTAGTGGAACACATAACCCTGCACAAATAGGAAATTGTTTCTCCTGCTTTACAGCACCATATATAAAATAATTAAAAAACCCTAATAATTTATTTCAAGTGATATTTTTTCTTGAAAGATGGAATTGTTCCCAGGTCTAGTTCTAAATAATGATATTATTATTTAATTAAAACAGATCTTTGGCTGCTGCTGTGATTTTCCCTCAAGCCATGAATTCATTGATTTATTGATTTTAGACGTTATGCATTTGCAAAGAATCAGAATAAGAATACAACACTGCAGTTTCTCACAGGACCTTTAGGGCTATACTCAGCTACAAATACTTTCATTCTTTGCTCAAAGTTCAAGCACACAACGGCAACGTAGGTGTGTCAAGGGGCTGCCAGTGACCCCAAGCAGAGACTTTATTTATGGCCTGTCTTGAGGAACTATCAGTCTCATTCCCATTACAATGGGCAAAACTCTGTAATATCCTTTTGTTTATAGAACATGATATCCTTCCTAGTGTTGAATTCCACATACATCTATGTACCTGAATACATACACGTACACTTATGTGTACACATACGCATACACATACACATACACATACACATATTGCTGTTGCTGTTGGAGCAGTAGAAACATGAAATAACTTGTACTTTTGAAATGCTTCTTGGAAAATGGCTTTGGATGAACAACTGGAAAGAGCCAAACACCTTGTGTAGTGGCTGAAAATGCACAGAGGAAAGAATACCTGGTGAACATGAATATAGTAGGCCTTTTTCCTTTTCCCCAGAACACCAGCTGTAATCAACGGGACTGTGGGAGAGAGAAAGATACGTATTTATGTGGCTGATTTGCAGGGCAGAATTAGTCTTCAGATACACATGCAACCGTAGAGAAGCCAACATCTTATCAGCACTCTATTCTGTCCACTCCAGATGCCATACCATATGAGAAGGTGGTGGTTTTTTTTTTTTTTTTTTTTTCTTTTTCTTTTCCTGAGGAGGGGCAGTTCTTGGAGCTCGAGAAATCCCCGCAGTCAGGTCTCTGTAACCTTCAACTTGACCAAGGCCACCAAATAAATGCCTTCCACTGAAGGGAGGTCTGCAACAGAAACCAATTGCCTGGCCTTTACTTCTAAGTTCTCACAGGAGAGAACTGTATGCAAGTAAATGAAAAGACTGTATGAGCTATAAGTGAACTTTTGTTAAAGCATTTGATACACTAGGTCATGAGCCATTTCTATTGAGATTAGTTCATATTAGCTTGTATAAGGAAATTATCACATGGATAACAAACCAGTAGAAAGCAAAATGTGGTAAAGTTTCTAATGCTGGTACGGAACAGTTTAAGGTCTGGTTTTCATTTTCAGCTTTATTAACAGATCAGTAGAGAGTCCAAAGAGAAACCCATTAAACATACTGGAGAAAACTGTGTGTGCTATTGAAGACAGAGATACAAAGATAAAAAAATCAAACAATGCAAAAAGCCTTCCTTGAACAATAATTCATTATTGGGTTATTTAAATTGATTGCTAAAATTAAGTCAGGAAGTTTTTTTTTTTTTTTTTTTTTTTTTTTTTTTTTTTTTTTTTTTTTTGGGGAAGCCTTTTGGGGAGATTTTTTTTTTTTTTTTTTTTTTTTTTTTCTGTATCAGATTAAGGGAAAGCCGTTTGGGTAAGTCTTTGTTTTTTCTTTTTGCTTTTCTCTGAACTGAGTGAGCCTGTCAGCTCCTAAGAACTTTCTCTACCAAATTCACTCCTCTTGCAGCGGTCTGGGACAGCAGAAAACATTCTAGAAATTGTTTTTCATTTTTACAATTAGTTTAAAGTTTGTTAGAAGGCAATTAAGCTATTTTATGGCCTGTAGAGTAAGGGGAATGGGATATGGTATCAGCATTCTGTGGACTTTCCTAAATGAAACAGCTTGGACTACAGAATTCAGTGCCCCTTGTGACCCTCATGACTCTTATGCTCCCATTTCCAACACAAGTGTTATCAGTGAGAAGGTCTATTTGCATTGGGTTAAAATGAAAGTGAGACTTTTTTACTGAAGGGAGCCTTTCCAACATTAATTAATCTAACAAATTGATTCTACATTTTGGCAAACTTTAAAGCATGTCACAATTTCCTGATTACCTAAGCCACGAGATTCAAAATGAAATAATAGACTTTTGTTCTAATCAAGTCTTATGCAGAATTGTGCATGACCAGCAGGCAGACATTGTGTGTCTCTCTCCAGATGTGAGAGAGCTCAGAAAACCCCCAGAAACTGAGCCTATGGTACCACAACCCTAGAGCCACAATTCACCACAGACTTTACCTTGGACATTGCAGGGCAGAGAGGGGAAGGAGGAGGCAGGGAACCAGCACAAAAGAGTGTGTGGGCACCAGCCATTCACCACCCCTTTCTGGGGCTGCCTTGAAAACTGGAAGGGAGAGTTTCTGGTCTGAACGTACATTTTGTCCTAGAGATCTGGCACCAAGAAATCACTAACTTGAGAGATGATGCTGACAGCTCCTACCTACATCTCCTATTTGGCCCAGAAGGCTGCTAACAAGAGCACTCTCCTGGACTCACTATGTCCTGCTGGATAGTGTGAGACCCAGCAGATACCTGGCACTCATTGCTGACCGTCATTTGTACAACTGTGGTGACCTATTATGTCAGTGTACCTCATGACTTTTGATATTTTAGTTTCTGAGAGCCTACCTGATTAATATCAGTAATCATGGCCATTCCAATGATGATAAATTTCAAATATATTGAATGTGGTTGCAGTCAGTTAAACCTCGGTAAATATTACAAATATTAAATAGAATGAAAATGTTCTTTTTTTTGTAATGTCATCTGAACTCAAACCAATCCAGTCTAGATACTGATGAATTTTCTCCATTTAGGTTGCACAGACTACTGTTTAGTCTAATACCTAGGCACTGGATATCGGAACAAAATGACTGCTTTTGCAGAGGTCTTGCCTCTCTTACGGAGCTTATTGTGAGCACATACTCAGCACAATCTGTGCTAAGGTACCAAATTTAAGTACTTCACATCAGAAAGTCAGTACAGTATACTAACTTCTGCATTGCACTCAAAGCTAACTGAAGGGATTGGGGGGCAGCCAGCAACTTAAAGATATCTGAACCAAGTTGATTGCTTAAAATATGTTCTTGATACATGTCTATGTAATATGAAAAGCTTTGGGATCTTATAAGAGATAATTTAAAATGCACAGAGGAAATTTAATATTGTAATGAATAAACCATACTGTATATCTGCTAGTACTTTGACAGGACTGATCTGCTAAGAAATAATAAGAGGTTTTGATATAGTTATTTGAAATTATTAATGTTATGTGTTGAAAAGTGCTGCCTTTGCCAAGATGCACTGATCTTTTCTGATTTTTTTTGTTTTTTTTTTGTTTGTTTGTTTTTGTTTTGTTTGTTTGTTTGTTTGTTTTTCCTAGATAACAGTAAATTTTTCCTAGATTTTTCCCCTAGCCCAGTTTCCTTGCCTTTTTTTTTTTTTTTTTTTTTCCCTCAGAAGTCCCAGCAGATTTTTTAAAGCCTACTCAAAGGGCTGGATTATGATGTCCTTACCCATAGTGACTAATTCACAATTTGTTACTTTCAAATTCTAACCTGAGCCTACACCCTGAGGTGTGTGTAGAAGGGAGCTATTTAGTAAGAATTAGCAGTTTCCAAAGTGATTGGGGCTTTACAGTAAATACGTCAATTCAGGTTATCAAAATTCATCAGCTTGGAACACTTACAATTCCAACTGTAGTAAAGAATACTAACAATAAATAGCAAGACACAACAGCATGCAAATTACTATTCAGTACTTCAAAGGTAGTAAGCTGTGAGGCACCATGCCAAAGATCAAGGAAGAGTGGGTTTTCTGAGTGTGAATTATTGCACCATAATTCATGCTCTGCTATACAATGCAGAACTTGTAAGATCATTAGGGAAATGAGCTTTTAAATATTTCTAAATCAAATGCTGGTTTGATAAAGTGACATGGTAGATTAGGGTTCCCCTTCCCTTTCATTTTATAGCAAAAATATAGGACAAATTTGCTTTACTGACAGTACAGCATGATCCTTTTGTGTCTGGACTTGCATGGTTTAACGGGAGTTGAGTTTAGGTGAAACCCTCAGGCTGTAGACAGTGCCGGAGGACAGAAACTTTGGAAGTTGAATCTAAATTCAGTAATTTGACGTAGTTAACATACAAATCCTATAGGCTTTCAGGCTTATGTGTAAACAAAAAATTGACAGTGGACAACTGTCATAGAGGTTTTATAATTTAGTCAATGCAATAGGAGCTGGCCTGTCTTTAAAAGGTCCTTTTGGTCTTAGGCTCAAAAGTTTTGAAGCCTTCTTCACACCTGAGTCCTATAGCTTTTATCAATGGAAACATAAGCAAGTGGTACCAAACCGTTGCCTGCATTCATATGAGAGAATCTACTTCTTACTGTGGTGAAGCAAATTCAGTCTGTATTTCCCTGCATGCTTCCGGCTGGAATTTCAGAGGGAAAGTCAGCAGTGATGTCCCACTTCAACAGATAAAACCTCCACCTGTTGCAGATTAAGTATGTTAACACTGCATATTTTATCAGTGTTTAGACATAAAGACCTAGTTTCTGCACAGGCATGTAATTCCTCACAAGTTAGGTACTGGTACTCCAGAGCTTATGTTTTTCAGCATTTAAGTACTAAAAGTGCTGAACGAGGGGCAACATAAATTTCTGTCAGTGTTTTGCCTCTCTGTAACTGATCTGGTCTTTAACTGTAGCCTTTCTATTGTGGAGATCAATTTTGAATTATATTAAAGAACTCCCTTATTAAAGCATAGTTCTTGAAGAGGTAGTTATGTAAAGACATCATTATCCCCTGAGAAGATCCCTGTCCTTTAGCTGTAAGGTAAGATTTTGCCCACACTTTTTGTGTTAACTTTTTCTCACTAAAGCATCCAACAAGGGAGCTCCATCTCTACAATGCAATTGGCAACAGAACGACCACACTGCTTGAAATGCAATATACAGCATCACTGATAAAAAACTGATATTCTTGGGTGTCACGTGTGCCTGCCCAATTGAATGACATGGACTGGAGTTTCAAACACTCACAGAGCAAGGGGCCAGTTTTCAGAGCTGAGGTACCTCTACATGATTGGGTTTAAACTTTTGCATGGGGAGAATAGATGGGTACGCAAATAAATATTTTTTATTGTCTCATTTACCTTCCAATTATCTTCTTTCAGAGTTTAAGAGACTGGCAGAAACATTCCTCTTCCCCTCCTTTTCAAAGGGGTTGTGTTTGCCAGAAAAAACAGCATTTGACATTTTACCAATGTAACTGAGGGAGAAAATGGCAAAATTAAAACAAGGCTAGGTTCAATCAGAGGCTACACTGATACTTCAGGGCAAAGAAAAAACTTATTCAACAGGAACTTAAAGTACATAAAACAATAAGCCTGAGGTCCCTAACAAAAGCTTCTGGCACTGACAGAGTGTAAATAGTAAAGATTAATAAATGTGATTAATTAAATCAGACCAGATTTTGCTGAAGGACACTCTGAAGTGTTCAGAAACTTTCTACTGTCCCCTCTTACAGAGTTTTATTGTAGAAACTGAAGAAGCTATATTATTTCAATAACTGAAATGTGAATATAGTCAAGCAGGATATACCACTTATTAAGGCATCTCTTGAGGAACAATGAGACATTTAGATCTGTCCAACTGTTAGTGATAAGGAAGTGATTATAAAATTGTAGGAGTGATTTAGATCACTAAATCATAGTTTTCTTGTGAAAATTGTTGCCTATAGCATTATTCACAGACCTGAGAGAAAATCTGGGTTTTCTCATCTCCACGGGTCATTTCGTCCTTATCATAGTTGGTATTATTATTCATATAATGATTACAAGTGGTTTACATACAACTTAGTTATTGAAATCGTAATCTAAAATACCTTTATGTAATATCTCTGTTCCTCTATTCTTCATATTTAAGGAAGAGGTAACTGAACTAACACAGCAGCCACTCTAATATTACTGAGTATCAGCCAGGGACATTGGGAGGTAAGTGATGCACCAGAGGACCAGAAAAGGAAAAATATAATGTTTGTCTTAAAGCATAGAAAGAAAGATGACTTGAAAAATTAAGTCCAGCTGGCCTAATATCAATACTGGGAAAGATACTGAGACAATTTACTAAGCGGTCAGTTTATAAGTACTTAAGGATGATAAGAAAAAGCCAATATGGATTTATCAGGAAAAAGAATGCCAAGTCATTCTAATTACTTTCTTTGACAAGGTAACCTGCCTTGTGAATACAAGGATGCGTTAGATATGATATATACCTACCCTGCATTTTAACCCATCCTCATACAACATTCTCATAAGCAAATTAAAGAAAAATAACCTAAATGAAAGTACTACAATGTGGCTGAAGATCAGTGGTTGGGAACAGGTGTGAGTAGTTCACTATTAAAGTGGGTTGTTGGTAAATCTATTTTAGTCAGTGTCTTGGAAGACTGTGCAGACTCTCATTACAAAATCTAAAGTGTCCCGAGAGTGGGAGATATTGTAAGCAGTTTCTAAAGCACAACTCAATTTAAAAATGATTGTGAAAAATTATAAGAATGATCTGAAACCACTGAAAAGAGATTCAATAAAGATTAGTGAAGTGCTATTTCCAGGGAGGGACAATCACACACATAGATACAGAGCAGGGAGTAACTGGCCAGACAACAGTGCTGCAGAGAAGTAGTCGAGGGTGATAGTGGAGCACAGACCAAGTATGACTCAAGAACATAATGTCTTTTTTGGAACAGCAACATTATTCTGTGGTGAAATAAAAGAAAATGCCTCGTGTCAGACGGAAGTAGGAATTCCATCCTTGGCACTTTGAGCTCTCTGATGGGGAACTCGACCGTTTTGGGCACATCTTTTTCAGAAGGATGTAGACAAATTGGCAAGTGTCCAGAAGAGAGCAACAGGAATGATAAGCGGTTTCGAAAACATGACCTATGAGGAAAGATTGAAGGAATTGGGTTTGTTTAGTCTACAACAGAAGAGCCTGAGAGGGACATGATAACAGTCTTCAAGTATGTAGAAGGTTGTTGTAAAGAGGACAGTGATCAATTATACTCCAAGTCCACTGACGAAGCACAGAAAAAGTGATTGCTTTAATTTGAGGTAAAGAAGCTTTAGGTTAGATATTGAAAAAAAAAAAACCACCATAAAAAACAAAAACCTTTTACCACTCTGAGGATAACGAAGCACTTAAACAATTTTCAGGAGATTTTAAATAATTGAGGAATAAAATAAATGTGGGCCACAGAAAATACAGGTATTTTCAAAGCACAGGGGTGAACCGGGTAAATTACTGGGGTTCCTTTCTTGTTCTATATTTCTGTTTTCTATGAAATATGTGCATTAGTGTTGCCTTTAATTTGATCTGCAAACAAGCTACCTGGCCCTGAGCTTCAGCAATGCCAGAATTAATGAGTTTCCTAATTTATGCTAGGGTCATTTATATTATTTTAATTTCTAAATTTGTCTTCTGTTTTTGTTTTTGAAAAGGCAAATACAGTGGTTTAAGAGAGTTGCAGGTACTTAGTTAAAAACAAAACAAAACAAAACAAAACAAAACACTTGACTGTGTGTAATAAAGTATTACTACCATTGTTATCAAAAGTTTTTATAAAGTTAAGTTACTAAGACATTTGAAGTCTTAAGTTTATCTCTTAAAGAACAAAGGGCATCAGTGACCTAGTGGGTTTCTTTATTTCCCAGAGAGCATGAACTTATTGTTCTGTTTCTGATATACCTGTAACTATGGAGTTGTCCCTATACATTAGTAAATATGAAAAAGTCATTATCATCTTTTGATCTTCCCAGATTCTTAGCAAGGAAGATACTAGAGAAAGTGAGTTAACTTAGACCCATAGACAGTATATTGCAGGGACTGATAGGCACATACATATACCTTTCTGATGTTTTTGCTTTGAAAGTGCTAATTTGCATCAGAGAGATAGCAGGGCAGGTGAGAGAAGATAGCAACTGAAACCACCACAGGAAGGTCTGCCAGGGCTAACCTTTCAAAAGCTTATGGCTAAGTTCTTGCCGTAGGTTCAAGCAGTATAAAAAGAAGGTGTCCAGTTCTTATCTACTGCTATTTTTACACCATTCAGTACAGTTATTTGTGATTTATAACACAGAGCTTAATTTTAACTTGGGTTAGCTAGTGGAAAGGAGATGCTAAAATTGTTACAGTGTAATACCTACACTTGGGACTGAAAGAGACCTCCTGGGTCACAGAATCCAGCCCCCTGTTCCTGCAAATTATCAGGTCATATAACCCTCATCTGTCTAATGAGTTGCCTTAAAAGTCACGATGAACAGTTTAAGAAGCTGAGCCAGGTGCATGTCTAGTATTTTCCAGCTGGGATTGCTGGTCAAAAACAGGGAAGGAAGTGATAGACACTTTAAGGAATGTTTCTGGGTCCTAGGTTCTTGCATGAAACTGATGAACCTATTGAAGTGAGCCAAATTAAATCTTGTATAAGTGGTTTAGGAAAATATCTCAATAAACAGCAAATAAAGGGCATAGGAAGGAAAAGGTTTTGTTTATAGCTGAGAGATGTCTAACATCATTTGTTATCAGCGATCAATTTATATCTGTGACTGCATGTCCGTGTGTGAAATTAGTGTTAAAGTGCATACAATTTTTGTAAAAAATATTTTCATAAATTTTCCATCTGATCATCTGGATAGAGTCCTCTATTATTTACCTTTTACATATTTTATCTGCTTGTAATGCTGTATCACTTCCTCATCTCCCTCTGAGGATGATAAAATCCCCGGTAGATATAACATCTATATGGAGCATCAGTAACAAAGGAGTCCACAAATGAGAAGTGGTTTCCAAGCTTGAGTTAGTATAAGGCCTTCCTCCTTTCAAAGCCCTCCTCTAGGTCTACTTTGGTCTACCTATGAAAAATCAGCCATTTACACGTGATTAGCGGGGCATAGTTACAATCTATTTACAGCAAAATAGCACAATAATATTGTATGCTTAATCTAGAGCCACAGCCTCCATCTTTGCTCATTTTAGACTGCAAACTCCACAGAAGCTGTCTACATTTACCTAATATATGAGAGAATATTGCAAAGCTGCTAGACATTACATTGCCAGAAAAGCTGGCTTTTCAGCAATATTTAAATCAACACACCCATCACAATCCTGAAAGAGTCCCCGAGACACCACACTGGTGAACTGAGTAGGTGTCCTGGTGAACTTTCAGCTCTTGCCTTTCTGACCCTGCTTGAAACCCCTCACTGGCTCACATATTTCAGCTCCTTTCATTTCCAGTTCCTATCCTAGAGCCCCCTTTCTCTATGTGTCTTTAACTATATTTTTGATTGATCACTTCCCTAGTAGGTACTTCATTCTCCCTCCCAGTTTAGCTGGTTATTCCTTACCTTCACATGGACTGCAAAACACTTCTTCCTGTAAAGAGACAGAAACATATCCCATAGCTAGATCTGCTAGACCTCATCAGATGACATGGCGAAGGTCTAAGAATCAGAGTTATTCATGACATTTTCCTTTTACAGTGGAGTTTGGCATGTTATAATCTCCTCCTCTCCAAGAAATACCCAGTATGTCTTCAAGTATCTGAGATAGTATAGATACACTTAAGCTGATAAATAAAGCACGGACAGGGACTGTTCTCTTGTACCTGTTGCACAGCATGTGGTGCTACCTTTTGCTCTAAGCATATGGTTTTCCAGTGGATCTGAGATATAATTATTACTTTGTGTTCTTTTCAGGTACGTTCAGTAACGAGGGCTTTTGTTTCTGCCTGTCAGAATCAGGTTTTCATAGCATGAAAACTGTGGGGTTGAGCTGTGTGCCTTGGTGCAAGGGTATATTAGAGATCTGCGAATGCACGAAACATGTGGGGATAATATTAGAGGACAGTACAGACTCTAATCTGTTGTGGTCTCACACACATAGCCTGCTGGGAGAACTCTCTGCCTCATGTGCTCTCCCATCAGTCATGCCTGGGCATTACTATTGAAAACTGTTAGTCAGCACAGGCCAAAACTGTGCCAGAAGAGGTATTAATAACTAAGCAAAATGGATGTTCATAGTCCTGTAATCAAGTTCACTCCCTGTCCCTGTTTTATTTGGCAGTGTAGATATAGCTTATGCTTTGGACATTCTGTACGAAGTATTATCTGTTTTATTTTTGCTGTAATGCACTAAGGCAATGTGTAACATATCAGACGCTTCCATTTTTGAAGATATTTTCAGCCACGAGATTTCTTTTAATGACAATAATAACAATAATTAAGAACTGAGTGCCAAAAAGTAGTTCATGTTTTGCATGTTATAGCTGTTCTCTGAAACAAATGTCCTGTGCTAGGAAATAAGAAGAAAAGGGTGGCAGAGTTCATGGACAGTAACTCTTGCTTTGAGCTGGAGACCTCTCTCTAGACATGTTTATTATCATTTTGTACTGATTCAACTGCAGGTTTAGCAGCAAAATGAAAAGCTGTCTTGTTTAAAGGAAGATGTAACTCATTTTATGAACAAGAACCACAAACAGCTGCTTCCATATGTTGCTACTATCTGGACAAATTCTTTGTTAAATGGCATCTTTAAGATTAAACTGGTGCTGAAAATAAACACAACAAAAGTGTGAGATGATTGAGGAGAACAGTGACCCACTCCAGGAGAAAATACACTTTGTTTCAGCTGATGATGAATCTGCATGACCCAGACAGAGTGTTCTAACATTGACTATCACTGCATTCTGCATTATTTTGACATATAATATAAATGTCTGTGATAAGGGGTAAAAAGCACTTTGGCCCATCTGTGCTAGTTTTAAACCTGTTTGTCCAACTTTACTTTGCGATGTTCTTTCTTGCCTTTTTTTTTCTTTTTGAAGTGAATTTTTAACATAGTTTGGACTTTCTTCTGCTTTCTGCAGTATCTCTATTAGAAAATGTTTTAAGTGCAAACCTCTGTTAGCCAGATTGAAACACAGTTTGCAAAGGTGTCATCATGCTCTCTTTGAAGTTGAAGGGAGACACATCTGCCTTGAATGAGAGCAGGATCAAATCACCTAAGCAAATGGTTAACTATTCAAATAGTCCCTTGGAAGCTAAGTATGGTTTGAAGCCTTCTGTAAAGGAGACAGAACTCTGGCTTCAGTTTTAATGATGAAGTATCTTCCCTTCATGACTGCTAGAGTGTAAATCCCCTGCCATCGTCCTCATGCCCCCGGATTTACACTTAGCCTTATGGATCTTTCTTCTCCAACAAATCCATAGAGAAAAGTGAGATTTGTTAGGGGTTTGTCTTGTTCTGGAATTGTCCTCCTAGGAGGGCCTACTTCTGATCACCTGCTCCTTGCTATACTTTCCTACTATTGTATCTTTGAGTTTCTATTTCTTGCTTCAAAGGGTTTTCTTAACAGAGCCTAAGGAAATATATATGTTTGGCATATAATGTGCTATCACTTATAGATCATTAAATATCCTTTATATGAACATATTTTACACGGGGAAAATTTTGTTCCAAAAGAGCTGCTTGAAAATTAATTGAAGAAGGTGTGGGAAGGTGACTATATGATTGTGGATGCTTGTCGAAAAACGCACACATGCCAGGTAAGTAAGTTCCAAGATTTTTTTCCAGACCCTTTCAAAAGAGAATTAAACTTGCTTTTGCATTACTGTTCTGTAATATTTTCATGATATAGAGAACATTTTTTTCACTTTGGCAGGCATATATTTACTTTTTGTTGTCATGGATGGAGGGGAAATCTTGAAAAGATGAGCCACCTACTGACAGTGCAGAGAGTCTGAAATAATAGCTCTCATGGGTCTGAGCTCCCATTTCGGCATCAAACTGATTCCTACTGCTGAGCCCATCTCAGCGCAATGCTGGATGATTTCTGCAGGTCCCACCCAACCCTGCATTTCTATGCATCTGGGATTTCAGAAATGACTATGGTCACAGCTTGTCACTGGGTTATAGGAAACCCCTCCGTGGGTGTGTTTAAGGCATTACTCTGCAGCCTTACCCACAGAATTCAATCACTTTTTTAAGATGATCACAAGCAGCATATTTATTACTGTGGGCTATGTCATCTGCCTTCTTCTGTTTTGCCAGATTTTTGTTCTTAATCATGTCGGTCTTTCTGTTTGTCATATCTCTGCAATCAAGTGCATGTCATTTACACGCATCCTATCTGAACTGAGAACATACATTTCAGGCTTCTATGTATTTAAGCAAAGTGAGCAAAGGAGAAACCAAATGTTAGTAACTACTGCTTTCTGTGTCTCATGTGGAAGACTTATCTTGATGTACAATTCTGTGCTGGTTTAAACAGGGAAGTGACATTTAAAAAAATCCACTTTGGGGGATGTTATTGAAAGAACTTAAATGCATGTTATGATTAACTTGCCAAAGCTACTAGAAGTAAACACATCCTTAATGTAGACTAGAACGTCTTTACATAAAACTCTTTCCCACATCCCCCTCCCTCCCCTTCACCTCCCAAGTTTCAGCCTACCCTAAGGCAGTAAAATCTGTAGGGTGGGGGTTTCCTTAAACACATTGTATATGAGAGTATGTGACTTATCATCTCTGTGCCTCATTTACAGTGAGTCTTAGCAGCTGCTTCGCAACCATGTGATACATTGAGCTTTGTATAATAGTTCACTTGAAGGTCTTTGCACAGTTCAGGCATGTCAGCTGAGTACCTTCAAGCAGTGCAGGGACTTGTAATTAGAGTGGCCCGAGGCTGCTTGCCTTTCTGAGGGGCTTTGTCTTCCTTGTGGATCCCCGTCGCATCCTGTTTCCAGAGGCTCGCCATCCGAATGCTCCAGTGCAGGCTCGGCAGGCAGTGAGGGGATCTGAGGTATGTCAGGAACTGCAAACAGGTATGAGAGTTCAAGCCTAGACAAAGGTCTTGTTAGTCATTTGAACACAAAGCATGCAGCACCTTGCCCCTCCGCTGGATCCAGCAGCAGGTAAAGAGAGAACCACCCTACGCTTTACCTCAGAAGAGTTATGCCCCAGTCCCTTTCCAAAATAAACAATCCACTGTGTTTATCTGTAATGACTTTTGTCACTTTAAGCAAGTTGGCTGATGCAGACATTCCTGGGAGGATGTCAAAGGAAGAAACATATTGTTTTTCCAAGTCGTGCTTTTAAATGACTACATCACTTCTGCAGTGCTTTATACCCTGCCTGCAACTTCCCATCCATTTTTCCCTGAGCATTTTTGGAAGGAGAGATTGAACAATTTGGAAGGGATAGGCTTGAACTTCCTATTTCTGCCTTTCCATTTCTGTCATGTCCTAAGACAGACAAAAAAAAAATAAAAGAAAAAAAATAAAAGAGAATGAAAGAACCTGAGATTTTTATACAGAAGAGTATACATTTGGCCACTGCAGCTTGCAAAAGCACTTTGAAACATGGAGGTTTTTAGACATCAAAACAACAAGGTATTGCTGCTCCAGGTAATGGATAATTTAGCTTTATCTCACAAAAGGGTTAGTTCTGATGGCTGGGTTTGGAGGAAAAGTTCCTCAGAAGGTGGCACAATTTTCATCTGTCACTCTCTGGTATGGCTCTGTAGAAAGCATAAATCAATGTATAAGAAACGACAGACACACGGGTGGCCCCCTTTTAAAATAAATCTAAATAAAATAGAGCTGCCATTTCTGATGAATGGAGAAACAGGTCCCTTGTCACAGGACTCTCCTCCTTCTGCCTCCCTAGAAAAGCAGTGCTGAGGACACCGCATGCCCATGTCCACCACAGCATAGAGCCCCAGAAGCTATATATGTTCTTCTAAATAAAAGAGGGCCATGGGCCACCCCCTGGCTCCAGGCCTGCTCAGGCTCAGCTGTCCCCAGAGTGGCAGAGCCTGTCAGTGGCAGGCTGTAGCTCTGCTAGTAAATTAAATGGTTGGATTAAAGACAAGCGGACTGGCTGTGCTGCTGCACTGCGAGGCTGGTTCTTGGCTCTGAGTGGTGCCAGGGATGGTCCAGAGGTCAGCATGGCCCCAAAACTGTTCCCAGTAGGCCAGCTGGGCCAGCCCCCCTCTTCTGGTGGGAGTCTTCCTTGCCAGCTGGCCTCGGAGCCCAAGACCAGTCCCAGGCACGCTTCATGGCCAGCCTAGCTGGAGTTTGCACCCCCATGACGACAACAGTAGATCCGGGTTTCCTCTGGGCTGTGGGGTGGCCCTCAGAGAGAATTACTGTGTCACTCAGCTCAAAGCATCTGAAATATTCAAGGGCTACATGACAGGCAAAAAAGGCAGTGTTTTTACAGCATGGAAGGAACAGACGCCGCACACTCAGCAGCGTGCCAGGAGGGCATGGGAAGAACTTCAGGATGTAGTGTCTGCCAGGATAGCATTGGAGGCATGGAGAACGTGGAAGGAACCAGACATCTTGCCACCTCAGACCTATGGCCATTTGGAATTGGTCCCTGTGGAAACTACCCCCTTACTTCCTCCAAAACATGTGCTCTTGTCTCCTGCTGCCTGTGCAGCAGTCACTTGCTGCTCTCATTGCTTCTCCTGACCTTGCCTCTGCCACTGCTGCCCTGGCTTTGCTGCAGCCTCTGGCAAGCCTGGCAGCAGCACTGCAGTTACTGGCAGAGCTGGTGCAGAAGTGACATAATTTCAGACCCCTCTCTCTTCCCAGGAACTCCTTGTTTTGTGGACTGGAAATGCAGCCGCTTGTGGAGGTTGCAAATGCACAGGGCTCCCTTCAGGTTTTCTTGCCCAAAAGCCCAGCTTGCTGGGCCATACAAACCTGAGACAAGACTCACATTGCTGTTTTCTGCTGAGGCACATGTCTAGCATTCAGAATAACTGCTAGGTTTGCTTCCACCCCTAAGATCCTTGCAGCTGAGGGTGAATTGCTTGCTATCATAAAGCTGGTGAATTTAGTGTTAATTTTGGAGTGTCTACATTGTCTTTTAGTCATGGCAGTCCAGGTAGACATGGGAAAGATTCTATGAGCCTCCATCGGTTTTTCTTCTGCCTCCAGAAAGAGCAGACTAGAAACAGCTCAAACTGCTGGGACTATTTAGCTAGACCTGGGGTTTGGATACTCTAATTCACTGATTCTAATATTGTTGTTTGTATCTGCCAATAACACTCAGTAATACTGAATAGATTTTGGCCTGGTAGATCCTTTGTATGTTCAGAAACAAGGAAGCCTGATGAAGAGATTTCCCTGTCTGTCCCTCTGGGTTTATAACTAAAAGTTATGACTTCAGGCTTTGCATTCTCTCTAGCATTTTGAAATCAGTATCTCGTTTTATTAACCTGAATGTTTTCTTACCTAATTACCTATGACATAAGAATATTGTCACTTGGCCAGTTTTTCTTTTAGAGATAATATTTTATGAAGTTCTACATATGCATTGCTGAATTGCTCCATGTTTTTCAGTTCTCTTGGAAATGAGCACTGTGTCAAATTCATCACAGAGTTAAACTTGCAAGTTCCCAGGCACAAGGCTCATCCAGCTAGCTTGCGTCCAGCTCATGTTAGTTTAACACTGAACATGTCTGTGATTGTGCTTTGGCTGGTGTCAGTGACAAAATCCCATTGATTTAAAGGAAAGTAGGATGGGGACCAAAATGCTAATTCTGTTGACTTTCTTAATGGGCTTCAGTTTAACCCTATAGCACTGAAAACTGTTTCATTTCCTATGCCCCATCTTTATCTCTTCATCTCAATACTCCAAGTTTACATGACTCCCTTTTTCATCCCATCAACAAAGAATTATGCTGAATTACGGCTTTGTTACTAAAGAGGAATTGTGTGTTTGAGGTATATTTTTCACAAGGCATTTTGGCCAAGTGGATGAGGTATTAATATGAGAAACTATAAACAAATCTTGGTTTTCTAAACTGCAGATAGAGTGATTGGCTTAATTTGTTTCTATACACTGCCATCTTGAAAACTAAACTGAAGCATCCAAATTAAACAGGAGATGTAAATATTAGCCAGATGTTCCCTGGTGTCAGAACTCTTTTTTGTTTCTTTAATTCTATTAAATGGGTACACTTTTTTACATCTAACATAATGACCTATGTTTTAGGTTTTGGTCCTGGCCTAATGGCTTTTTATCATATGATTATGATATCATCCAATCATGTAAGCGTCATGAGATGCTGTTCAGCTTTGCTGAAGCACATGAGTGTCAAACTGCTTAGTTTAGGCTGAACCATTTGTCTGACTGTCTTAATGTGGGGAGTGAATGTGCTGTTAATTTAGGAAATGCCAGCTGAGGCTGAGGGTTTAGCGAGCCAAGCAAAACAGAACACTGACCACAGATTGAAACATTACAGAGTTCCTTAATGGTTCTGTCAAAAAGAAATATAACACTTTTTTTTTTTTTTTCTTCCCCCTACAGAAGTTGCAATAGTCTTCTGGTGCAAGTAGCAACCAGTAGGGTTTTAGCATTGATAAACATGGATGGAAAAGACAGGCGCTTGACTTAGGTTTTAGTTCATGTTTTTTCCTAAAGGCATTTGTTTGAGTTTGATGATAGTGAAGCTCTTTGTTCTTTCCCTTACTTTTGATATTACCTGGCAAATTACTGCTTCGAACAGTCAGTCAGAATTTAGCAGATACAGAAGGAAACTTTTCTATATGATTAAAATTGTAACACTCACCTGATGGGTTTGATGTAAATGAACGAATCAAAATGACATCCTTATTTTTTCTGTTACCTCAACATCCTTGCTCAGAAATATTGTCTTCTTAAATTTCCCTCAGTGTAGGTCTGCATTTGTGAGATACTGAGAATGCTTGAGGAGTGTTGAACCTCCTGCTAAGCACCGACAGTTAAGCACTATGAAAGCTTCTCTGGATTTGGCCCTAGAGCTTGAAGTTACGAATTCTGCTGAGAGGGTTTGCTGCAACAATACTTACTGTAAGACCCTTTTGTTCCTGAGCTGCACATCTGCTAGGGCCCTTGTCCTCCCCTGCCTTTTGTTTTATTGTTATTTTTTCTTTACTGATCTCTTTTTAACATTGCTGGTCTTGGCTGGGACAAGAAGTTGTTTTATGATGGCTGCTTAGCACCCTGAGCACTTTGGTGGGTGAAAGAGAGAAAGCTTAATAAATAAAATTATTGTTATTATTCTTTATCTATTCAGAGCTTTGTTAGAGGAGAGAGGGCTGCCTGTGAACTCTCCTCTGTAGAAATTCTCATCACTTAGGCCATTTAAAAATAGACTGAACAAAGCACTAGGGAACACTGCAGAGGGCAAGTCTGCTCTGTTAGTGAGGGGGACTAGATGACTTTCCCATATCTATGTTTTTTATTGTAGCAAGGTAATACTTTACCAGTGTCCTCTAAGGCAACAAAACAGAATAGATTAATCTCAAATGCACATCTGCCCTGGGATTTCCACCACAGTGAAGCAACTACAGTGAAAATTTCAGCTGTAAATGACTGAGCAATTGCTATTTTTGCTGTTGAATTTCAAGATATCCTTCACAGTAAGCAACATCAGTGTTTGAAAGTAAGGCTCTGAGAGCCCTTCCAGCTCATGGGAAAGCACTTTCCAGATCATCCTTGTGAAAATAATGTCGATGTTCTCTTTTCCCCCTCTCTGACAAAAGGTGTGAATTGCCTCCAGTGACATTGTTTTTATCCGTCTTGCTGCTATGTGAAGTACCCAGTCCTGTAAGACAAAGGAGGTGAAGGCCACTTACACTCCCAGAAGGCTCTCATCATGTTGCAGTATCAGGCTTTATTTTGGTTTGTTACTTTATTGTCTGGAGAATGTGAAGGAGATCAGGCTGTGTTTCTCGCAAAGGAAAGGAGGTATCTATTGAAACAAGTGCACCAGAATGAATGGATCAAAATCTAGAGAGGCATTTTATTTCAGTTACTGAAGCCACTTTCTACTTTGTAAAGCATGTTTTATGGCAGTTAAAATAAGCAGAGTGAGCCTCTAAAGTCTTCATATTTGTCTGGTCTCATATGTACAGTAAAAGGCTATCAGTGCATTTTGCGAAGCCCATAATACAGCCAATTGCAAATACAATTGTTATTGTTATACATCCATAATGATGAATTAACAGCTCTTACCATGAAGTTAACAATTGCCAGAGATGCAAGACGTAAGATACCATAGCTGAATTCATAAGATGTGCAGATGATACAGATGAATAACTGGTCACCTCTTACCTCTCACCACCTCCCTCTCTTTGTTCTCATAATTTTTATTTATTTAATGTCTAAAATTATATTTCAATACCTTCATGGTTTGGGTCCACCTCTTTATATGCCCAGAAAGATTTTCACTCCATTACTGGGGACTATTAAGTAGCAGATCCCAGATCCTCAGTAGGACGAGTACTGTCATTCATTGGCTGACCAGAAGCATATATAATTCATATTCAATCTTTGTTTATGGTATCTACAGAATGTTTTCTGAGACACCATATTGTGTCTTCTAGACCTGGAGACCCCAGCAACCCAAAGTATAGCCTGCAATCAAAATGTGTTTTGTCCTGGTCTTGTTAAAAAAATATAGAGGGGAAGAAGTACTTGATTTCATCCTGCATGTAGAGACAGAATATTTGTTTTTCGTTTCTTGCTCTGCATTGTCTACCCAATATAATTATTTTTGTTAAATATTTTGTGGTTCTTTAGTCATTCAGAAACACTTCAAGAATCTCCTTGTGTTTAAAGTGAGATGAGAATGTCCATTTAACAGCCTCTCTAGTCTATCATTATTTCTGCAATGGTAATTTTTTAAATGATAGCACTTCTATTATCCTATCCTTTGTAATTACAGTGGCTGTATATCAGTGTTTCACTTAAGTGTTATTAGTCAAGAACTGCTGCTATCACCAAAACCTTGTGATAACAGAAGTTCTGCTACAGTATCACTACTTCCACACTAAAGCATTTACAACTCAAAGATAAAACACTGGGTGGGAAAAAAAAAAAAGTAAAAAAAAAAAGTAAAACAAACAAACAAACAAATAAGGAATGAAGGTCCTGTCAGAAAAATTGCATAGATATGAGATGGACAAAACACTGACCCTCATAAAAATGACATAATGCTTATGCATGTCACCTTGGGTGGCTTCACAACTGCCCAGAGAGGAAGATGCAAAGCAGTCTCACTTACACATCTCCCAGGAGTGCACTGAAGCTGAACCGAGTACTGTCTGGACTGTTTTCTGAACCTATCCAAGATAGGAGTTGAAATTTATCCAGATACAAAAGGACATAACCACTTCAGTCAAGGTTTTTGCATTCTCCTGGCAGCACCTTTCCCATGCACTGAGTGGTTCTGAGGATGAATGCTGCAAAGGAGCCAAAGGAGGACTGTGAGTTCTTGACTTACCTCCATCTTCTAGTTCCAACATGCTGGACGAATGGTATGAATTATCTACTGGTTTTATTCCAGCCAGAAGATGCATTGCTGCCCACTGTTGCAGTCATAGCTTGGAGACTGGATTTCAGAGGATTCAAAGTGTTTTGGGAGCAATATCTTGGAATGGCCTTCCAAACAGGTGGTGAGTAGAAAAGACTACAACATTGCTAAGAGAAGAGTTTTTCACCTTTAGAGAAAAGACAGTTTGGGACTGAAAAGTGAAAGCTCGGAAGTAGGTGATTTATTGGTGTTCCCAAAGAGGTGTGTGATTTCTGTTTGTTGATCATTTGTTTTATACCATATTTATACTGGCCAGGAAGGAATTCCCACTTCCTTTTCTCCCTTGATGTATACCTTGGCCTCTAGGTTGTTTATTTGTTTGCATTTCTTTGAAGTGTTTAGACACTGGCCATGGCTAGAGACAGGTGAATGGGTGCACTAATAACAGCTTCCAGGTGCTTGTGTGGCTTGTACTCCTCACACACCATCAAACCCACATGCTTATCTGGCATCAAAAAACATTGCCCTCTTCCCCCAGGTCCCACTGGCATGGAATTTTCTCTGTAATGGATTTAACCCTACAAATCACCTGCTGTGACAAGGACTACAGACAATGCCAATGCCTTTGGTTGACCTCCTCATTCCCTTGTCACATTAATCATTATGACTTTCAGTCCCTTTCTGTTGGTCTAAATTTTGCTATAGAGTTATAGGAACTATTCAGAAAGAATGAAAATATAGAAAGGCCTTTTGCTTGGCTGCAATTTCTGTAACCACTTTATCTTTTATGACCATCAAATCTGTACAAGAAATCCTTGTCATTTGACTTCTTTCTCTTAGAGCCTGCATCATGGTATCTCCAAAGAAAGTATAAACCTCTTCCATTTTTAATAAAGGAGACTTAATTGTATTTGAAAAAAAAAAATCTCTGAGAATCTTCACTAGTCGATTAAGGCAGAATTCATGTATTTGTTATTACTACTGCTTTGGCTGTCTTACAAAAATATAACAGAGACCATTGACCTTAAAGCCAAAAGGAGTTCAGTATGAGATACAGCAAACCATGAAAATCTGAAAATGTTTTGTTACATTTTGCATTGTATAATATCATTGATCGTATTATTGATAATGGTTGGCTAACATGGAGAGACATCATAGTCTCCTAACACGGTCTCTACGTGGGACTACAATACCCATCTTCATGAATGGGAGCTGCAAATTCCTCCTTAGAAAAGCTGGGGTGAGTATAAATACTATCATCATCTCACAGAAAGGGATACATAGGCTCAGAAAGTTTACATTTACATTTGCCAAGTTCACAAAGACACCCTGTAACAGGGCCACAAATAGACCCTCAGAGCTCTCAAATTCCATTTGCCTGCTACAGACAGAAAACTACACTTCCTCTGACTTAAGCCAATAATTACATCAAGGATATGTTTATCAGCAAGAGTTAGTCAAGGCTTTTGTGAGTTTATGTCTCTGTAGCTACTAACCAACATTTAGAGAATTTCTGTGGTCAATTGCCATTAGGATTTCACTGAAAAACACAACAAAAACTTTAGAAGCATGTACTAATAGGTACATGTATGCACATTAAGGTAAAACAAAAAAAAAAAAAAAAAGAGAGAAGAGAGGAGATTTAATTTATGTTAACTGAAGGAATTTGAGATTACTACTGGCAGGATTTCCTTCTTTAATAAGATCACAGTAGTATAAATAGAGGTGACGTTGCCTCACTGAGAACTATAAAGTCCAGGTCTGTGTTATACAGTCTTTTGCAGCAGTTGTTTGCAGATGGGAAAATGTAGGAGTAAAGTAAGGAGCTGCAGACAAATCTTAACGTCTGCACAAGCTTCCAGGCCTTAAGGTTTAGGAAGTCTATTTTTAAACTTAGCTTCTTTGAAAAACTGAGACCTGAGACTAACGCTCGTCATTATGGTATAATGATCTATCTTCTTGCCAGAGTATTTGGGGATTATGTTTCACAGAGAAGTAGAGTTATCTGCCAGCGATTATTCTTCATGTTTATGATCTGTTTTCTCTCTCTTCCCAGGAAGGCATACAGCCTTCCATATTTCCTGAGGCATTAAAACCAACTGTGCAAATGTCTTCTCTCCCAGATTTCAGCAAATATGCCTCTGTCCAATATGACTTCTCCCAACAGCCTGCTCTGTGGGTGCTGAGGGCTGGCTGCTCTCGGAGCGGTAGGTTCCCTGAGGAGGAGTGTTCTGGTGTCCTTCTGCTGTTGCTCCTCAAATGTCTCCTTCCTGGGCAGCTTGCTTAAGACTGGCCAAATGATCAGAAAAGTTCATTGAAAGTCTCAACTAATACAACCAACTTCAAATGAAAAAAGGGAAAAAGCCCCCTGTTCAAGGATACTCAACTGATACCACTCCTGCCCTGCAAAGGCCTCTGAGAGAAGAAAATGGATCTTCTGCTCCAGTTTCATGATTCCCTGCCAGCGCTGAGTGGGGAGGAAGTATGAGTGCATTTGTACACTGTATATGTATATATATATAGAGAGAGATATATATAGGTGCTGTACTATCAGAGGGTTGTGTGCCTTCTGGGACAGGTCACAGCCCTTCAGACCTTCAAACCTCTCCCTTCAGGGAGAGAAGCTCTATGAATGACAAAAGACGTATGTATGTAGAATACAGTCTACATATTGGGTGTATGTTACGGCAAAGGCTAGTGCATGATCTACCTACTAGCTATGAAAATATTTGAAAATTTCTTACATATGGGAGCTTAGCCTGATAGATCACAACATAGTACGATCTGTTACAGATGCCTGGGCACTGGACAACTTTCATTGTCATATTCAGGTGGATACTAACCCTGAGGTCTCAAATCCTTTCCATGAGATAATGTATCCATCAAACTCTGAAGAGCAATCCAGTATGATTGAAAGGCCTCACAGTCACGGAGACCAGTTTTCTGTAGGTTTATCTATAAAAGGGAACTCTTGTATCACATAATTCATCTGTCAACTCTTGTATCACATAATTCATCTGTCTACTAGTTGACTAGTTTTGTTGACTGTCCCTCCCATCTTGAAAGTGTTATGGTCCCAAATACGAGTTTCTCTTTGCTTATTCTCTCTTGCTTGACACACAAAGGCTTGAGCAGTGAAAAGGAAGGGTGGGAGAAAGAAACTATATGTAGATGAGGTGAAGACTTGTGTATGGTACAATCATTGTAGGTTTGCTCTAGCCCTTATCTGCTGGGAAACAAAACAAATACTAAATGGATGCATGCTAAATTTGAAATAGGGGTCAGACTCCTTCTAATTTACAAGAACTGTTCTGGATTATATGGTCTGTTCAGACTGAGAGCTTACTTTGAATGGAAAGAACCAGATAAGCACTCTTGCTCATTCTTTAAGCATTCTTACTGTGTTGGTTTCAAAACTTAGAAAGAAAGCTGAAAATATATGTAAAGTATCCCTCAAAATATCTTAACAAGCCAAGTGAGGTAGATCTAGCAGTGATATAAGGTAATCATACATAACAACTTAAAGAATGTAGGGAAAAAAAAAGTATTAATTTTCCTAGGCTTTTGAAGCTTTGTTTTAACAATGTGCCTAATGGTCTGCCTACACTTACACACATGATTTAAGTGAATGAATTCTGAATGAAATAGCTGGCAACAAACAGCAAACAGTGTGTTTTCAGATATACACTGGCAGTTATCTAAAATGGTTGCTGTTAGTCAAGGCAAGGTAGCTTGCTATACCTCTTAATGTGGTCTATTTATTCTTTAGCGTGATTTGATTCTGCAAAACTCATTGGGCTCCTTTACCTGTTTTCCCAAAACAACAGTTCACATACTCTCCTAGCTTTGCTCTTTTTCAGATGAAGGCTGGAAACTCAAAACAACTGCAATTTCATACAGTGTTAGTACAAAACTTTATGGGACTGGGACTAAATTTGCACTTTTGCAGTCAATTGTGGCCACATTAGGGCCATTATCAGCTCCAGCAGTTACTGAAAACACTAAAATAAAGTTTCACACTCTTTGTGCTGCTGATGTGTTTACCAGGTCATATTATCTCCTCTGGATGAATCCAGATATTGGGGGTGCTGTTATCTGGCCATGAAGGAGGAAAAGCATGAGAACAAGAACTGCCTCATTCCCCTCTACCCAACCCTCACCCCAGCTCTCCCCCTCTGCTCATTACTGAGCTTCTTTTAGACAGGGATGGAAAGCCAAATTTAGTTCTCAGTTACACTGGTGTGTATCTGAATAAACCCACAGCCATCATGGGAGAAATTCTGGTTTTATACTGTTAAAGGAGACAGCAAGTTTTGGCAATGGCCTTTATATAGCAATGACCTGGAGTGTAAACAGCTTGCTTTTCTGCAAACAAATTACAAAATTGTGTATAGAGTAAGAGAATCCCTGCTTTTAAGCTGTCTTGCCCAGGAAAATGAATTAAATCATCCGGCTTGGATATGTGTAATCCTCTTGAATTCTTTGAATTTATAACTTTCTATTGCTGTGTAAACTTGAGTTTCCTTGTGGAGATGCTGTTCTCTCTAATTGTTTGCTTCTTGAGGATATAATTTTAAAAGATCATACTGTATCTAGTCATCTGAAACAGCTGATGCAATTTAAAAAAAAAAAATCACTAAATATAGTTAACACAGCTTGGTTCTCTGTTCTTGTAACTCCCCTACGGGCAATGGAAAAGGAGCCCAGAAAACAATTTGTTTATTATAAGCAGGTCAGTCCTCCGGGGGATTCATGGAATCATGCAGTGGGAGAAGACAATCACGGCACTGAAATGGTGGGTAATTTTATTTGTTCCACTTGATGGTCACAGTGGCATCATGCTGGCCAATTACTCTTGAGTCAGCAGGTTTCAGAGGTTAAGACCCCCTTGTGGGTTGCAGCACTGCAGGCAAAGTATTCAGGCCAGATTGAAACTGTTTCAACAGCAGAGACGCCAGCCTTCTTCTCCCTTGGAGATCTCCTTTTTCAACTGTGTACGAGACATACATGTGATAAAATAGGCACGTCTCTAACATCTAGACAGCTTAATTATTGAGAGTGGAAAAAATGCCAGCTTCAGATAAAGAAAGGAAGAAAATCAGCCAGAGAGACAGGCTACACAGAGGGGGCATGAAACGAACAAATACTGCAAACTTCAACTGCAGGTTCCAAAGGAAAGATCATGTCTGGGAATAATCCTGGTGTCAATAGCCTGCTAGTGTTTCAAGACTGCTGAACCTTTAGCAATTTCATCACATTTTTCTCAAGTGGAAATGTTTTAAGCTACTTCTTCAGTGATCTGTAATTCTAAGGGGAAAAACAGCACCAGAGCATTTGCTTTACCACTAGAGCCTGCCACAAGTGATTGGGCAGAGGCGGATATGAAATCCAAGCTAGCAGAAATAACATGTGAGTGTGTGTTTGAGGGAATTGGGCAGCAAGGTTGTCCAGGACAGGCTGAAATTGTTCCATTAGGCTTTGCCATAGATGAAATTCATGAAGTGACTCACATTTCATTTGGAGAGGGGTATGGGAAGCAAGGAAGTGGCATTTTATCCTCTCAATTATAATATTAGTGTTATGATCTCGGGAACAGGGGAGGCTGTTCTCAGGCTTAAGCTCCATTGTGTATGTGACATTTCAAGCTTAAAACATCTCAAGTGTATATTTCCTGTCAGAAATATTATGCTGTGAGAGCTATGCAGTTTCTGAAGGATTCACTAGAGACTTAAGACCTACGCTTTAATGTATTTTTGGCTAGTATCATGCCAGTTTGCAGTTTCTGGAAAACATCTCAAGAATCTCAGAACCAAGACATAGATGTATTATTATGATTAATGGTGGTGCTAATTCATCCAGAGCCTGTTCTTGAGAGGCAGAAATGATCAGTGGGACTCTAAACTCTGATGTCTTGCTCTGCAGAACTGGATCCTATGACCCCTCCAGTTTAATATAAATGTCAGACTATTTGAATTTACATGTTGGGATGAATTGGAATGGAAAAAAAAAAAAAAGATATGTAAGGGTTATTTTTTATCATTTTATTATTAGGAGTCATTTTTCCCTTCTTCACCAATATGAGGTTATTAGGCAACTTTGAATATGATAAATCCCGCAACTGTTTTGTTGTTGTTGTTGTTGTTGTTGTTGTTATTGTTTTCTTTCCTTAAGTATTGCTTTTTTTGGAAGTGGTATCCTAGGAAAATGAGGGAACCAAGGTGGGAAGTATTCCTCATTTTCATTCCTCTAGCAACACTTTATCTGACAACAGACACTGGAAAAGTCTTGCACTTGGAAAGTCTATACCTTGGTCAGCATTGACTGTTAACATCAAGCCTGCATCTAGCCGTGTGTCTGGGCATCAAAAGCAGAGCAAAGCCCAACTCACAACCTGTTTTAAATCAAGTATATTTTACATTGCACTGATTTGAACACTAGCAGAAAGTTAAGCACATACTCGCTTAACCAGCTTTGCTAAGCTGTGGCCAATATGAATGTGTACTCATTGCTACAGCTGTCTAATGAATAAAGGGCATGCAAGGATTCATTTACAAAATAATAATAATAATAATAATAATAATTTAAATAGCTTAATAACAATCTTTTTAAGAGACTGGCATTCTTTTTATTCAGAAGTTCAGAATATGAATCAGAGCTTAAGAGAAAGATGAGAACCAGTCTTTGTTGGTTAGGTTTAACTGTTTGAGCTGAACATTTGATTATTCTGCACAACCACTTAACAATGAAACCCTGCATGACATTTGCAGAGGGAATAAGCATATCCTGTCTAGAGGTAGCCCTATGTGGACCAGTGGAATAAGCTACATTGATAAGAACAATGTCATTTTACTGGTTTAACTGTATACACTATTTAATTGTATATGTATGGTTGGTAAATAGACAAATTCATTTTGATGGACAATTTTCAATTTGGTTGACGTAGCTCTATTTATGAGAGAAAAGTTCTCATGCAAGAAGTGATATATGCAGCAAATTTTTGAATCAATAAATGAAGGAACTTCCTTGCTGCTTATAAACACACATACTTCTCCACTGCAATATGTTTGAATAGATTGTGTCCCACATTAAAGGAGAAAATGAATTGTGAATTTGCCTAATGTGCCCAAATCAACATAATAAACTGCTTTCACATCTTTTAAAGTCATTTTTTTTCCATAAATAAATCATAATCCTATATAAATAAAACATGGGAATATATTTTTAATGATAGTATCCTGAAATTCAACATCCAACTTGCTGTCTACTCCTAGTGCTTATTTAATAATTTTACCTAACATTCTGATTTTACCCGTGTCTGGAGGATCTGGCATTAAGAAACATGGCAATGATCAATTGAAAGAAGAAAGTACAACAGTCTGTGGGATTTCCAATCTTCTCATTGATACATCTCATGAAAAATTGTCTCAGACTTTATCATTTGTTTCACTGTAATAAAATTGTGTTTTGATTAAAAATGTCAAGAACACTTTGAGGAACCATGAAACTATGTTCAAGAAATGACAGTCCAAATTTCATTACTTTTTTTGAATGGTATACTGTATATATTATTAGGGCAAAATCTGTCATGCAGAAAAGATATTTCAGCCCTTAGGTGTAGTCATGAATATGCAAAAACAACCTCAGATGTGGAGAGTCTCAGCAAATTGTTGTAAACATGTGTCCTTGCATATGGATCTTCATGTATGTACAGGTATAGGTTGATAAAGATCTACTGAAGTAAATGCTTTAAGGGAAAACAATGCAAGACTTTAAGAAACTTCAATAAATCTCAGTTGGAAGACCTTTATTTCTGAGATTTCTTGAAGCCAGGTTGATAATACACAGAATTAGCTCATCTACACATCTCAGACAAATCTGCAACTGGTTCCCTCAGTACATATCACTTATTAAGGACTTCACCATGATGACAATAAAAAGAAAAAGAAATCATGCCTTGCAAATGAAGACCTTTGTGAATAGATGCAAAAGGAAAAAATCATGATTAATCATTGCTGCAATGCCTCTGCATATGAGGGGAAAACAAATGATTTCACATCCCAGTCACAGTGGTGCCACACATGTCCATCAGCACTGTTGTACCTCAGTAGAGTCAAAACAAGGTCCGAATTTAGGAGGGTTGAGTAACTGGAATTAAATCTGAGATTGAATTTGCAATTGCATGGCTAAAACAATAAACACATTTCATCAGTCAGATCTAAAATAATTTCATTTTTCTCCTGTGCTTTTTGCTCACATGAAAATATTAAAAAAGACATCCT